>JAQJVK010000117.1:0-561779 GCA_035578135.1 Flexamia atlantica | reverse complement strand
AATGCGACTACTTTAATCAGCCATATTTCCAAAACCTAAGTTTTTACGGTAACTTGGGTGGTATAATACAGAAGTTCTGGTCCTATTCTATCACCCTACGTGTACGTAATGTTGGCACACCTCCGTATTTATTATTATATTTCATGTCATACTTTGACAAATCGTTGTCCGCACATCGCATAGCGACTAATTTAATCACCCATATTTCCAAAAACTAAGTTTTTAAGGTAACTTGGGTGGTATAGTACTAAAGTTCTGGTCCTATTCTATCATCCTACGTGTACGTCATGCTGACACACTGCCGTATTTATTTTATTTTTCGTGTCAAACTTCGACAAATCTCTGTCCGCACATCTCAATGCGACTACTTTAATCAGCCATATTTCCAAAACCTAGGTTTTTACGGTAACTTGGGTGGTATAATACAGAAGTTCTGGTCCTATTCTATCACCCTACGTGTACGTAATGTTGGCACACCTCCGTATTTATTATTATATTTCATGTCATATTAAGACAAATCGTTGTCCGCACATTGCATAGCGACTAATTTAATCACCCATATTTCCAAAACCTAAGTTTTTACGGTAACTTGGGTGGTATAGTACTAAAGTTGTGGACCTATTCTATCATCCTATGTGTACGTCATGTTGGCACACCTCCGTATTTTTTTTATATTTCGTGTCAAACTTCGACAAATCGTTGTCCGCACATCGCATAGCGACTAATTTAATCAGCCATATTTCCAAAACCTAAGTTTTTACGGTAACTTGGGTGGTATAATACAGAAGTTCTGGTCCTATTCTATCACCCTACGTGTACGTAATGTTGGCACACCTCCGTATTTATTATTATATTTCATGTCATACTTAGACAAATCGTTGTCCGCACATCTCAATTCGACTACTTTAATCAGCCATATTTCAAAAACCTAAGTTTTTACGGTAACTTGGGTGGTATAGTAATAAAGTTCTGGACCTATTCTATCATCCTATGTGTACGTCATGTATCCACAATTCCGTATTTATTTTAATATTTCATGTCAAACTTAGACAAATCGCTGTCCGCACATCTCAATGCGACTACTTTAATCAGCCATATTTCCAAAACCTAAGTCTTTACGGTAACTTGGGTGGTATAGTACTAAAGTTCTGGACCTATTCTATCATCCTATGTGTACGTCATGTTGGCACACCTCCGTATTTTTTTTACATTTCGTGTCAAACTTCGACAAATCTCTGTCCGCACATCTCACTGCGACTACTTTAATCAGCCATATTTCCAAAACCTAAGTTTTTACGGTAACTTGGGTGGTATAATACAGAAGTTCTGGTCCTATTCTATCACCCTATGTGTACGTCATGTATCCACAATTCCGTATTTATTTTTAATTATATGTCAAACTTAGACAAATCGTTGTCCGCATATCGCATAGCGTCTAATTTAATCACCCATATTTCCAAAACCTAAGTTTTTAAGGTAATTTGGGTGGTATAATACTAAATTTCAGGACCTATTCTATCATCCTATGTGTACGTCATGTTGGCACACTTCCGTTTTTATTTTATTTTTCATGTCATACTTTGACAAATCGCTGTCCGCACATCTCAATGCGACTACTTTAATCAGCCATATTTCCAAAACCTAGGTTTTTACGGTAACTTGGGTGGTATAATACAGAAGTTCTGGTCCTATTCTATCACCCTATGTGTACGTAATGTTGGCAAACCTCCGTATTTATTATTATATTTCATGTCATACTTAGACAAATCGTTGTCCGCACATCGCATAGCGACTAATTTAATCACCCATATTTCCAAAACCTAAGTTTTTACGGTAACTTGGGTGGTATAATACAGAAGTTATGGTCCTATTCTATCACCCTACGTGTACGTAATGTTGGCACACCTCCGTATTTATTATTATATTTCATGTCATACTTAGACAAATCGTTGTCCGCACATCGCATAGCGACTAATTTAATCACCCATATTTCCAAAACCTAAGTTTTTAAGGTAACTTGGGTGGTATAGTACTAAAGTTCTGGTCCTATTCTTTCATCCTATGTGTACGTCATGTTGGCACACTTCCGTATTTATTTTATTTTTCATGTCATACTTTGACAAATCGCTGTCCGCACATCTCAATGCGACTACTTTAATCAGCCATTTTTCCAAAACCTAAGTTTTTACGGTAACTTGGGTGGTATAATACAGAAGTTCTGGTCCTATTCTATCACCCTATGTGTACGTCATGTATCCACAATTCCGTATTTATTTTTATATTTCATGTCAAACTTAGACAAATCGTTGTCCGCACATCGAATAGCGACTAATTTAATCACCCATATTTCCAAAACCTAAGTTTTTACGGTAACTTAGGTGGTATAATACAGAAGTTCTGGTCCTATTCTATCACCTTATGTGTACTTCATGTATCCACAATTCCGTATTTATTTTTATATTTCATGTCAAACTTAGACAAACCTAAGTTTTTACGGTAACTTGGGTGGTATAGTACTAAAGTTCTGGACCTATTCTATCATCCTATGTGTACGTCATGTTGGCACACCTCCGTATTTTTTTTATATTTCGTGTCAAACTTCGACAAATCGTTGTCCGCACATCGCATAGCGACTAATTTAATCAGCCATATTTCCAAAACCTAAGTTTTTACGGTAACTTGGGTGGTATAATACAGAAGTTCTGGTCCTATTCTATCACCCTACGTGTACGTAATGTTGGCACACCTCCGTATTTATTATTATATTTCATGTCATACTTAGACAAATCGTTGTCCGCACATCTCAATTCGACTACTTTAATCAGCCATATTTCAAAAACCTAAGTTTTTACGGTAACTTGGGTGGTATAGTACTAAAGTTCTGGACCTATTCTATCATCCTATGTGTATGTCATGTATCCACAATTCCGTATTTATTTTTATATTTCATGTCAAACTTAGACAAATCGCTGTCCGCACATCTCAATGCGACTACTTTAATCAGCCATATTTCCAAAACCTAAGTCTTTACGGTAACTTGGGTGGTATAGTACTAAAGTTCTGGACCTATTCTATCATCCTATGTGTACGTCATGTTGGCACACCTCCGTATTTTTTTTACATTTCGTGTCAAACTTCGACAAATCTCTGTCCGCACATCTCAATGCGACTACTTTAATCAGCCATATTTCCAAAACCTAAGTTTTTACGGTAACTTGGGTGGTATAATACAGAAGTTCTGGTCCTATTCTATCACCCTATGTGTACGTCATGTATCCAAAATTCCGTATTTATTTTTAATTATATGTCAAACTTAGACAAATCGTTGTCCGCACTTCGCATAGCGTCTAATTTAATCACCCATATTTCCAAAACCTAAGTTTTTAAGGTAATTTGGGTGGTATAATACTAAATTTCAGGACCTATTCTATCATCCTATGTGTACGTCATGTTGGCACACTTCCGTTTTTATTTTATTTTTCATGTCATACTTTGACAAATCGCAGTCCGCACATCTCAATGCGACTAATTTAATCAGCCATATTTCCAAAACCTAAGTTTTTACGGTAACTTGGGTGGTATAATACAGAAGTTCTGGTCCTATTCTATCACCCTACGTGTACGTAATGTTGGCACACCTCCGTATTTATTATTATATTTCATGTCATACTTAGACAAATCGTTGTCCGGACATCGCATAGCGACTAATTTAATCACCCATATTTCCAAAACCTAAGTTTTTACGGTAACTTGGGTGGTATAATACAGAAGTTATGGTCCTATTCTATCACCCTACGTGTACGTAATGTTGGCACACCTCCGTATTTATTATTATATTTCATGTCATACTTAGACAAATCGTTGTCCGCACATCGCATAGCGACTAATTTAATCACCCATATTTCCAAAACCTAAGTTTTTAAGGTAACTTGGTTGGTATAGTACTAAAGTTCTGGTCCTATTCTTTCATCCTATGTGTACGTCATGTTGGCACACTTCCGTATTTATTTTATTTTTCATGTCATACTTTGACAAATCGCTGTCCGCACATCTCAATGCGACTACTTTAATCAGCCATATTTCCAAAACCTAATTTTTTACGGTAACTTGGGTGGTATAATACAGAAGTTCTGGTCCTATTCTATCACCCTATGTGTACGTCATGTATCCACAATTCCGTATTTATTTTTATATTTCATGTCAAACTTAGACAAATCGTTGTCCGCACATCGAATAGCGACTAATTTAATCACCCATATTTCCAAAACCTAAGTTTTTACGGTAACTTAGGTGGTATAATACAGAAGTTCTGGTCCTATTCTATCACCCTATGTGTACTTCATGTATCCACAATTCCGTATTTATTTTTATATTTCATGTCAAACTTAGACAAATCGCTGTCCGCACATCTCAATGCGACTACTTTAATCAGCCATATTTCCAAAACCTAAGTTTTTACGGTAACTTGGGTGGTATAGTACTAAAGTTCTGGACCTATTCTATCATCCTATGTGTACGTCATGTTGGCACACCTCCGTATTTTTTTATATTTCGTGTCAAACTTCGACAAATCTCTGTCCGCACATCTCAATGCGACTACTTTAATCAGCCATATTTCCAAAACCTTAGTTTTTACGGTAACTTGGGTGGTATAATACAGAAGTTCTGGTCCTATTCTATCACCCTATGTGTACGTCATGTATCCACAATTCCGTATTTATTTTTATATTTCATGTCAAACTTAGACAAATCGTTGTCCGCACATCGCATAGCGACTAATTTAATCTCCCATATTTCCAAAACCTAAGTTTTTAAGGTAACTTGGGTGGTATAATACTAAATTTTAGGACCTATTCTATCATCCTATGTGTACGTCATGTTGTCACACTTCCGTATTTATTTTATTTTTCATGTCATACTTTGACAAATCGCTGTCCGCACATCTCAATGCGACTACTTTAATCAGCCATATTTCCAAAACCTAAGTTTTTACGGTAACTTGGGTGGTATAGTACTAAAGTTCTGGACCTATTCTATCATCCTATGTGTACGTCATGTTGGCACACCTCCGAATTTTTTTTTTATTTCGTGTCAAACTTCGACAAATCGTTGTCCGCACATCGCATAGCGACTAATTTAATCACCCATATTTCCAAAACCTAAGTTTTTAAGGTAACTTGGGTGGTATAGTACTAAAGTTCTGGTCCTATTCTTTCATCCTATGTGTACGTCATGTTGGCACACTTCCGTATTTATTTTATTTTTCATGTCATACTTTGACAAATCGCTGTCCGCACATCTCAATGCGACTACTTTAATCAGCCATATTTCCAAAACCTAAGTTTTTACGGTAACTTGGGTGGTATAATACAGAAGTTCTGGTCCTATTCTATCACCCTATGTGTACGTCATGTATCCACAATTCCGTATTTATTTTTATATTTCATGTCAAACTTAGACAAATCGTTGTCCGCACATCGCATAGCGACTAATTTAATCACCCATATTTCCAAAACCTAAGTTTTTACGGTAACTTGGGTGGTATAATACAGAAGGTCTGGTCATATTCTATCACCCTATGTGTACGTCATGTATCCACAATTCCGTATTTATTTTTATATTTCATGTCAAACTTAGACAAATCGCTATCCGCACATCTCAATGCGACTACTTTAATCAGCCATATTTCCAAAACCTAAGTTTTTACGGTAACTTGGGTGGTATAGTACTAAAGTTCTGGACCTATTCTATCATCCTATGTGTACGTCATGTTGGCACACCTCCGTATTTATTATTATATTTCATGTCATACTTAGACAAATCGTTGTCCGCACATCGCATAGCGACTAATTTAATCACCCATATTTCCAAAACCTAAGTTTTTAAGGTAACTTGGGTGGTATAGTACTAAAGTTCTGGACCTATTCTATCATCCTTTGTGTACGTCATGTTGGCACACCTCCGAATTTTTATTATATTTCGTGTCAAACGTCGACAAATCGTTGTCCGCACATCGCATAGCAACTAATTTAATCACCCATATTTCCAAAACCTAAGTTTTTAAGGTAACTTGGGTGGTATAATACTAAATTTCAGGACCTATTCTATCATCCTATGTGTACGTCATGTTGGCACACTTCCGTATTTATTTTATTTTTCATGTCATACTTTGACAAATCGCTGTCCGCACATCTCAATGCGACTACTTTAATCAGCCATATTTCCAAAACCTAGGTTTTTACGGTAACTTGGGTGGTATAATACAGAAGTTCTGGTCCTATTCTATCACCCTACGTGTACGTAATGTTGGCACACCTCCGTATTTATTATTATATTTCATGTCATACTTAGACAAATCGTTGTCCGCACATCGCATAGCGACTAATTTAATCACCCATATTTCCAAAACCTAAGTTTTTACGGTAACTTGGGTGGTATAGTACTAAAGTTCTGGACCTATTCTATCATCCTATGTGTACGTCATGTTGGCACACCTCCGTATATTTTTTATATTTCGTGTCAAACTTCGACAAATCGTTGTCCGCACATCGCATAGCGACTAATTTAATCAGCCATATTTCCAAAACCTAAGTTTTTACGGTAATTTGGTAGGTATAATACAGAAGTTCTGGTCCTATTCTATCACCCTACGTGTACGTAATGTTGGCACACCTCCGTATTTATTATTATATTTCATGTCATACTTAGACAAATCGTTGTCCGCACATCGCATAGCGACTAATTTAATCACCCATATTTCCAAAACCTAAGTTTTTAAGGTAACTTGGGTGGTATAGTACTAAAGTTCTGGTCCTATTCTTTCATCCTATGTGTACGTCATGTTGGCACACTTCCGTATTTATTTTATTTTTCATGTCATACTTTGACAAATCGCTGTCCGCACATCTCAATGCGACTACTTTAATCAGCCATATTTCCAAAACCTAAGTTTTTACGGTAACTTGGGTGGTATTATACAGAAGTTCTGGTCCTATTCTATCACCCTATGTGTACGTCATGTATCCACAATTCCGTATTTATTTTTATATTTCATGTCAAACTTAGACAAATCGTTGTCCGCACATCGCATAGCGACTAATTTAATCACCCATATTTCCAAAACCTAAGTTTTTACGGTAACTTGGGTGGTATAATACAGAAGTTCTGGTCCTATTCTATCACCCTATGTGTACGTCATGTATCCACAATTCCGTATTTATTTTTATATTTCATGTCAAACTTAGACAAATCGCTGTCCGCACATCTCAATGCGACTACTTTAATCAGCCATATTTCCAAAACCTAAGTTTTTACGGTAACTTGGGTGGTATAGTACTAAAGTTCTGGACCTATTCTATCATCCTATGTGTACGTCATGTTGGCACACCTCCGTATTTTTTTTACATTTCGTGTCAAACGTCGACAAATCTCTGTCCGCACATCTCAATGCGACTACTTTAATCAGCCATATTTCCAAAACCTAAGTTTTTACGGTAACTTGGGTGGTATAATACAGAAGTTCTGGTCCTATTCTATCACCCTATGTGTACGTTATGTGTCCACAATTCCGTATTTATTTTTATATTTTATGTCAAACTTAGACAAATCGTTGTCCGCACATCGCATAGCGTCTAATTTAATCACCCATATTTCCAAAACCTAAGTTTTTAAGGTAACTTGGGTGGTATAATACTAAATTTCAGGACCTATTCTATCATCCTATGTGTACGTCATGTTGGCACACTTCCGTATTTATTTTATTTTTCATGTCATACTTTGACAAATCGCTGTCCGCACATCTCAATGCGACTACTTTAATCAGCCATATTTCCAAAACCTAAGTTTTTACGGTAACTTGGGTGGTATAATACAGAAGTTCTGGTCCTATTTCATCACCCTACGTGTACGTCATGCTGACACACTGCCGTATTTATTTTATATTTTATGTCAAACTTAGGTGGATCACTGTCCACACATCCAAAGCGACTATTTTAATCACCCGTATTTCCAAAACCTAAGTTTTTAAGGTAACTTGGGTGGTATAGTACTAAAGTTCTGGTACTATTCTTTCATCCTACGTGTACGTCATGCTGACACACTGCCGTATTTATTTTATAGTTTATGTCAAACTTAGACAAATCGTTGTCCGCACATCGCATAGCGACTAATTTAATCAGCCATATTTCCAAAACCTAAGTTTTTACGGTAACTTGGGTGGTATAATACAGAAGTTCTGGTCCTATTCTATCACCCTATGTGTACGTCATGTATCCACAATTCCGTATTTATTTTTATATTTCATGTCAAACTTAGACAAATCGTTGTCCGCACATCGCATAGCGACTAATTTAATCACCCATATTTCCAAAACCTAAGTTTTTAAGGTAACTTGGGTGGTATAGTACTAAAGTTGTGGTCCTATTTTTTCATCCTATGTGTACGTCATGCTGACACACTGCCGTATTTATTTTATTTTTCATGTCATACTTTGACAAATCGCTGTCCGCACATCTCAATGCGACTACTTTAATCAGCCATATTTCCAAAACCTAAGTTTTTACGGTAACTTGGGTGGTATAATACAGAAGTTCTGGTCCTATTCTATCACCCTATGTGTACGTCATGTATCCACAATTCCGTATTTATTTTTATATTTCATGTCAAACTTTGACAAATCTCTGTCCGCACATCTCAATGCGACTACTTTAATCAGCCATATTTCCAAAACCTAAGTTTTTACGGTAACTTGGGTGGTATACTACAGAAGTTCTGGTCCTATTCTATCATCCTATGTGTACGTCCTGTTGGCACACTTCCGTATTTATTTTATTTTTCATGTCATACTTTGACAAATCGCTGTCCGCACATCTCAATGCGACTACTTTAATCAGCCCTATTTCCAAAACCTAAGTTTTTACGGTAACTTGGGTGGTATAGTACTAAAGTTCTGGACCTATTCTATCATCCTATGTGTACGTCATGTTGGCACACCTCCGTATTCTTTTATATTTCGTGTCAAACTTCGACAAATCTCTGTCCGCACATCTCAATGCGACTACTTTAATCAGCCATATTTCCAAAACCTAAGTTTTTACGGTAACTTGGGTGGTATACTACAGAAGTTCTGGTCCTATTCTATCACCCTACGTGTACGTAATGTTGGCACACCTCCGTATTTATTATTATATTTCATGTCATACTTAGACAAATCGTTGTCCGCACATCGCATAGCGACTAATTTAATCACCCATTTTTCAAAAACCTAAGTTTTTACGGTAACTTGGGTGGTATAATACAGAAGTTATGGTCCTATTCTATCACCCTACGTGTACGTAATGTTGACACACCTCCGTATTTATTATTATATTTCATGTCATACTTAGACAAATCGTTGTCCGCACATCGCATAGCGACTAATTTAATCACCCATATTTCCAAAACCTAAGTTTTTAAGGTAACTTGGGTGGTATAGTACTAAAGTTCTGGTCCTATTCTTTCATCCTATGTGTACGTCATGTTGGCACACTTCCGTATTTATTTTATTTTTCATGTCATACTTTGACAAATCGCTGTCCGCACATCTCAATGCGACTACTTTAATCAGCCATATTTCCAAAACCTATGTTTTTACGGTAACTTGGGTGGTATAATACAGAAGTTCTGGTCCTATTCTATCACCCTATGTGTACGTCATGTATCCACAATTCCGTATTTATTTTTATATTTCATGTCAAACTTAGACAAATCGTTGTCCGCACATCGAATAGCGACTAATTTAATCACCCATATTTCCAAAACCTAAGTTTTAACGGTAACTTGGGTGGTATAATACAGAAGTTCTGGTCCTATTCTATCACCCTATGTGTACGTCATGTATCCACAATTCCGTATTTATTTTTATATTTCATGTCAAACTTAGACAAATCGCTGTCCGCACATCACAATGCGACTACTTTAATCAGCCATATTTCCAAAACCTAAGTTTTTACGGTAACTTGGGTGGTATAGTACTAAAGTTCTGGACCTATTCTATCATCCTATGTGTACGTCATGTTGGCACACCTCCGTATTTTTTTTATATTTCGTGTCAAACTTCGACAAATCGCTGTCCGCACATCTCAATGCGACTACTTTAATCAGCCATATTTCCAAAACCTAAGTTTTTACGGTAACTTGGGTGGTATAATACAGAAGTTCTAGTCCTATTCTATCACCCTATGTGTACGTCATGTATCCACAATTCCGTAATTATTTTTATATTTCATGTCAAACTTAGACAAATCGTTGTCCGCACATCGCATAGCGACTAATTTAATCACCCATATTTCCAAAACCTAAGTTTTTAAGGTAACTTGGGTGGTATAGTACTAAAGTTCTGGTCCTATTCTTTCATCCTATGTGTACGTCATGTTGGCACACTTCCGTATTTATTTTATTTTTCATGTCATACTTTGACAAATCGCTGTCCGCACATCTCAATGCGACTACTTTAATCAGCCATATTTCCAAAACCTAAGTTTTTACGGTAACTTGGGTGGTATACTACAGAAGTTCTGGTCCTATTCTATCATCCTATGTGTACGTCATGTTGGCACACTTCCGTATTTATTTTATTTTTCATGTCATACTTTGACAAATCGCTGTTCGCACATCTCAATGCGACTACTTTAATCAGCCATATTTCCAAAACCTAAGTTTTTACGGTAACTTGGGTGGTATAGTACTAAAGTTCTGGACCTATTCTATCATCCTATGTGTACGTCATGTTGGCACACCTCCGTATTCTTTTATATTTCGTGTCAAACTTCGACAAATCTCTGTCCGCACATCTCAATGCGACTACTTTAATCAGCCATATTTCCAAAACCTAAGTTTTTACGGTAACTTGGGTGGTATAGTACTAAAGTTCTGGACCTATTCTATCATCCTATGTGTACGTCATTTTGGCACACCTCCGTATTTTTTTTATATTTCGTGTCAAACTTCGACAAATCTCTGTCCGCACATCTCAATGCGACTACTTTAATCAGCCATATTTCCAAAACCTAAGTTTTTACGGTAACTTGGGTGGTATAATACAGAAGTTCTGGTCCTATTCTATCACCCTACGTGTACGTAATGTTGGCACACCTCCGTATTTATTATTATATTTCATGTCATACTTAGACAAATCGTTGTCCGCACATCGCATAGCGACTAATTTAATCACCCATATTTCCAAAACCTAAGTTTTAAGGTAACTTGGGTGGTATAGTTTTAAAGTTCTGGTCCTATTCTTTCATCCTATGTGTACGTCATGTTGGCACACTTCCGTATTTATTTTATTTTTCATGTCATACTTTGACAAATCGCTGTCCGCACATCTCAATGCGACTACTTTAATCAGCCATATTTCCAAAACCTAAGTGTTTACGGTAACTTGGGTGGTATAATACAGAAGTTCTGGTCCTATTCTATCACCCTATGTGTACGTCATGAATCCACAATTCCGTATTTATTGTTATATTTCATGTCAAACTTAGACAAATCGTTGTCCGCACATCGCATAGCGACTAATTTAATCACCCATATTTCCAAAACCTAAGTTTTTACGGTAACTTGGGTGGTATAATACAGAAGTTCTGGTCCTATTCTATCACCCTATGTGTACGTCATGTATCAACAATTCCGTATTTATTTTTATATTTCATGTCAAACTTAGACAAATCGCTGTCCGCACATCTCAATGCGACTACTTTAATCAGCCATATTTCCAAAACCTAAGTTTTTACGGTAACTTGGGTGGTATAGTACTAAAGTTCTGGACCTATTCTATCATCCTATGTGTACGTCATGTTGGCACACCTCCGTATTTTTTTTATATTTCGTGTCAAACTTCGACAAATCGCTGTCCGCACATCTCAATGCGACTACTTTAATCAGCCATATTTCCAAAACCTAAGTTTTTACGGTAACTTGGGTGGTATAATATAGAAGTTCTGGTCCTATTCTATCACCCTATGTGTACGTCATGTATCTACAATTCCGTATTTATTTTTATATTTCATGTCAAACTTAGACAAATCGTTGTCCGCACATCGCATAGCGACTAATTTAATCACCCATATTTCCAAAACCTAAGTTTTTAAGGTAACTTGGGTGGTATAATACTAAATTTCAGGACCTTTTCTATCATCCTATGTGTACGTCATGTTGGCACACTTCCGTATTTATTTTATTTTTCATGTCATACTTTGACAAATCGCTGTCCGCACATCTCAATTCGACTACTTTAATCAGCCATATTTCCAAAACCTAAGTGTTTACGGTAACTTGGGTGGTATAGTACTAAAGTTCTGGACCTATTCTATCATCCTATGTGTACGTCATGTTGGCACACCTCCTTATTTATTTTATTTTTCATGTCATACTTTGACAAATCGCTGTCCGCACATCTCAAAGCGACTACTTTAATCAGCCATATTTCCAAAACCTAAGTTTTTACGGTAACTTGGGTAGTATAATACAGAAGTTCTGGTCCTATTCTATCACCCTATGTGTACGTCATGAATCCACAATTCCGTATTTATTTTTATATTTCATGTCAAACTTAGACAAATCGTTGTCCGCACATCGCATAGCGACTAATTTAATCACCCATATTTCCAAAACCTAAGTTTTTACGGTAACTTGGGTGGTATAATACAGAAGTTCTGGTCATATTCTATCACCCTATGTGTACGTCATGTATCCACAATTCCGTATTTATTTTTATATTTCATGTCAAACTTAGACAAATCGCTGTCCGCACATCTCAATGCGACTACTTTAATCAGCCATATTTCCAAAACCTAAGTTTTTGCGGTAACTTGGGTGGTATAGTACTAAAGTTCTGGACCTATTCTATCATCCTATGTGTACGTCATGTTGGAACACTTCCGTATTTATTTTATTTTTCATGTCATACTTTGACAAATCGCTGTCCGCATATCTCAATGCGACTACTTTAATCAGCCATATTTCCAAAACCTAAGTTTTTACGGTAACTTGGGTGGTATAATACAGAAGTTCTGGTCCTATTTCATCACCCTGCGTGTACGTCATGCTGACACACTGCCGTATTTATTTTATATTTTATGTCAAACTTAGGTGGATCACTGTCCACACATCCAAAGCGACTATTTTAATCATCTGTATTTCCAAAACCTAAGTTTTTAAGGTAACTTGGGTGGTATAGTACTAAAGTTCTGGTCCTATTCTTTCATCCTACGTGTACGTCATGCTGACACACTGCCGTATTTATTTTATATTTTATGTCAAACTTAGACAAATCGTTGTCCGCACATCGCATAGCGACTAATTTAATCACCCATATTTCCAAAACCTAAGTTTTTACGGTAACTTGGGTGGTATAGTACTAAAGTTCTGGACCTCATCTATCATCCTATGTGTACGTCATGTTGGCACACCACCGTATTTTTTTATAATTCGTGTCAAACTTCGACAAATCTTTGTCCGCACATCGCATAGCGACTAATTTAATCAGCCATATTTCCAAAACCTAAGTTTTTACGGTAACTTGGGTGGTATAATACAGAAGTTCTGGTCCTATTCTATCACCCTACGTGTACGTAATGTTGGCACACATCCGTATTTATTATTATATTTCATGTCATACTTAGACAAATCGTTGTCCGCACATCGCATAGCGACTAATTTAATCACCCATATTTCCAAAATCTACGTTTTTAAGGTAACTTGGGTGGTATAGTACTAAAGTTCTGGTCCTATTCTTTCATCCTACGTGTACGTCATGCTGACACACTGCCGTATTCATTTTATTTTTCATGTCATACTTTGACAAATCGCTGTCCGCACATCTCAATGCGACTACTTTAATCAGCCATATTTCCAAAACCTAAGTTTTTACGGTAACTTGGGTGGTATAATACAGAAGTTCTGGTCCTATTCTATCACCCTATGTGTACGTCATGTATCCACAATTCCGTATTTATTTTTATATTTCATGTCAAACTTAGACAAATCGTTGACCGCACATCTCAATGCGACTACTTTAATCAGCCATATTTCCAAAACCTACGTTTTTAAGGTAACTTGGGTGGTATAATACTAAATTTCAGGACTTATTCTATCATCCTATGTGTAAGTCATGTTGGCACACTTCCGTATTTATTTTATTTTTCATGTCATACTTTGACAAATCGCTGTCCGCACATCTCAATTCGACTACTTTAATCAGCCATATTTCCAAAACCTAAGTTTTTACGGTAACTTGGGTGGTATAGTACTAAAGTTCTGGACCTATTCTATCATCCTATGTGTACGTCATGTTGGCACACCTCCGTATTTTTTTATATTTCGTGTCAAACTTCGACAAATCTCTGTCGGCACATCTCAATGCGACTACTTTAATCAGCCATATTTCCAAAACCTAAGTTTTTACGGTAACTTGGGTGGTATAATACAGAAGTTCTGGTCCTATTCTATCACCCTACGTGTACGTAATGTTGGCACACCTCCGTATTTATTATTATATTTCATGTCATACTTAGACAAATCGTTGTCCGCACATCGCATAGCGACTAATTTAATCACCCATATTTCCCAAACCTAAGTTTTTAAGGTAACTTGGTTGGTATAGTACTAAAGTTCTGGTCCTATTCTTTCATCCTATGTGTACGTCATGTTGGAACACTTCCGTATTTATTTTATTTTTCATGTCATACTTTGACAAATCGCTGTCCGCACATCTCAATGCGACTACTTTAATAAGCCATATTTCCAAAACCTAAGTATTTACGGTAACTTGGGTTGTATAATACAGAAGTTCTGGTCCTATTCTATCACCCTATGTGTACGTCATGTATTCACAATTCCGTATTTATTTTTATATTTCATGTCAAACAGACAAATCGCTGTCCGCACATCTCAATGCGACTACTTTAATCAGCCATATTTCCAAAACCTAAGTTTTTACGGTAACTTGGGTGGTATAGTACTAAAGTTCTGGACCTATTCTATCATCCTATGTGTACGTCATGTTGGCACACCTCCGTATTTTTTTTATATTTCGTGTCAAACTTCGACAAATCGCTGTCCGCACATCTCAATGCGACTAATTTAATCACCCATATTTTCAAAACCTAAGTTTTTAAGGTAACTTGGGTGGTATAATACTAAATTTCAGGACCTATTCTATCATCCTATGTGTACGTCATGTTGGCACACTTCCGTATTTATGTTATTTTTCATGTCATACTTTGAAAAATCGCTGTCCGCACATCTCAATGCGACTACTTTAATCAGCCATATTTTCAAAACCTAAGTTTTTAAGGTAACTTGGGTGGTATAGTACTAAAGTTGTGGTCCTATTTTTTCATCCTACGTGTACGTCATGCTGACACACTGCCGTATTTATTTTATTTTTCATGTCATACTTTGACAAATCGCTGTCCGCACATCTCAATGCGACTACTTTAATCAGCCATATTTCCAAAACCTAAGTTTTTACGGTAACTTGGGTGGTATAATACAGAAGTTCTGGTCCTATTCTATCACCCTATGTGTACGTCATGTATCCACAATTCCGTATTTATTTTTATATTTCATGTCAAACTTTGACAAATCTCTGTCCGCACATCTCAATGCGACTACTTTAATCAGCCATATTTCCAAAACCTAAGTTTTTACGGTAACTTGGGTGGTATACTACAGAAGTTCTGGTCCTATTCTATCATCCTATGTGTACGTCCTGTTGGCACACTTCCGTATTTATTTTATTTTTCATGTCATACTTTGACAAATCGCTGTCCGCACATCTCAATGCGACTACTTTAATCAGCCCTATTTCCAAAACCTAAGTTTTTACGGTAACTTGGGTGGTATAGTACTAAAGTTCTGGACCTATTCTATCATCCTATGTGTACGTCATGTTGGCACACCTCCGTATTCTTTTATATTTCGTGTCAAACTTCGACAAATCTCTGTCCGCACATCTCAATGCGACTACTTTAATCAGCCATATTTCCAAAACCTAAGTTTTTACGGTAACTTGGGTGGTATACTACAGAAGTTCTGGTCCTATTCTATCACCCTACGTGTACGTAATGTTGGCACACCTCCGTATTTATTATTATATTTCATGTCATACTTAGACAAATCGTTGTCCGCACATCGCATAGCGACTAATTTAATCACCCATTTTTCAAAAACCTAAGTTTTTACGGTAACTTGGGTGGTATAATACAGAAGTTATGGTCCTATTCTATCACCCTACGTGTACGTAATGTTGACACACCTCCGTATTTATTATTATATTTCATGTCATACTTAGACAAATCGTTGTCCGCACATCGCATAGCGACTAATTTAATCACCCATATTTCCAAAACCTAAGTTTTTAAGGTAACTTGGGTGGTATAGTACTAAAGTTCTGGTCCTATTCTTTCATCCTATGTGTACGTCATGTTGGCACACTTCCGTATTTATTTTATTTTTCATGTCATACTTTGACAAATCGCTGTCCGCACATCTCAATGCGACTACTTTAATCAGCCATATTTCCAAAACCTATGTTTTTACGGTAACTTGGGTGGTATAATACAGAAGTTCTGGTCCGATTCTATCACCCTATGTGTACGTCATGTATCCACAATTCCGTATTTATTTTTATATTTCATGTCAAACTTAGACAAATCGTTGTCCGCACATCGAATAGCGACTAATTTAATCACCCATATTTCCAAAACCTAAGTTTTAACGGTAACTTGGGTGGTATAATACAGAAGTTCTGGTCCTATTCTATCACCATATGTGTACGTCATGTATCCACAATTCCGTATTTATTTTTATATTTCATGTCAAACTTAGACAAATCGCTGTCCGCACATCACAATGCGACTACTTTAATCAGCCATATTTCCAAAACCTAAGTTTTTACGGTAACTTGGGTGGTATAGTACTAAAGTTCTGGACCTATTCTATCATCCTATGTGTACGTCATGTTGGCACACCTCCGTATTTTTTTTATATTTCGTGTCAAACTTCGACAAATCGCTGTCCGCACATCTCAATGCGACTACTTTAATCAGCCATATTTCCAAAACCTAAGTTTTTACGGTAACTTGGGTGGTATAATACAGAAGTTCTAGTCCTATTCTATCACCCTATGTGTACGTCATGTATCCACAATTCCGTAATTATTTTTATATTTCATGTCAAACTTAGACAAATCGTTGTCCGCACATCGCATAGCGACTAATTTAATCACCCATATTTCCAAAACCTAAGTTTTTAAGGTAACTTGGGTGGTATAGTACTAAAGTTCTGGTCCTATTCTTTCATCCTATGTGTACGTCATGTTGGCACACTTCCGTATTTATTTTATTTTTCATGTCATACTTTGACAAATCGCTGTCCGCACATCTCAATGCGACTACTTTAATCAGCCATATTTCCAAAACCTAAGTTTTTACGGTAACTTGGGTGGTATACTACAGAAGTTCTGGTCCTATTCTATCATCCTATGTGTACGTCATGTTGGCACACTTCCGTATTTATTTTATTTTTCATGTCATACTTTGACAAATCGCTGTTCGCACATCTCAATGCGACTACTTTAATCAGCCATATTTCCAAAACCTAAGTTTTTACGGTAACTTGGGTGGTATAGTACTAAAGTTCTGGACCTATTCTATCATCCTATGTGTACGTCATGTTGGCACACCTCCGTATTCTTTTATATTTCGTGTCAAACTTCGACAAATCTCTGTCCGCACATCTCAATGCGACTACTTTAATCAGCCATATTTCCAAAACCTAAGTTTTTACGGTAACTTGGGTGGTATAGTACTAAAGTTCTGGACCTATTCTATCATCCTATGTGTACGTCATTTTGGCACACCTCCGTATTTTTTTTATATTTCGTGTTAAACTTCGACAAATCTCTGTCCGCACGTCTCAATGCGACTACTTTAATCAGCCATATTTCCAAAACCTAAGTTTTTACGGTAACTTGGGTGGTATAATACAGAAGTTCTGGTCCTATTCTATCACCCTACGTGTACGTAATGTTGGCACACCTCCGTATTTATTATTATATTTCATGTCATACTTAGACAAATCGTTGTCCGCACATCGCATAGCGACTAATTTAATCACCCATATTTCCAAAACCTAAGTTTTAAGGTAACTTGGGTGGTATAGTTTTAAAGTTCTGGTCCTATTCTTTCATCCTATGTGTACGTCATGTTGGCACACTTCCGTATTTATTTTATTTTTCATGTCATACTTTGACAAATCGCTGTCCGCACATCTCAATGCGACTACTTTAATCAGCCATATTTCCAAAACCTAAGTGTTTACGGTAACTTGGGTGGTATAATACAGAAGTTCTGGTCCTATTCTATCACCCTATGTGTACGTCATGAATCCACAATTCCGTATTTATTGTTATATTTCATGTCAAACTTAGACAAATCGTTGTCCGCACATCGCATAGCGACTAATTTAATCACCCATATTTCCAAAACCTAAGTTTTTACGGTAACTTGGGTGGTATAATACAGAAGTTCTGGTCCTATTCTATCACCCTATGTGTACGTCATGTATCAACAATTCCGTATTTATTTTTATATTTCATGTCAAACTTAGACAAATCGCTGTCCGCACATCTCAATGCGACTACTTTAATCAGCCATATTTCCAAAACCTAAGTTTTTACGGTAACTTGGGTGGTATAGTACTAAAGTTCTGGACCTATTCTATCATCCTATGTGTACGTCATGTTGGCACACCTCCGTATTTTTTTTATATTTCGTGTCAAACTTCGACAAATCGCTGTCCGCACATCTCAATGCGACTACTTTAATCAGCCATATTTCCAAAACCTAAGTTTTTACGGTAACTTGGGTGGTATAATATAGAAGTTCTGGTCCTATTCTATCACCCTATGTGTACGTCATGTATCTACAATTCCGTATTTATTTTTATATTTCATGTCAAACTTAGACAAATCGTTGTCCGCACATCGCATAGCGACTAATTTAATCACCCATATTTCCAAAACCTAAGTTTTTAAGGTAACTTGGGTGGTATAATACTAAATTTCAGGACCTATTCTATCATCCTATGTGTACGTCATGTTGGCACACTTCCGTATTTATTTTATTTTTCATGTCATACTTTGACAAATCGCTGTCCGCACATCTCAATTCGACTACTTTAATCAGCCATATTTCCAAAACCTAAGTTTTTACGGTAACTTGGGTGGTATAGTACTAAAGTTCTGGACCTATTCTATCATCCTATGTGTACGTCATGTTGGCACACCTCCTTATTTATTTTATTTTTCATGTCATACTTTGACAAATCGCTGTCCGCACATCTCAAAGCGACTACTTTAATCAGCCATATTTCCAAAACCTAAGTTTTTACGGTAACTTGGGTAGTATAATACAGAAGTTCTGGTCCTATTCTATCACCCTATGTGTACGTCATGAATCCACAATTCCGTATTTATTTTTATATTTCATGTCAAACTTAGACAAATCGTTGTCCGCACATCGCATAGCGACTAATTTAATCACCCATATTTCCAAAACCTAAGTTTTTACGGTAACTTGGGTGGTATAATACAGAAGTTCTGGTCATATTCTATCACCCTATGTGTACGTCATGTATCCACAATTCCGTATTTATTTTTATATTTCATGTCAAACTTAGACAAATCGCTGTCCGCACATCTCAATGCGACTACTTTAATCAGCCATATTTCCAAAACCTAAGTTTTTGCGGTAACTTGGGTGGTATAGTACTAAAGTTCTGGACCTATTCTATCATCCTATGTGTACGTCATGTTGGCACACCTCCGTATTTTTTTTATATTTCGTGTCAAACTTCGACAAATCTCTGTCCGCACATCTCAATGCGACTACTTTAATCAGCCATATTTCTAAAACCTAAGTTTTTACGGTAACTTGGGCGGTATAATACAGAAGTTCTGGTCCTATTCTATCACCCTATGTGTACGTCATGTATCCACAATTCCGTATTTATTTTTATATTTCATGTCAAACTTAGACAAATCGTTGTCCGCACATCGCATAGCGACTAATTTAATCACCCATATTTCCAAAACCTAAGTTTTTACGGTAACTTGGGTGGTATAATACTAAATGTCAGGACCTATTCTATCATCCTATGTGTACGTCATGTTGGCACACTTCCGTATTTATTTTATTTTTCATGTCATACTTTGACAAATCGCTGTCCGCACATCTCAATGCGACTACTTTAATCAGCCATATTTCCAAAACCTAAGTTTTTACGGTAACTTGGGTGGTATAATACAGAAGTTCTGGTCCTATTTCATCACCCTACGTGTACGTCATGCTGACACACTGCCGTATTTATTTTATATTTTATGTCAAACTTAGGTGGATCACTGTCCACACATCCAAAGCGACTATTTTAATCATCTGTATTTCCAAAACCTAAGTTTTTAAGGTAACTTGGGTGGTATAGTACTAAAGTTCTGGTCCTATTCTTTCATCCTACGTGTACGTCATGCTGACAAACTGCCGTATTTATTTTATATTTTATGTCAAACTTAGACAAATCGTTGTCCGCACATCGCATAGCGACTAATTTAATCACCCATATTTCCAAAACCTAAGTTTTTACGGTAACTTGGGTGGTATAGTACTAAAGTTCTGGACCTATTCTATCATCCTATGTGTACGTCATGTTGGCACACCACCGTATTTTTTTATAATTCGTGTCAAACTTCGACAAATCTTTGTCCGCACATCGCATAGCGACTAATTTAATCAGCCATATTTCCAAAACCTAAGTTTTTACGGTAACTTGGGTGGTATAATACAGAAGTTCTGGTCCTATTCTATCACCCTACGTGTACGTAATGTTGGCACACATCCGTATTTATTATTATATTTCATGTCATACTTAGACAAATCGTTGTCCGCACATCGCATAGCGACTAATTTAATCACCCATATTTCTAAAATCTACGTTTTTAAGGTAACTTGGGTGGTATAGTACTAAAGTTCTGGTCCTATTCTTTCATCCTACGTGTACGTCATGCTGACACACTGCCGTATTCATTTTATTTTTCATGTCATACTTTGACAAATCGCTGTCCGCACATCTCAATGCGACTACTTTAATCAGCCATATTTCCAAAACCTAAGTTTTTACGGTAACTTGGGTGGTATAATACAGAAGTTCTGGTCCTATTCTATCACCCTATGTGTACGTCATGTATCCACAATTCCGTATTTATTTTTATATTTCATGTCAAACTTAGACAAATCGTTGACCGCACATCTCAATGCGACTACTTTAATCAGCCATATTTCCAAAACCTACGTTTTTAAGGTAACTTGGGTGGTATAATACTAAAGTTCTGGTCCTATTCTTTCATCCTACGTGTACGTCATGCTGACACACTGCCGTATTCATTTTATTTTTCATGTCATACTTTGACAAATCGCTGTCCGCACATCTCAATTCGACTACTTTAATCAGCCATATTTCCAAAACCTAAGTTTTTACGGTAACTTGGGTGGTATAGTACTAAAGTTCTGGACCTATTCTATCATCCTATGTGTACGTCATGTTGGCACACCTCCGTATTTTTTTATATTTCGTGTCAAACTTCGACAAATCTCTGTCGGCACATCTCAATGCGACTACTTTAATCAGCCATATTTCCAAAACCTAAGTTTTTACGGTAACTTGGGTGGTATAATACAGAAGTTCTGGTCCTATTCTATCACCCTACGTGTACGTAATGTTGGCACACCTCCGTATTTATTATTATATTTCATGTCATACTTAGACAAATCGTTGTCCGCACATCGCATAGCGACCAATTTAATCACCCATATTTCCCAAACCTAAGTTTTTAAGGTAACTTGGTTGGTATAGTACTAAAGTTCTGGTCCTATTCTTTCATCCTATGTGTACGTCATGTTGGAACACTTCCGTATTTATTTTATTTTTCATGTCATACTTTGACAAATCGCTGTCCGCACATCTCAATGCGACTACTTTAATAAGCCATATTTCCAAAACCTAAGTATTTACGGTAACTTGGGTTGTATAATACAGAAGTTCTGGTCCTATTCTATCACCCTATGTGTACGTCATGTATTCACAATTCCGTATTTATTTTTATATTTCATGTCAAACAGACAAATCGCTGTCCGCACATCTCAATGCGACTACTTTAATCAGCCATATTTCCAAAACCTAAGTTTTTACGGTAACTTGGGTGGTATAGTACTAAAGTTCTGGACCTATTCTATCATCCTATGTGTACGTCATGTTGGCACACCTCCGTATTTTTTTTATATTTCGTGTCAAACTTCGACAAATCGCTGTCCGCACATCTCAATGCGACTAATTTAATCACCCATATTTTCAAAACCTAAGTTTTTAAGGTAACTTGGGTGGTATAATACTAAATTTCAGGACCTATTCTATCATCCTATGTGTACGTCATGTTGGCACACTTCCGTATTTATGTTATTTTTCATGTCATACTTTGAAAAATCGCTGTCCGCACATCTCAATGCGACTACTTTAATCAGCCATATTTCCAAAACCTAAGTTTTTACGGTAACTTGGGTGGTATAATACAGAAGTTCTGGTCCTATTTCATCACCCTACGTGTACGTCATGCTGACACACTGCCGTATTTATTTTATATTTTATGTCAAACTTAGGTGGATCACTGTCCACACATCCAAAGCGACTATTTTAATCACCCGTATTTCCAAAACCTAATTTTTTTAAGGTGACTTGGGTGGTATAGTACTAAAGTTCTGGACCTATTCTATCATCCTATGTGTACGTCATGTTGGCACACCTCCGTATTTTTTTTTATATTTCGTGTCAAACTTCGACAAATCTCTGTCCGCACATCTCAATGCGACTACTTTAATCAGCCAAATTTCCAAAACCTAAGTTTTTACGGTAATTTGGGTGGTATAATACAGCAGTTCTGGTCCTATTCTATCACCCTACGTGTACGTAATGTTGTCACACCTCCGTATTTATTATTATATTTCATGTCATACTTAGACAAATCGTTGTCCGCACATCGCATAGCGACTAATTTAATCACCCGTATTTCCAAAACCTAAGTTTTTATGGTAACTTGAGTGGTATAATACAGAAGTTCTGGTCCTATTCTATCACCCTACGTGTACGTAATGTTGGCACACCTCCGTATTTATTTTTCTTTTTCATGTCAAACTTAGACAAATCGTTGTCCGCACATCGCATAGCGACTAATTTAATCACCCATATTTCCAAAACCTAAGTTTTTACGGTAACTTGGGTGGTATAGTACTATAGTTCTGGACCTATTCTATCATCCTATGTGTACGTCATGTTGGCACACCTCCGTATTTTTTTATATTTCGTGTCAAACTTCGACAAATCGCTGTCCGCACATCGCATAGCGACTAATTTAATCACCCATATTTCCAAAACCTAAGTTTTTAAGGTAACTTGGGTGGTATAATACTAAATTTCAGGACCTATTCTATCATCCTATGTGTACGTCATGTTGGCACACCTCCGTATTTTTTTTATATTTCGTGTCAAACTTCTACAAATCTCTGTCCGCACATCTCAATGCGACTACTTAAATCAGCCATATTTCCAAAACCTAAGTTTTTAAGGTAACTTGGGTGGTATAGTACTAAAGTTCTGGTCCTCTTTCATCACCCTACGTGTACGTCATGCTGACACACTGCCGTATTTATTTTATATTTTATGTCAAACTTAGGTGGATCACTGTCCACACATCCAAAGCGACTATTTTAATCACCCGTATTTCCAAAATCTAAGTTTTTACGGTAACTTGGGTGATATAGTACTAAAGTTCTGGACCTATTCTATCATCCTATGTGTACGTCATGTTGGCACACCTCCGTATTTTTTTTACATTTCGTGTCAAACTTCGACAAATCTCTGTCCGCACATCTCAATGCGACTACTTTAATCAGCCATATTTCCAAAACCCAAGTTTTTACGGTAACTTGGGTGGTATAATACAGAAGTTCTGGTCCTATTCTATCACCCTATGTGTACGTCATGTATCCACACTGCCGTATTTATTTTATATTTTATGTCAAACTTAGGTGGATCACTGTCCACACATCCAAAGCGACTATTTTAATCACCCGTATTTCCAAAACCTAAGTTTTTAAGGTAACTTGGGTGGTATAGTACTAAAATTCTGGACCTATTCTATCATCCTATGTGTACGTCATGTTGGCACACCTCCGTATTTTCTTTATATTTCGTGTCAAACTTCGACAAATCTCTGTCCGCACATCTCAATGCGACTACTTTAATCAGCCATATTTCCAAAACCTAAGTTTTTACGGTAACTTGGGTGGTATAATACAGAAGTTCTGGTCCTATTTCATCACCCTACGTGTACGTCATGCTGACACACTGCCGTATTTATTTTATATTTTATGTCAAACTTAGGTGGATCACTGTCCACACATCCAAAGCGACTATTTTAATCACCCGTATTTCCAAAATCTAAGTTTTTAAGGTAACTTAGGTGGTATAGTACTAAAGTTCTGGACCTATTCTATCATCCTATGTGTACGTCATGTTGGCACACCTCCGTATTTTTTTTATATTTCGTGTCAAACTTCGACAAATCTCTGTCCGCACATCTCAATGCGACTACTTTAATCAGCCATATTTCCAAAACCTAAGTTTTTACGGTAACTTGGGTGGTATAATACAGAAGGTCTGGTCCTATTCTATCACCCTACGTGTACGTAATGTTGGCAGACCTCCGTATTTATTATTATATTTCATATCATACTTAGACAAATCGTTGTCCGCACATCGCATAGCGACTAATTTAATCACCCATATTTCCAAAACCTAAGTTTTTACGGTAACTTGGGTGGTATAATACAGAAGTTCTGGTCCTATTCTATCACCCAATGTGTACGTCATGTATCCACAATTCCGTATTTATTTTTATATTTCATGTCAAACTTAGACAAATCGTTGTCCGCACATCGCATAGCGACTAATTTAATCACCCATATTTCCAAAACCTAAGTTTTTACGGTAACTTGGGTGGTATAATACAGACGTTCTGGTCCTACTCTATCACCCTATGTGTACGTCATGTATCCACAATTCCGTATTTATTTTTATATTTCATGTCAAACTTAGACAAATCGTTGTCCGCACATCGCATAGCGACTAATTTAATCACCCATATTTCCAAAACCTAAGTTTTTAAGGTAACTTGGGTGGTATAATACTAAATTTCAGGACCTATTCTATCATCCTATGTGTACGTCATGTTGGCACACTTCCGTATTTATTTTATTTTTCATGTCATACTTTGACAAATCGCTGTCCGCACATCTCAATGCGACTACTTTAATCAGCCATATTTCCAAAACCTAAGTTTTTACGGTAACTTGGGTGGTATAGTACTAAAGTTCTGGACCTATTCTATCATCCTATGTGTACGTCATGTTGGCACACCTCCGTATTTTTTTTATATTTCGTGACAAACTTCTACAAATCTCTGTCCGCACATCTCAATGCGACTACTTTAATCAGCCATATTTCCAAAACCTAAGTTTTTAAGGTAACTTGGGTGGTATAGTACTAAAGTTCTGGTCCTATTTCATCACCCTACGTGTACGTCATGCTGACACACTGCCGTATTTATTTTATATTTTATGTCAAACTTAGGTGGATCACTGTCCACACATCCAAAGCGACTATTTTAATCACCCGTATTTCCAAAACCTAAGTTTTTAAGGTAACTTGGGTGGTATAGTACTAAAGTTCTGGACCTATTCTATCATCCTATGTGTACGTCATGTTGGCACACCTCCGTATTTTTTTTATATTTCGTGTCAAACTTCGACAAATCTCTGTCCGCACATCTCAATGCGACTACTTTAATCAGCCATATTTCCAAAACCTAAGTTTTTACGGTAACTTGGGTGGTATAATACAGAAGTTCTGGTCCTATTCTATCACCCTACGTGTACGTAATGTTGGCTCACCTCCGTATTTATTATTATATTTCATGTCATACTTAGACAAATCGTTGTCCGCACATCGCATAGCGACTAATTTAATCACCCATATTTCCAAAACCTAAGTTTTTACGGTAACTTGGGTGGTATAATACAGAAGTTCTGGTCCTATTCTATCACCCAATGTGTACGTCATGTATCCACAATTCCGTATTTATTTTTATATTTCATGTCAAACTTAGACAAATCGTTGTCCGCACATCGCATAGCGACTAATTTAATCACCCATATTTCCAAAACCTAAGTTTTTACGGTAACTTGGGTGGTATAATACAGACGTTCTGGTCCTACTCTATCACCCTATGTGTACGTCATGTATCCAAAATTCCGTATTTATTTTTATATTTCATGTCAAACTTAGACAAATCGTTGTCCGCACATCGCATAGCGACTAATTTAATCACCCATATTTCCAAAACCTAAGTTTTTAAGGTAACTTGGGTGGTATAATACTAAATTTCAGGACCTATTCTATCATCCTATGTGTACGTCATGTTGGCACACTTCCGTATTTATTTTATTTTTCATGTCATAATTTGACAAATCGCTGTCCGCACATCTCAATGCGACTACTTTAATCAGCCATATTTCCAAAACCTAAGTTTTTACGGTAACTTGGGTGGTATAATACAGAAGTTCTGGTCCTATTCTATCACCCTATGTGTACGTCATGTATCCACAATTCCGTATTTATTTTTATATTTCATGTCAAACTTAGACAAATCGTTGTCCGCACATCGCATAGCGACTAATTTAATCACCCATATTTCCAAAACCTAAGTTTTTAAGGTAACTTGGGTGGTATAATACTAAATTTCAGGACCTATTCTATCATCCTATGTGTACGTCATGTTGGCACACTTCCGTATTTATTTTATTTTTCATGTCATACTTTGACAAATCGTTGTCCGCACATCGCATAGCGACTAATTTAATCACCCATATTTCCAAAACCTAAGTTTTTAAGGTAACTTGGGTGATATAATACTAAATTTCAGGACCTATTCTATCATCCTATGTGTACGTCATGTTGGCACACTTCCGTATTTATTTTATTTTTCATGTCATACTTTGACAAATCGCTGTCCGCACATCTCAATACGACTACTTTAATCAGCCATATTTCCAAAACCTAAGTTTTTACGGTAACTTGGGTGGTATAATACAGAAGTTCTGGTCCTATTCTATTACCCTACGTGTACGTAATGTTGGCACGCCTCCGTATTTATTATTATATTTCATGTCATACTTAGACAAATCGTTGTCCGCACATCGCATAGCGACTAATTTAATCACCCATATTTCCAAAACCTAAGTTTTTAAGGTAACTTGGGTGGTATAGTACTAAAGTTCTGGTCCTATTTCATCACCCTACGTGTACGTCATGCTGACACACTGCCGTATTTATGTTATATTTTATGTCAAACGTAGGTGGATCACTGTCCACACATCCAAAGCGACTATTTTAATCACCCGTATTTCCAAAACCTAAGTTTTTAAGGTAACTTGGGTGGTATAGTACTAAAGTTCTGGACCTATTCTATCATCCTATGTGTACGTCATGTTGGCACACCTCCGTATTTTTTTATATTTCGTGTCAAACTTCGACAAATCTCTGTCCGCACATCTCAATGCGAATACTTAATTCAGCCATATTTCCAAAACCTAAGTTTTTACGGTAACCTGGGTGGTATAATACAGACGTTCTGGTCCTATTTCATCACCCTACGTGTACGTCATGCTGACACACTGCCGTATTTATTTTATATTTTATGTCAAACTTAGGTGGATCACTGTCCACACATCCAAAGCGACTATTTTAATCACCCGTATTTCCAAAACCTAAGTTTTTAAGGTAACTTGGGTGGTATAGTACTAAAGTTCTGGACCTATTCTATCATCCTATGTGTACGTCATGTTGGCACACCTCCGTATTTTTTTTATATTTCGTGTCAAACTTCGACAAATCTCTGTCCGCACATCTCAATGCGACTACTTTAATCAGCCATATTTCCAAAACCTAAGTTTTTACGGTAACTTGGGTGGTATAATACAGACGTTCAGGTCCTATTCTATCACCCTACGTGTACGTAATGTTGGCACACCTCCGTATTTATTATTATATTTCATGCCATACTTAGACAAATCGTTGTCCGCACATCGCATAGCGACTAATTTAATCACCCATATTTCCAAAACCTAAGTTTTTACGGTAACTTGGGTGGTATAGTACAGAAGTTCTGGTCCTATTCTATCACCCTATGTGTACGTCATGTATCCACAATTCCGTATTTATTTTTATATTTCATGTCAAACTTAGACAAATCGTTGTCCGCACATCGCATAGCGACTAATTTAATCACCCATATTTCCAAAACCTAAGTTTTTAAGGTAACTTGGGTGGTATAATACTAAATTTCAGGACCTATTCTATCATCCTATGTGTACGTCATGTTGGCACACTTCCGTATTTATTTTATTTTTCATGTCATACTTTGACAAATCGTTGTCCGCACATCGCATAGCGACTAATTTAATCACCCATATTTCCAAAACCTAAGTTTTTACGGTAACTTGGGTGGTATAATACAGACGTTCTGGTCCTACTCTATCACCCTATGTGTACGTCATGTATCCAAAATTCCGTATTTATTTTTATATTTCATGTCAAACTTAGACAAATCGTTGTCCGCACATCGCATAGCGACTAATTTAATCACCCATATTTCCAAAACCTAAGTTTTTAAGGTAACTTGGGTGGTATAATACTAAATTTCAGGACCTATTCTATCATCCTATGTGTACGTCATGTTGGCACACTTCCGTATTTATTTTATTTTTCATGTCATAATTTGACAAATCGCTGTCCGCACATCTCAATGCGACTACTTTAATCAGCCATATTTCCAAAACCTAAGTTTTTACGGTAACTTGGGTGGTATAATACAGAAGTTCTGGTCCTATTCTATCACCCTATGTGTACGTCATGTATCCACAATTCCGTATTTATTTTTATATTTCATGTCAAACTTAGACAAATCGTTGTCCGCACATCGCATAGCGACTAATTTAATCACCCATATTTCCAAAACCTAAGTTTTTAAGGTAACTTGGGTGGTATAATACTAAATTTCAGGACCTATTCTATCATCCTATGTGTACGTCATGTTGGCACACTTCCGTATTTATTTTATTTTTCATGTCATACTTTGACAAATCGTTGTCCGCACATCGCATAGCGACTAATTTAATCACCCATATTTCCAAAACCTAAGTTTTTAAGGTAACTTGGGTGATATAATACTAAATTTCAGGACCTATTCTATCATCCTATGTGTACGTCATGTTGGCACACTTCCGTATTTATTTTATTTTTCATGTCATACTTTGACAAATCGCTGTCCGCACATCTCAATACGACTACTTTAATCAGCCATATTTCCAAAACCTAAGTTTTTACGGTAACTTGGGTGGTATAATACAGAAGTTCTGGTCCTATTCTATTACCCTACGTGTACGTAATGTTGGCACGCCTCCGTATTTATTATTATATTTCATGTCATACTTAGACAAATCGTTGTCCGCACATCGCATAGCGACTAATTTAATCACCCATATTTCCAAAACCTAAGTTTTTAAGGTAACTTGGGTGGTATAGTACTAAAGTTCTGGTCCTATTTCATCACCCTACGTGTACGTCATGCTGTAACACTGCCGTATTTATTTTATATTTTATGTCAAACTTAGGTGGATTACTGTCCACACATCCAAAGCGACTATTTTAATCACCCGTATTTCCAAAACCTAAGTTTTTAAGGTAACTTGGGTGGTATAGTAATAAAGTTCTGGACCTATTCTATCATCCTATGTGTACGTCATGTTGGCACACCTCCGTTTTTTTTTATATTTCGTGTCAAACTTCGACAAATCTCTGTCCGCACATCTCAATGCGACTACTTTAATCAGCCATATTTCCAAAACCTAAGTTTTTACGGTAACTTGGGTGGTATAATACAGAAGTTCTGGTCCTATTTCATCACCCTACGTGTACGTCATGCTGACACACTGCCGTATTTATGTTATATTTTATGTCAAACGTAGGTGGATCACTGTCCACACATCCAAAGCGACTATTTTAATCACCCGTATTTCCAAAACCTAAGTTTTTAAGGTAACTTGGGTGGTATAGTACTAAAGTTCTGGACCTATTCTATCATCCTATGTGTACGTCATGTTGGCACACCTCCGTATTTTTTTATATTTCGTGTCAAACTTCGACAAATCTCTGTCCGCACATCTCAATGCGAATACTTTAATCAGCCATATTTCCAAAACCTAAGTTTTTACGGTAACCTGGGTGGTATAATACAGACGTTCTGGTCCTATTTCATCACCCTACGTGTACGTCATGCTGACACACTGCCGTATTTATTTTATATTTTATGTCAAACTTAGTTGGATCACTGTCCACACATCCAAAGCGACTATTTTAATCACCCGTATTTCCAAAACCTAAGTTTTTAAGGTAACTTGGGTGGTATAGTACTAAAGTTCTGGACCTATTCTATCATCCTATGTGTACGTCATGTTGGCACACCTCCGTATTTTTTTTATATTTCGTGTCAAACTTCGACAAATCTCTGTCCGCACATCTCAATGCGACTACTTTAATCAGCCATATTTCCAAAACCTAAGTTTTTACGGTAACTTGGGTGGTATAATACAGACGTTCAGGTCCTATTCTATCACCCTACGTGTACGTAATGTTGGCACACCTCCGTATTTATTATTATATTTCATGTCATACTTAGACAAATCGTTGTCCGCACATCGCATAGCGACTAATTTAATCACCCATATTTCCAAAACCTAAGTTTTTACGGTAACTTGGGTGGTATAGTACAGAAGTTCTGGTCCTATTCTATCACCCTATGTGTACGTCATGTATCCACAATTCCGTATTTATTTTTATATTTCATGTCAAACTTAGACAAATCGTTGTCCGCACATCGCATAGCGACTAATTTAATCACCCATATTTCCAAAACCTAAGTTTGTAAGGTAACTTGGGTGGTATAATACTAAATTTCAGGACCTATTCTATCATCCTATGTGTACGTCATGTTGGCACACTTCCGTATTTATTTTATTTTTCATGTCATACTTTGACAAATCGTTGTCCGCACATCGCATAGCGACTAATTTAATCACCCATATTTCCAAAACCTAAGTTTTTAAGGTAACTTGGGTGGTATAATACTAAATTTCAGGACCTATTCTATCATCCTATGTGTACGTCATGTTGGCACACTTCCGTATTTATTTTATTTTTTATGTCATACTTTGACAAATCGCTGTCCGCACATCTCAATACGACTACTTTAATCAGCCATATTTCCAAAACCTAAGTTTTTACGGTAACTTGGGTGGTATAATACAGAAGTTCTGGTCCTATTCTATCACCCTACGTGTACGTAATGTTGGCACGCCTCCGTATTTATTATTATATTTCATGTCATACTTGGACAAATCGTTGTCCGCACATCGCATAGCGACTAATTTAATCACCCATATTTCCAAAACCTAAGTTTTTAAGGTAACTTGGGTGGTATAGTACTAAAGTTCTGGTCCTATTTCATCACCCTACGTGTACGTCATGCTGTAACACTGCCGTATTTATTTTATATTTTATGTCAAACTTAGGTGGATTACTGTCCACACATCCAAAGCGACTATTTTAATCACCCGTATTTCCAAAACCTAAGTTTTTAAGGTAACTTGGGTGGTATAGTACTAAAGTTCTGGACCTATTCTATCATCCTATGTGTACGTCATGTTGGCACACCTCCGTATTTTTTTTATATTTCGTGTCAAACTTCGACAAATCTCTGTCCGCACATCTCAATGCGACTACTTTAATCAGCCATATTTCCAAAACCTAAGTTTTTACGGTAACTTGGGTGGTATAATACAGAAGTTCTGGTCCTATTTCATCACCCTACGTGTACGTCATGCTGACACACTGCCGTATTTATGTTATATTTTATGTCAAACTTAGGTGGATCACTGTTCACACATCCAAAGCAACTATTTTAATCACTTGTATTTCCAAAACCTAAGTTTTTAAGGTAACTTGGGTGGTATAGTACTAAAGTTCTGGACCTATTCTATCATCCTATGTGTACGTCATGTTGGCACACCTCCGTATTTTTTTATATTTCGTGTCAAACTTCGACAAATCTCTGTCCGCACATCTCAATGCGAATACTTTAATCAGCCATATTTCCAAAACCTAAGTTTTTACGGTAACTTGGGTGGTATAATACAGACGTTCTGGTCCTATTTCATCACCCTACGTGTACGTCATGCTGACACACTGCCGTATTTATTTTATATCTTATGTCAAACTTAGGTGGATCACTGTCCACACATCCAAAGCGACTATTTCAATCATCCGTATTTCCAAAACCTAAGTGTTTAAGGTAACTTGGGTGGTATAGTACTAAAGTTCTGGACCTATTCTATCATCCTATGTGTACGTCATGTTGGCACACCTCCGTATTTTTTTATATTTCGTGTCAAACTTCGACAAATCTCTGTCCGCACATCTCAATGCGACTACTTTAATCAGCCATATTTTCCAAAACCTAAGTTTTACGGTAACTTGGGTGGTATAATACAGAAGTTCAGGTCCTATTCTATCAACCTACGTGTACGTAATGTTGGCACACCTCCGTATTTATTATTATATTTCATGTCATACTTAGACAAATCGTTGTCCGCACATCGCATAGCGACTAATTTAATCACCCATATTTCCAAAACCTAAGTTTTTAAGGTAACTTGGGTGGTATAGTACAGAAGTTCTGGTCCTATTCTATCACCCTATGTGTACGTCATGTATCCACAATTCCGTATTTATTTTTATATTTCATGTCAAACTTAGACAAATCGTTGTCCGCACATCGCATAGCGACTAATTTAATCACCCATATTTCCAAAACCTAAGTTTTTACGGTAACTTGGGTGGTATAATACAGAAGTTCTGGTCCTATTCTATCACCCTACGTGTACGTCATGTATCCACAATTCCGTATTTATTTTTATATTTCATGTCAAACTTAGACAAATCGTTGTCCGCACATCGCATAGTGACTAATTTAATCACCCATATTTCCAAAACCTAAGTTTTTAAGGTAACTTGGGTGGTATAATACTAAATTTCAGGACCTATTCTATCATCCTATGTGTACGTCATGTTGGCACACTTCCGTATTTATTTTATTTTTCATTTCATACTTTGACAAATCGTTGTCCGCACATCGCATAGCGACTAATTTAATCACCCATATTTCCAAAACCTAAGTTTTTAAGGTAACTTGGGTGGTATAATACTAAATTTCAGGACCTATTCTATCATCCTATGTGTACGTCATGTTGGCGCACATCCGTATTTATTTTATTTTTCATGTCATACTTTGACAAATCGCTGTCCGCACATCTCAATGCGACTACTTTAATCAGCCATATTTCCAAAACCTAAGTTTTTACGGTAACTTGGGTGGTATAATACAGAAGTTCTGGTCCTATTCCATCACCCTACGTGTACGTAATGTTGGCACGCCTCCGTATTTATTATTATATTTCATGTCATACTTAGACAAATCGTTGTCCGCACATCGTATAGCGACTAATTTAATCACCCATATTTCCAAAACTAAGTTTTTAAGGTAACTTGGGTGGTATAGTACTAAAGTGCTGGTCCTATTTCATCAACCTACGTGTACGTCATGCTGTAACACTGCCGTATTTATTTTATATTTTATGTCAAACTTAGGTGGATCACTGTCCACACATCCAAAGCGACTATTTTAATCACCCGTATTTCCAAAACCTAAGTTTTTAAGGTAACTTGGGTGGTATAGTACTAAAGTTCTGGACCTATTCTATCATCCTATGTGTACGTCATGTTGGCACACCTCCGTATTTTTTATATTTCGTGTCAAACTTCGACAAATCTCTGTCCGCACATCTCAATGCGACTACTTTAATCAGCCATATTTCCAAAACCTAAGTTTTTACGGTAACTTGGGTGGTATAATACAGAAGTTCTGGTCCTATTTCATCACCCTACGTGTACGTCATGCTGACACACTGCCGTATTTATTTCATATTTTATGTCAAACTTAGGTGGATCACTGTCCACACATCCAAAGCGACTATTTTAATCACCCGTATTTCCAAAACCTAAGTTTTTAAGGTAACTTGGGTGGTATAGTACTAAAGTTCTGGACCTATTCTATCATCCTATGTGTACGTCATGTTGGCACACCTCCGTATTTTTTTTATATTTCGTGTCAAACTTCGACAAATCTCTGTCCGCACATCTCAATGCGACTACTTTAATCAGCCATATTTCTAAAACCTAAGTTTTTACGGTAACTTGGGTGGTATAATACAGAAGTTCAGGTCCTATTCTATCACCCTACGTGTACGTAATGTTGGCACACCTCCGTTTTTATTATTATATTTCATGTCATACTTAGACAAATCGTTGTCCGCACATCGCATAGCGGCTAATTTAATCACCCATATTTCCAAAACCTAAGTTTTTACGGTAACTTGGGTGGTATAATACAGAAGTTCTGGTCCTATTCTATCACCCTATGTGTACGTCATGTATCCACAATTCCGTATTTATTTTTATATTTCATGTCAAACTTAGACAAATCGTTGTCCGCACATCGCATAGCGACTAATTTAATCACCCATATTTCCAAAACCTAAGTTTTTACGGTAACTCTGTTGGTATAATACAGAAGTTCTGGTCCTATTCTATCACCCTACGTGTACGTCATGTATCCACAATTCCGTATTTATTTTTATATTTCATGTCAAACTTAGACAAATCGTTGTCCGCACATCGCATAGCGACTAATTTAATCACCCATATTTCCAAAACCTAAGTTTTTAAGGTAACTTGGGTGGTATAATACTAAATTTCAGGACCTATTCTATCATCCTATGTGTACGTCATGTTGGCACACTTCCGTATTTATTTTATTTTTCATTTCATACTTTGACAAATCGTTGTCAGCACATCGCATAGCGACTAATTTAATCACCCATATTTCCAAAACCTAAGTTTTTAAGGTAACTTGGGTGGTATAATACTAAATTTCAGGACCTATTCTATCATCCTATGTGTACGTCATGTTGGCGCACATCCGTATTTATTTTAATTTTCATGTCATACTTTGACAAATCGCTGTCCGCACATCTCAATGCGACTACTTTAATCAGCCATATTTCCAAAACCTAAGTTTTTACGGTAACTTGGGTGGTATAATACAGAGGTTCTGGTCCTATTCTATCACCCTACGTGTACGTAATGTTGGCACGCCTCCGTATTTATTATTATATTTCATGTCATACTTAGACAAATCGTTGTCCGCACATCGCATAGCGACTAATTTAATCACCCATATTTCCAAAACCTAAGTTTTAAGGTAACTTGGGTGGTATGGTACTAAAGTTCTGGTCCTATTTCATCAACCTACGTGTACGTCATGCTGTAACACTGCCGTATTTATTTTATATTTTATGTCAAACTTAGGTGGATCACTGTCCACACATCCAAAGCGACTATTTTAATCACCCGTATTTCCAAAACCTAAGTTTTTAAGGTAACTTGGGTGGTATAGTACTAAAGTTCTGGACCTATTCTATCATCCTATGTGTACGTCATGTTGGCACACCTCCGTATTTTTTTTATATTTCGTGTCAAACTTCGACAAATCTCTGTCCGCACATCTCAATGCGACTACTTTAATCAGCCATATTTCCAAAACCTAAGTTTTTACGGTAACTTGGTTGGTATAATACAGAAGTTCTGGTCCTATTTCATCACCCTAAGTGTACGTCATGCTGACACACTGCCGTATTTATTTTATATTTTATGTCAAATTAGGTGGATCACTGTCCACACATCCAAAGCGACTATTTTAATCAACCGTATTTCCAAAACCTAAGTTTTTAAGGTAACTTGGGTGGTATAGTACTAAAGTTCTGGACCTATTCTATCATCCTATGTGTACGTCATGTTGGCACACCTCCGTATTTTTTTTTTATATTTCGTGACAAACTTCGACAAATCTCTGTCCGCACATCGCAATGCGAATACTTTAATCAGCCATATTTCCAAAACCTAAATTTTTACGGTAACTTGGGTGGTATAATACAGAAGTTCTGGTCCTATTTCATCACCCTACGTGTACGTCATGCTGACACACTGCCGTATTTATTTTATATTTTATGTCAAACTTAGGTGGATCACTGTCCACACACCCAAAGCGACTATTTTAATCACCAGTATTTCCAAAACCTAAGTTTTTAAGGTAACTTGGGTGGTATAGTACTAAAGTTCTGGACCTATTCTATCATCCTATGTGTACGTCATGTTGGCACACCTCCGTATTTTTTTTATATTTCGTGTCAAACTTCGACAAATCTCTGTCCGCACATCTCAATGCGACTACTTTAATCAGCCATATTTCCAAAACCTAAGTTTTTACGGTAACTTGGGTGGTATAATACAGAAGTTCAGGTCCTATTCTATCACCCTACGTGTACGTAATGTTGGCACACCTCCGTATTTATTATTATATTTCATGTCATACTTAGACAAATCGTTGTCCGCACATCGCATAGCGACTAATTTAATCACCCATATTTCCAAAACCTAAGTTTTTACGGTAACTTGGGTGGTATAATACAGAAGTTCTGGTACTATTCTATCACCCTATGTGTACGTCATGTATCCAAAATTCCGTATTTATTTTTATAATTCATGTCAAACTTAGACAAATCGTTGCCCGCACATCGCTTAGCGACTAATTTAATCACCCATATTTCCAAAACCTAAGTTTTTAAGGTAACTTGGGTGGTATAATACTAAATTTCAGGACCTATTCTATCATCCTATGTGTACGTCATGTTGGCACACTTCCGTATTTATTTTAATTTTCATGTCATACTTTGACAAATCGCTGTCCGCACATCTCAATGCGACTACTTTAATCAGCCATATTTCCAAAACCTACGTTTTTACGGTAACTTGGGTGGTATAATACAGAAGTTCTGGTCCTATTCTATCACCCTATGTGTACGTCATGTATCCACAATACGTATTTATTTTTATATTTCATGTCAAACTTAGACAAATCGTTGTCCGCACATTGCATAGCGACTAATTTAATCACCCATATTTCCAAAACCTAAGTTTTTAAGGTAACTTGGGTGGTATAATACTAAATTTCAGGACCTATTCTATCAACCTATGTGTACGTCATGTTGGCACACTTCCGTATTTATTTTAATTTTCATGTCATACTTTGACAAATCGCTGTCCGCACATCTCAATGCGACTACTTTAATCAGCCATATTTCCAAAACCTACGTTTTTACGGTAACTTGGGTGGTATAATACAGAAGTTCTGGTCCTATTCTATCACCCTATGTGTACGTCATGTATCCACAATTCCGTATTTATTTTTATATTTCATGTCAAACTTAGACAAATCGTTGTCCGCACATCGCATAGCGACTTATTTAATCACCCATATTTCCAAAACCTAAGATTTTAAGGTAACTTGGGTGGTATAATACTAAAGTTCTGGACCTATTCTATCATCCTATGTGTACGTCATGTTGGCACACCAGTAGTGGGCAAGTGGCGTTTCTGGCCCAATCAAACTTTGACAGGCAGTCAATTTTTTGACAGCTACTTCCGGTCACGTGACCGGAAGTGCGTCATCAGCTGTGACGTAGCTGTGACGTGTTGTTGGTGGGTATTTAAAGTTTAAATGCCCTGCTGTGCTGGGTATTTAAATTTTAAATGGCCGGAAGTGTGTCAAGGTCGTTTGGGGATGTTTTTAAAAAAGATCTTGCATTTTCGGAAAATCCGAAAATGCAAGATTTTTTTCTTTTTTTATTTATTTGTTTTTTTTTACAAAAGTATTTTTTTACAAGTTAGTAAAGTTTGCTCCCAAATTTGAAAAGTAAGTTGTTGTCGGTGCTGAAATTTCTTGTTTATTTTCATTCTTCTTGTTGTTGTAAGTTGGCAAAAACACATTTTTTTCGTTTTGATTGTTTGTTGCATAAAGTTCTAAAGATAAACCAAACCCAGTGGTTATAAGTTGTTTTAGTTCTTCACTAAAAATTTCCAAATCCTTGTAGGTTGTAAGATTGATAGTGTTGTAGTGAATCCCGCGAATGTTAAGAGACATGACTAGAGTTGTTTACTCGACGAGAGGTGTAGCAGGAATGACTATTGCAAAGCCGGTGCTGCAGGTACCTCCGATGGTAGTGGGGGTAGTGGTGGGGGTAATGGCAGGTGTTTGTTTAATCACTTTGAATTTAATCGTTGCCACAATAGACCGAGTCGATGTTGCAATTCTTCTAGTTTATCCAACCGGTTCTTTTGATATGTTTTGCAACTACACTTACAATAGCAGAAAGAATTACATTTTGTACAAGCTTTTCCGTCAACTTGATCTTCAGGTATTCTAAAACATTTGTCTTTGCAACAATAAGTTATAAGTGTTAGATTATTTCTTTTGGATGACATGTTGGTTGTAGCTTGTCTTAAACAGAACTGAGCCTCTCAACGTTAAAGTTTCGTATTTATGTAAAGTATTCGAATAAAACTATCGAATAAAATAATCGAATAATACTATCGAATAAAATAATCGAATAATACTATCGATTAAAAAGTTCAAGGTCATCCGTTTGAGGTTTTAAAAAATACAACATATCAGTATATAAAAACATATACTGATATGTTGTTTTTTATCTTTTTATTTAAAACATTTTTTTTACAATGTTATTTTTGTGCGATGTGCAGAGTTAGTTCCGTAGAGTTGTTTCCGCTCATTCCGTGTGACACCAAATATAATGATCCTGGTTGAATTTCCCGCAGATCTTCATTTTGCAGCAACTGGACGAATCGTTTTGGAAGATATACTTGAAACTTTGGTTCATCACCCGGTGTATATGGTGCATCGGATAAAGATGCGACGACTGCGTCTCCATGCGTTGTATCAATTTTCTTCATTTCATGAACAATATAATGTTTCTGTTCTTTTAATTCTGAACATTTCTTGATAATTAGAGTATTTGATTTTGAATGCAAGTTGAATTGTTCAACTAAACATTGGAGAAACTGTTGTGATGCCATCCTTCACAGGAGATGTTGTCTGTTCGGAGTATGGAGTTAGACTGATACTCGGGGTGTGTTGCCTCTTCGTTTATATAACCTTCGGAACCCCCACTACATTCTTCCGTTTGTTGTTGTAAGTAAGCAGCCAAGTGATACGCGTTTTGTAATGCGCATTGAGATTGGTTGTGTTTCGGATTTGTTTTAGAAACACAAATATTTCTAGCATCAAAGTGAAATGTTTTGTCCACTTTTATGTTTAAAACTTCTTTGTTTGTGTACTGTCGTATCCAATTCTTTTTTTCCAATCCTCTGGTATATATGTGTGTAAACTGTTTGCAAAAATGAAACATAATTTTGTGTACATTGTTGTACGGTAGGAAACCTTCATACCAATGGATATGATGAAAATTATTTGTTAGCCATCTGTTTGTTATTTTAGCTTTTGACTTTAGTTCATGGACAGAACACGGTGCTTCAAATAAAAACGGGTATGCTACTTGTGTAAGCAAATCCAAAATTACCAATTCTTTTATGATAAATCTATCATCGTTTCCGCGAAATGCTTGAAATTCAATTACACAAGGTTTTGCTGCCATTTCTTCATCCTGTCTGCTCATCATGGTGTCTGCTGATCAACTGTTTTCCACACCACGGTAGGTTAGATATATATATATAAACCAGGCCGTACAGTTGTAGGCGCGTTGGTGTATGTTTAACGTGGGCACCATCCCCAGTAGGCCTACCCCACGGTTTATTCTTTTGTTAAGTTACATTGTAGTTTTAACCTAGCAAAGTTTCTTCTTCTGTATTATTGTTGTTGGTGGTTTCTTCTTCTGTACTGTTGTTGTTGTTGTTGGTTTCTTCTTCTGTAGCCTCCGTTGCAACTTCGGTAAAAGGTTCAAAGTTTCTTGACTGCCTCCACATTTCCACTTCGTGAGGTATTCTATTAAAGATGGATGTATCTATTGGTCCGTATTGTAAAGTGCTTTCTGGTTGTTTTTCGCATGCATCTACCAGATATTCCTTAATAACAGAGCTTGAAAATACTAGTTGTTTCATATACCTGGTAATAGGTGATGTTGCATAGTTTAAAATGTAAAATTCTTCACGTGTTAGAAGAATTTTATTTTCAAATTGTGTCGAGTCTCTAATTCTTACTTGTTGTTGACCACGATGTTTAATAATGTCAATTTCATTGTCACAATCCAAAAGTCGAATGTTAGTTTTTCTTCCAAAGAAACTGTTGGCTAAATAACATTCAATAAGATGTAGATGTTTTAAAAAGGAATCCCAAGCATTTTCTGAAAATAAAACCATCTTTGTTCCATGGCTTAGTATTACTGCGGGAGAGTAGTCTAATGATTTTACCAATCCTATCGACACACTTTTACTCATGCAAGATGAAATAGGATAAAAGATGCGAAGGAAAACTTCAGTTAAAATGTTTGGTGGAATATTTTCTTCAAGTTTTCTTTTCTTTCTTACGTTTGTTTTATTATTTTCCAACTTTTTATTTTGTTTTCCAAACTTTAAAAAGTCATCAATTTCCTTTACAACATTTTCTTCAAAATGTTTATCATCATTTTCCAATAAAGGTGCTGTTTCGGAAACGTCTTGTACAACTGATAAAGAACTCATTTTGTTTATAATGCTGTAGACGATGTTACCCATACAACTGTAGACAGTAAACTAAACAATTTTTGTTCCCGCTCCTGCTTTTATAACCGAGTGGTGGGGGTATTTTTTTCCTTTTCATTTTACAAAACTGCTTTTACAATTCCTGTTAAAGGTGTATATGTAACAATTTTATCATGTAAAATTAAACAATAAGCAGATGTATCTTTGGGTACATTTTGTTCAAATTCCATTTCTATTTTTATATCTACACTGGAAGATTTTACAGATTCGTTTTGTTTTGAACAATCAACTACAACAATCGGATAGTTAGATTTAAATTGGTTTGGCGTTAATAAAGGTGTGTTTGTTTTTCCATAATATGAATTTTGGAATCTTGCGTACATATCGTACAAAACGCTAAACCTGTCTTTTGTAAAGTTTATGTTGAAGTTGTCGTATGGAAAGAATTGAGAGTTTAGAAACACCTTAAAATTTGTAAGTTTGCAATGATCAAATTCACCAGCATGTTTAGTTATTTCGTTTCTTCTTTTTGTTTGTAATCCAAATATTACATATCTTGCCTTTTCCAAATGAGTAGAAGTTTTTACAGTCCATGTATGACGTTGTGTTTCCGGTAAAACCGGATATTCATGAAACTCCCAACTTCTAAATGGTATTACGATATCACGATCTGATTTTAAAGTTCTTAATAATGAAATTCTATTCTGATCGTTTAACCGTACATGCGGTACTCTCCAAACAATTTTGTCTAATTGCATTTTCCATTCTAAAGTAGCTTCCGTTGTTCCATCAGTTGCTTGAATAATATCTTTGTCGTTTGATGATCTTAACAAAACTAATTCTTGTTTTACGTTTATTATTATTTTTCGGTAATCTTCGGCAAAGCCTAAAAGTAATCTTAAAGGAATGTAAAAGTCAAAATTGCCTGAAGTGTTTGGAGTGATTGTACTGGAATCGGGTGCTACCCATCCTGCGGCGGCCAGCATATTTTTTTCACTCGGTGTTAAAGATGCTAATCCTTTTAATGTACTTGTAATTCCCACCTTTTTTGTTGAATCTACTGTAACTCCGGAAATTTCATATCTTATTTCATCAAACAAATATGCCATGGGGTTATTTATGAACGGAACAGTACTTGCAGTGCTTCCATCTCTTTTTGTTACTCTTCCTTCGATATACAAATAACTTTCACATGGAAGTGTATAAATATCCTGTTGTTGTATGGGAATTCTAATTTCATCATTATTGTTTAATTTTGATGAAGCGTAAGGGTTGTGCGTATGATATTCCTTTTCCCATAAGGTTTCGTCGAATGTCGGACCCTGCGCTATATCCAATATTTCCATTATTAATAAGTTTTAATCCAATTTCTTCTAAAAAACGAATGTTATCACTTGTTAATCCTTCTATAGCTGAAGTGCTACTGACTTGTTTACCAGTCAGCTCTTTCTTTTTAAATGATAACCCCATTGTTATACGGTTGATTTTATATGTATTCGTATAGTTATAGGTTCGTCTCTAAAATCAATATGATTTCCGTCTTGATCTAGTATGTTCACCACAATGTCTGAAATAAAACTGGTGTTTAACGGTAGGTACACCAAGTTTTGTGGCATTTCCACAATTTTAAAACCCGGAGCGACCGTTGGATAGAATGTGTGCAATATATGAGTATTTTCACCATCTCTATAAGAACCATGTATAATATTACATGTAATATCTATACTGTTAACTTTCATTATTGTTACAGTTCTAGCACCTGAATGGTTAATATTAGGTTCTAAAATTTTTGTTGTTTTAGGAAATCCTAATAAACTACAAATTGAAGGTTCTTTGCTAAAATCTATATAATATTTAGACTTAATTTCAGCTTTCATAGTATTGTTATTTCCTTTTATTGTTATATTATCTTTTCCCATATGATTTTGTATCGCTTCATATATATCATCAATTTCATATGCTCCAGTGGGTAAACTAAATACTTGTATATCTGAATATTTGTTTGTATTTTTATCTTTTGTTTTGTAATAATGTATTTTGTCATTAACATTTTCAGTAACGTTGGGAATAGAATTATAAGTTGTTATATCTAATAATGCGGCTTCCCATAATTTATCTTTTTCCAAACGTAACGCAGGGAAAAGAACACTTCGCAAAGTAGATGACGTTCCAGTTAATGATACTGTATAGGAAGACATCTTAAAGTTGACTAACGCTTTTTGTTAAAAAATCTAAACATAAATGTCCACAGATTACCGTATCATCAGGTTGCTCTCTTTTATAATTGTATAGTACATTTTTAGCTGTTTTAAAGTAATATTGTAGTTCTTTTGGTGGTGGGAGATTTTCAAAACTATCAAAGTAGTAAATAGTTGATCCTAGTTTCTTATAACATACCCAATGAGTGTTTGATCCTTTACTATTATCTAAATTTACTATTCCGGTTTCATTTTTCCATATTTTAACAGGTAATGCATCTTTCATAAACACTCCTCTAAAAAATTGAATTCTTAAACAAGAAACATAAATAATTAATTCTTTATCTGTTAATTCTTTATTTGGAATTAGTAATTGTTTTTTTCTGTTTAATACACACGATACGGTCTTAGGTATAATCCTCCTACTTTTTTTATCATTGACCATATTGTTTGTTTCTTTTTATTTTTACCTGCGGTGGATCGTCGTTTTCTTCTTATATTTCCTCCACGTTTCTTTGCAGGTTTTCTTCTCCTTTTTCCACCTCCTTTCTTCTTTCCACCTCCAAACATCGTTTTACCCTTCATTGCTGCTGATACCGCTAAAGCTGCTGCTTTTTCACCGATACTAGCGTCACTGGATGTTACTCTTTGCCAAGCTTTTTCAGCAAGTGCTCTATCCGCTATTGATCTATTTTTAGTATCTGCAAACTTTGAATATGCTATATCGTGTTGTTTGCAGGCTTGATCAAGTTTATTTATTCCAAGATCTCCTCTAGCAAGTCTTTTTTTCAATTTTGTTCCAGGACCACAATATTGATAACCTCCTGGTAAATGTAGTTCTACAGGTAATAAATCGATAGCTTTATTAACTATAGCTCCAACCGGCTTAGTAATAAGAGAAAGTGCTGTTGATGCTATTCCTCTTCCTCTCTTTATAACGTGTCGATTATGACTGATGCGTTGAACTTTCAACATGGTCTTTTATAGTGAAAGGAAATGTCGATACTTGTTTATTTTATAAATGCTTTATAATGAATGATGCACTTATCCTTTGACATTGTTTATTTATAAGTATGTTTGTTTATGGGTAAAAAATTTTTTTCCAGTTTTGTGGAAGGATTGTATCTTCTTCATCATCATCTTTAGAAGTTCTTAAAGTATCAGTTTCCTTATTTAAAAAATATTTTTCCATAACATTCTTTTTAACCCAATTTAATTTTTGATCAGATTTTATGGGCTTTATTGTGTTATAAATATCATATAATACTACACTTAAGAGTCTTACAATGTAATTTACATTAACAGCATCAGTAAAATTAATAGGGTCTTTTAAGCTAGTCAATCGCAAGTCTTCACAAAAAAAAGACTGCTTATTTAAATCTTTTCTTAGAAAAAGATTATAGTACATGTTTCCCCTCTCACGCATTTGTGCTACTGTAACTACATCACTGTCTCTTATTCCTTCTGCAACATTGAATAGTGGTTTCCCTTTGCAATCAAAGTATTGTTTACCGTCTTCATATTGTTTTATTACAGGAACTTGTCCAATTGTTGCTACATCAGTTTCATCCAACCCTTTTTTAACATTAGTAATTATTTTTGCATCCGCATTCCATTTGTTATCTTTTAATTTCATTATTTGACTTATTGTAGCTGCATCTGATTTTGCAGTTCCTTCCTTAACGTTAGTTAACACTTTATTTTTGCAATCAATTGACTTAATATCATGTGTAATACAATAATCTGTAACATATTGAAGGTTTACCGCATCTTTCATATCTTTAGGGTCTCCAATATCGTGTATTACAAAGTTGTAAAAGGAAAATTTATCTGTTTTTTCAGGTATGACTGAATGTAAATACTTTTTGGTAACTGAATCTTGATCATTAACAGGATCTGCTATATTGGCTATTCTAAGATCTTTTGCATCATATGCTTTATTATTACTTTTAGGATCATATCTTAAGGTTTGGTTTATGTACCACATTAAATATTATTTATTTACCGAATCATTCTTATCTATTGGTTTTGGAAGATTTGCAATTCTATAAAAATTAGCGTTATACACTTCATTTTGAAGCTTTAAGCTAGGTAATGTTTCACTTCTTAAAGTTTTAAAATTTACCGCATCATTATCATCTTTTGGATTATTTACAAACTTTAAACGTTTGTTATTTATATCATAATCTCCATCGGATGTTAGTGGTAAACCACCTCTTTTTCCATAAGATCCTGATTTGCTTCCAGTTTCGGAATACCGTCCAAACTTATCCACACTCATGGTTATACTAAATATTTAATCAGTTATACTTGTATTATATATATATACTCATATTTTTTTTATGCAATTACTCCTCGATTTCGCAGTTCGCCGACCAAAGCTACCCATTCATTTTCTAAACCACTATGTCCGGCTTGTTTAGCTTCATATATCAACTTCATTCTGTCAACCAATTTGTTTATATCGTTGTAGTATATTATATTAGTATCATACAAGTTTTTTAATAATCCTTTTCCTGATAAATTTGATTGATTTGTTTTTCTTCTTTTATGTAAAATATTTATTTCAGCAGAAGATAATGATTTTCTTTTTATGGGTTCCCTTCTTTTTGGTGGGAAAAGTTTAGCAATAATAGTTTTATATTTTTCTGATGCATTTCTATGAACATTGAAATTTTTAGAATAATTTTTCTTATGCGCATTTGTATCCTCCAATATTTGTTTAAAAATGTTTAAATCCTTTTTAGTATATTTATTAGGTTTCGGCTTAAAAATAAGTTCAAACAATCCTTTTGTACCCTTGTATTGTTTATTATTTATAATAATATTGTCATGTTCGTCTACATCAAGTTTGCTATCTCCAATCATTAGCCCATTTTCTTCTATTCTAGCACCAAAAGTATGATATTTTCGAGTTGGTTGTGCAGAATGTAACATTTTTAATACAAATTGTCTTGCAAGCGGCCCTTTATACGCAATATCCGAGCCCAATTTGCTCAAGTTGGATGGATTAATAGGCTCTACTTCTTCTTGTTGTTCTTCGCTTGTAGAAAGACCTTCTTTTTCTGTTAAAACATCCGTTTCTTCACCTAGTTCGCTTTCTTCTTCAGTTGTTTCTCCTTGTTGTGTAAAACTTGTATCACTTTCATATTCTTCTTTTTGTTCAAATTTTGAAATGGGTAAAATAGCATCTCCGGAAAAATTAAATGTTGAATGTTTAACATTTTGTCCTAATTGTTTTAATGGCTCAGTAATAGGTTTAAATGTTGATTCCAGAAATTTCTCTCTTTCACTTATTCCTAATCTTAACGCTCTGTTTTTATGTCTAATAGAATCACTAAGTGATTTTATTTCTTTTAATAGCTTTTCCTGATTAACCATGTTTACACCATGAAGAATTGTACGATAATGTTGTTAATTAATGTATTAAAACAAATTTATCAAAACCTATGCGGTAACGACCATCTGTTATAGCTTTATCTTTCATAATTACCAAAAATCCATATTTTTCCGCCCAAGCTTTTCCACAAAGCTCTTTGAATTTATCAAATGACATATCAGCATTTACATGATCGTTTTATATATGTTTTAGGTTTGTATCGTCTTGTTTGAATAAAACTAAAATATTTGCATTGTCTCTAATTAGTTGTTTTGGAATTTTGCTATATGTTTGTCCGATATATATGCTATCAATATTATTATGTCTTCCCATGGCAAAATAGTTTCTAATAGTATCATGATTTTCACTAGATACATCATCAAATACAAATACAGAATACGGCTTAGCCTGGTCTGGTTGCATAACACTGTCACTAGCATTAAATTTGTAATAGTTAACATCGGGCACATCAGTCAGGATCTTTTCCAACAATTGATACTTTGGTTGATGTAAGGACTTTGAAAAAATATATAGGTTATTAAATCGCAATCCTTTTGTGTTTGTAATTAAGTTAAAAACAACGTTAGTTTTGCCACAGTTTGAAGGACCGCTGACTATACATCGTACAGTGTTTGGAAATAAACTGCCGTGTTTACCATTGTTGATTTTAACGTTATCTACGGTTAAATCATCAATGTTATTAATATTAAATTTATCTTTATGGTGAACAATCTCCATCTTATTCAAAGGCAGAAGAGTAAATAAGTTGATTTAAAACTAAATCAAATCTTTTATAGGTATCCACGAATCTTCAGTTTTATCAAACCCCAACCAACGTACTTTAACTTGGTCTTTTTTCCTTTGCAACACCTTTTCAACAAGATAAACATCGCCTACTGTTGACTTTAACAATTCATGTCCGTAAAAACCGCCTTGTAACAAATTTCCTTTGTTATCTTTTAAAATATAAGTTTCCGGTACAGTAGGTTGTACTTTATACACTGTAAAAACTTCGTTTGTCCAATTGGGCAGGTATTTTTTAGTAAACACTCCTTTGTATTTACTAATTCGAACTTTATCATTTACATTAAATTTTCTTGGTTTTCTTTGTTCCGCTTTTGGCTGTGTATTTTTTTTAATTCGTTGTAAAACTAGTTTAGCGTTTTTCTTATTCACTTTGTTAGGTGCCATACCGATAGTTCTATGAAACTTGTTGTTGTAATCGCTTATTAATTTTGGTAAGATATCAACCCATACGTAAGAACCTCTTTTCGAAAACATTTTATACATTGCACCTTTTAAGGTTCTATTAAATCTTTCAATTATAGCTGCCTTTTTCTCAGAATTTGTGGAATAATGATTTATGTTATATTTTTTCATTAACAAGGCAAAATGTTTATTAAAAAATTCTTTCCCATCATCAGTTTGTAAATGTTTAATTTTATTTTTATCTCTTTTTATAGCTACTTCCATAGCTTTTGTTATGCTGTTACCAGTTTTGTTTTTTAATGGCAAAGCATCTGCAACTTTAGTAAAACAATTAATAATCGTAAGTATGTATTTAAATCCTTTATTTATTTTACTATGCGGTTGCATTTCAATTAAATCTGCTTGATATAAATCATTTATTCCTTTTACAACAGTATTTCGTCGTGGAAACTTTATTCTTGCAGGTTTATGAAGTTCATTAACAATATTTTCCTTTAAGTCTGTCATGATGATTTTACTAACAAAGTCAAGTTAGTATTGAGTGTTTCTTTTTCTGCATCCGCTTTTATAGTTCAAGGTCATTTCAACATATTTTAAAAAAAGGGGAAATCACAGCGAGCATGCTGTGATTTCCCCTTTTTTCTTTTTTCTTTTTTCTTTTTTTTTCTTTTTTTTATTTTCTTTTTTTTTCTTTTTCTTTTTACTCATTGATAGGATTGAGAGAGTAGTGGCCGAATGGTAGAGTGTGAATTTTGTCTGGAAGAATGTGTCGTTTGTCATCATTGGAGCAGAGTGCTTTTTTCACTTCTGTTACGCTGTACAGTTGATGGTTGAAACTTCTGATGGTGTTGAATTTTGCAGTTATAGTCGTTTCTTCAAATAAGCATTGCTTGTAGTGTTCAAAATTTACATTCTTCTTAAGATACAAACTTTTTACTCCCTTAGATTTTTTAATAATATTGTTTTCTTCTTTATGTAATTGTAGTGAATACAATTTTGACATTAGTGCAATAAGTTCTTTCAGTAAAATTCCATTTGCTTCGTCTTTAAATTTTCCAAGTTTCTTTTTGTTCCGATCATTGTAATAATTTAAATGATCTTTTGGATAGTCACTAAAATCAAATTCATTTTTGTGAACAAATGTTCGAAGATCCAAATACATATCTTCAGTAAGAATCCAGTAGATGAAAGCGTCCGTGTCCATGTAGGCGATTCCGATGTTATCTCTACCGTAGAAGGCGACCATTTTGTTGTAGTGAAAATCATACATGTGGGTTTTGGAAATATCCAAGATTGACATTCCAACGTACAACGGACGATCCATTTTCACGCTTGTCTTCTTCATAGATACTGCCACAAGGTTTTCATTGATGATAACGGATGTTCCAAAGTTTGGTTTTTGTACAAGTTTTTCTAGTTTTATAGGATCTGTAATTAATTTAACATTTTTGTGTTTTCTTTTGTTTTCCAATGTTTTTCCAAATATCGCATTATTCATCAATTTAAAAAAGTCCTTTTGAAATGTTGATGTTGCAGCTGCTCTTCTTCTGGTGTTTGAATCAATGTACGGTTTTAACCAGCAAGATTGGGAAAATTTTAAAACTCTATGAATTTTGGTTATACGTAAACCCAATTGGAGTGCTTGTTGAACAACCCAAAAGTGAGCTACGTATCTTTGTTTATTTTCAAGAGTCATCATTAATTTTGGATGTTTGCCAATTGGTGAAACTTCTGTTTTTGCAAGGAGCGGAAGATCGTAATGAAGATCATGCAAGTGTTCTGGATATTCAAAGTCACAGTCCAATATGTATCCGGTGTCTCCGTCTTTTGAAATTTGCGAAATATCACCAAGAGAGTCTGGATTAACCCATTCAAAGTTTCCAAAAGGAAGTGGATTAGACATGGCCCATCCGTATAAATTGTTGGCATCGAAATATCCTAAGAACACTGATGGTTTTTCTTTATCGTAGTTTGGAAGATATTTGTTGTTAGCTTTAACATGTCTAGTAACACTTTGGGTCAATCCACCTCTAACGCCCGATTCGATCATCAACACCATGTCAATATCTGTTAATAATTGAAGGTTGCACTTTGTTTCTTTTAGCATAGCTTGCCAAACTAGTCCTGGAGAAGTATAAGAATGAAGAGGGTCTAATCCGTAAGCTTCAAAGCAGGTGTTTCTAAATTCTTCCATCACATCGCAGAGAAGGGTCACATCAAGTTTTACATAAAAGTCAGAATAATCTCCCAGAGTGTTCATTTCCAATTCGTCCCAAACTCTGCATGCGTGTTGATAGTCTTCAGGTGAAATGTCCAAATCGGTAAGTTTACTTTTGAAAGCTTCTGGTGGAGGAAGTGACGTTTCTTGAAATTTATGTAGTCCATCGATGTAATCATACGGGAAAACTCCTTTCCGAAGAACCAAATCCATTTTTTCTGCAGGTACAATTTTGCTTGTTTCTATTAAATTTTGTCTTCTTAAATTTTCAGAAAGTTTCATAAGACTGGAAGGCATAAATCGAAAAGAATCAACAAATCTAAGTTTAATTTTGCCCACCTTTTTTGAAAAGCTTATAAATTTTTCCATAGTTTGTGCTATAACGTCTATTTCACCGTTGTCTCTTGCTAATTCAGGAATGATAAAATGTCCATCGTATCCGCTAAGATTGTGAAAAACCACGGGAATAAAAGGTGGTAGTTTGTAGTTGATGTTACATCCGTTGCAAGCTGCACCTCTGTAGGCTCCTGTCAGATGGTCATGGTCGCGAACTTTATCTTTAGTTTCTGTAAATTGATTGTTACACAAATAGCATGTTGTTGTCGAATCATAAAGATAAATTTCTTCCGGTGTCATAGGTGACATAGGAACCACATTGCTATACATTGCTTCCACTTTCCCAGCGATGTCGTATAAATCATCAACAAAGTATCGAGCTGCTTCTTCTCCACGATAGATCTTTGGTGTAGATGTCAAACCATATTCTTGAAGATGTTCTTCAGGCAGAGTGGATTTTACTATTAAACAGTAGCTGTTTGGTTTCTGAAGTTGATACTTTGTTCTGCTTGTAATTTCCTCTCCTTCTTCTTGTTCAAGTGGAAGCAATGAAGATTCAAAATCTGCATACACTACAACGGGAATTCTGTATTGTTGGATAACTTTATCAAATTTTACTTGTGATCTGCTAGGGTGTGGTAATTTAATTCTTACTTCATAGTTTCCATTGCATAATCTTTTATGTTCTGTTAACCATTCTGAACCTCCTCTTCTTAAAGGTTTGTTTACAAAACAGAAACATCTTTTACAAGTTGTTTTTGGTTGTTCACGTTTTGATAACTGTTTGCAAACTAGAGCTTCAAAATCTTTAATATATACATAATGTGAGATATCACCTTTAGTTATAAATAATAAATCAGTATGATCTCTGCGTTCGGTGGGTGTTATACGTAAGGGATAGACATTGTTGGATGAATCTAAGCCAAAGATGTTTACAGATGCAAAAGGATTTTTCTTTTCAAATTTTGATATGTCTTGAATTGAAACAGGATAAGTCATGCCTTGAAAGTTATACATATAGGAAACCTCATCGTATGCTCTACTCGGTCGTTCCACATGATCTTCTACATATTTTGCTAGCATTGCATACTTGAAACATTCAGCATTTTCATTTTGTACATTAACACAAGATTTGGTTACTCGAATCTTCCTTGGCAAAGCAATATAACTACTACCTCTCATTCCATATCAATGTTTATGAACTCTCACATCTAAGCTTGTTATACTTAACAAACTCCATCCAGAACCTCTTCCTTCATGTTCTTGTAATTTTGTTAAAAGTTCTTCAAAACAATCATCCACAATTGAGCTTATATCCGATGCAAACATGATGGTTTTGTTTTTAGTTAAAAATCCTCTTGGTGATGTTTCATTCTGAACATTTGTAAATACAGTATCTAATAATATTCCAAACTTTATAAAATTTAATCTTCTTAGTTCATTCTTCAATGTTTCTGTTACTAATGTTTTTGCTTTCAATATAAATTGTGCTAGTTGCAATTGAGCATTGTCAATCTTAAAATGAGTTACTACACTACCTGGTAAAGCTCGGGCGTATAATTCCACATCCAAAGATGGTCCGGGTGCGTATTGAATAACACTTGGTCTTGAATTTAGTTGTTGTTGATGGGTAGCCAGCATTTGATCTAATTCTTCCAAATCTTCTTCTTCTGCATTGTTTCTTGTTTCGTTGTTATGGTACACTTCTTTGTGTATTTGTAGTAAGTTTTCATTTTCAAAAGATTCTTCACAACTGATGCAGTAATACATGACGTAGGTGTGCTCTCCACAAAAGTTGCAGTAATAATAAAAACCACTCTTAAACTACCCCTATTTATAGCACTACCCCCACCACTTTTTCTGTATTAAACACAAAAAGTGTTAATAACAGTTAAATTTCTTATATTTCAAAACTCCTAAGTGTCAAGGTCAAATAATGAAAGTTTTAGAAAAAATCTAAGTCCCAAGGTCAAATAATGGAAGTTTTAAAAAAATTCTAAGTCTCAAGGTCAAATAATGGAAGTTTTAAAAAAATCTAAGTGCCAACGTCAAATAATTTAAGTACAAAATAATACATATATTATGCGTCGTAAGTGTGATCATCATTGCTGTTGTTTAAATATGTTATTTCCAAATCGTTATCGCTTTCATCTTCCTCCATGTCCGATGCCGGAAACAAACGTCGCCGAACAAGAGCATGTATATATTGTACTGGATCATAGTTGATTGTTACAACATGTGTTAACGGTGTTTCTTCGCCTATTGCTACTGGTACTTCCAAAATATATTCTTCATCACTTGTAGCATCAGACGTAGCATCGGATGTAGCATCGGATGTAGCATCAGATGTATCTTCTACTGGAATCAAACTATTTTCAAAAATACTTTCGTCATCCGTTAAGTCTTCTGGTTCAACTATTTTATATATTTTTTCACAAATTGTACATCCAAAAGGAAAATTGTTGTCTGTTGGAGGCATTATAAAAGAAACTTGATATTGTAAAATAAATGTTGAAGCAAATGTTTGAAAATTTTTCTAAGTCCGAAAGTATTAATTATTAGGAAGTTTTACAAGTCCAATGTAAAGTAAAAATAAAGAAAGAAGTGTTGTTGCCTGTTTAAACAGTTGCAAAAGAATGATAGGTTTGAAAATTTTTCAAAGTCCTAAAATATTAAATATTGAGAAGTTTTAACACTTAAAATATTTACAAATCCAATGTAAAGTAAAGAAAGAAATGTTGTTGCCTGTTGGAACAATGGCAAAAGAATGATGGAAATCAAACCCGCAGTAAGGGTCCTGTGGTTTGGGAGGGGGTAAGCGAGGAAGGGGGATGACCTCAAGCCGAGTTGGGGTCCGGGATCTGCGCGTGTGGTTCGGCATCAGTTGCTCGCTAGACAGTGAGGTGGTAACATGTTCAGAAGGCGCCCTGAACATTTTATCATTTTTGCTGTTTGGTGAAAATATCTTGGTGTTATTTGTATAATAACATCTTGACGTAGGACTGATTAATTTTAAGGCATGGTAGTTGTTTGTGCTTGTAGATACCCTAGGGTTTGTAGTTTGTTTTTAATTTGCTGGTTTGGTAGTTAGTATTATTTTAAAATCTTTCTTTTACTTACAATATATTTCTGCCTGGAATGTTTAAATTTAAAGTAAAATTTTTGTTTTTAGGAATGTTATATGATATGTTTTTAATACCTTTCTATTCCAATTTCCTTTTTCCAACAAGCTTGTTGAGGGCATTCCCTCTCTTGTCTTGTACCCCTTTTTAGTTAGGGACACCTTTCAATTCCAATTTCCTTTCCTTTTTTCCTTCCATCTTTTGCATGGTAAAACCAATAATGGTAAAACCGGCTACCGCTTTTGTAGTGATTACGCTCACCAAAGCGGGTCACTTACAACCTCTATACGTGCTGGATGGGTAGTTCGCCTACCTCCGGAGTTTCGCTAGACCTCAGTTGTTCTGCGTCGCTAATGGCGAGACACTGGCTCCTTTAGTGTTAGGAAATAAAAAACATATTTATATAACATTTTTTCCTAAATTTAATTAAGCAACTTGCTATTTCAAAATAACATTTTTGTTTTAGCTTAGCGTTGTGCGCTTATGGTGAGGTGTGTGAGTTCGCTTACGTGATGATCACACTGTAATCATGATGTGCAGCGCTAGGCTGTCTAGCTATTTTTTTTAAAACTAAATTTTATTTCTTTATTTTTTTATTTTTATTAATTCTTAAACTCTAGGCAGATTGTATTGTAAATTAGCTTTTCTTCTTTTAGGTTTCCGGGGGTGTACGGTTCTGTAAAACCGTACACCCCCATTTTCTTTTTAGTTATCGAATGACCTTGACCTACTTATTTTCAAGGTCAACAAAAAGACCTAGCGAAAATTTCTAAGTCTCAAGGTCATTTATATATATAGGTAGATTTAGCTTTTCTTCTGTTAGGTTTCTGAGGTGTACGGTTCTGTAAAACCGTACACCTCCATTTTCTTTTTAATTATTGAATGACCTTGACCTATTTATTTTCAAGGTCAATAGCAGTTAGCGAAAATTTATAAGTGTAAAAAGTAGGTCAAGGTCATTCAAAAATACCCTATGAACGGGGGAATAGACCGCTAAGTAATTCTTTTAGAATTACAAAGTGGTCTATTCCCCCGCTCCTATTTTTTTTTTATTTCATTTTTACACTAACCTCTCAGTTTTAACAAAAGGAGGTATTTGTTGTGCGCACTGCATAATGTTTGATTTACACAACACATCTTTTACCCTTTTTTAATAATATACGAACATTGTTCTTTTTAGGACTAGATTCTAAAAAGTAAAAAGTCATTTTGCTATCCCGCTTTTATAAGAAATTAACCCTCCATTGTAAATTTTGAAAATAGGTCAAGGTCATTCAAAAATACCCTATGAGCGGGGGAATAGACCGCTAAGTAATTCTCTTGGAATTACAAAGTGGTCTATTCCCCCGCTCCATTTTTTTTTGTCTTGTGTTTAATTTGACCATTTAACTTTATCAGATGGAGATTTTCTTACTAAATAATAATGAACATTACTGATATTTGGAATTTGAAGATTTACTGGTAATTTGAGCAAGTAGAGTTCATCACAACATCTAAGAACAACATCCCTGTTACTGATCTTTTTTACAAAAACATATTTGTGGTTTAATTTCAATCTGTTGATTTTAATTCTTTTATAGTTTTCAATTTTTTCTGGCAATTCACTTTTGGAAGGTTCAATTTTGACTTTTTTAGAAGGTTGAATTTTGACTTTTTCGGAAGGTTCACGTTTGTTATGCAAATTACACAATTTTTCACCTACACTACACAACTTCACACACCTTTCACCTTTGTTCGCTCCTTTTTTTAAAATATGAGCACATTGTTCTTTCTTAAAACAGGATTTTCTTAATTTTTGAAGTTTTTGAAGTTTTTCAGAAATTTTTTTAGGAGATTTTTTTGGTGAAGATTTTTTTGGAGAAGGAGATTTTTTCGGTGAAGATTTTTTTGGAGAAGGAGATTTTTGTTTCACAATAGAAACAACAGATGATGATGATGTTCTTGATGACGAGGAAGAAGACCTGGACGAAGACGAAGTGCCTGCCATAGCGCTGGATCCTAAGAAAGTAAAGATTACTCTGTTTACCCTGCCTTTATAACAGCTCCCCACCCATTTACCCCCTCTACTTTTCGACGTCAAAAAAATATTCATCCAAGCTTTCTAACACTGGCAAGGAAACAGTTTCAAAAGGTTGATACAAAATTTCATAAATGTCTTGGTTTAAATTTTGCGAAGTTTGAAGATATTCTTCTATTTCCTGTACAAATTTCTGTTCGAATTGTTGGAATTCTTCTATATCCTGTAAAAATGTCTGTTCGGATTGTTCAAATTCTTGTTGTTCTAAGTTAAATGTTGGTGATTTCAAGTCTTCTTCCAATTTTTTAATGTAATCTATTGCATTTTGAACTATAGATTGTCTGTTAATTTTTTTTGTTTTTGACTTTCCGGTACAACTAATTTTAATTTTTCAAAAGCTTTTTTTAATCTGTGTTGTCTTCTTTGTTCCCTTTGGTTTCTACTTAATCTTTGATCAATCAGGTATTTTAGGAAAGATTCCATAACGTTTTGTTGATTCAAAATGTAGCAAACTATAAAGCTTCTATCCGCTCAATATATAGTGGAAACCCGGGGGGAGGGGGAATCACCTTCGCCATCAAGGTGATTGGTACGTATTTAAAGCTTTGAGGTTTGCATAGCCAGACCATAACTATGAGCTCCTTGTACGAGTTGTGTCTGCAGCGTATCTGCACCGATAACCCTATGCTCCGGCATATCAGAAGGGTGTCAGAGCCGCTGCCGCCAATTTTGCAAGGAGAGCTCATTTATGAGCATAAAAGACGATGCGTCTACAAAACCAAAATTTGGTTTGAAGGGCCAAATGTTGGCAGAATATGTGCCGTATGTCACATGGTACGTTTTTTCATTAACTGCATTGTTTATTTTGTTAACAATATATTATTTTTTTTAATTTCTTTAAATTAATAATTTTTTTTTCAGGCGCTTCCTCTTGCCGGCCCGGGGGACGAGCTTTATCGAACTATTGCTTATAGAAGCGGAATAATTGGGTATAAACTACAAATGCCGGCACCTCAAGAAAAATGTCATCTCTGCAATTTCTGCCCCCTGGCAAAATATGAAATTAATTGTATGTGTTTATAAACACATATAATTATGAGAAATTAAATAGGGACGGGGAACAGAGCAGTTTTTGGTCTAACCACTTACTGCTCTGTTCCCCGTTCATAGGGTATCTTCAGATGACCTTGACCCACTTTTAAAACTTTATGGTGGGGAAAATGTATATATAAACCGTGGATTATATGAAGAGGCATCACTTCTCTCACCGATAATCATGGAAAGTTTCCGTATGTTTTACAATGTTTTTTGCACTCCTCAACAACATATTCAATTCAATTTATGTTAAATTTAATCCATGTCCTCCAGAATATTAATTTTCTTACGATTAATGTTACTGGGGAAAGAATGGTAAATTTAACATATCAACGTTTATTAGTTACCATCAACCCTTTCGTAGATCCGAATTGGTTTTCAACACTTGAAACATACATTGATACTATGGCTTTTGAACAAGGATTCCATTATCTTTGGGTTGATGTAGATTACATCAACTTTCAAAATGAATCAGATGATGACGGATATGATTCTGCCACATAAAAGTAGACATTAACGGAACTTCGCCCCCTGCCTTTTAGGAAAAAAGAGAGGAACAGTGTTAATTAATAACACTGTTCCTCTCTTTTTTCCGCTTAAAGTTAAATGACCTTGACCTACTTATTTTGAAGGTCAATTGTAACTTAGTGAAAATTTCCTAAGTCCTAAGTAGGTCAAGGTCATTTAAATCTTAGCGGAAGAATGAAAAGAATAGCTACCAACATGCATTGTTGGTATCTATTCTTTTCTTTCCTCCTAGAAAACCCCTTTAGTCCGTGTCAACTTTGATGTGAATTTTTGTACAAAATTGTACATAATAAAGGACCCATGTTTCGAGTCCTTCGTAATCCATAGAATCCGAAGTGCAACAGATTTTTGTACCGTCTGCTTTAACAGCTTCAAGTACTCCACTAATACATTTCAGATTGCTATGATACGTTCTTATGTACCATAGTACTTTTTTGGCTTCGACAAAGTTGTGCACAGCACCAAAGATCATGAGGGATTCCATGGCAAATGTAACCACAAGACTACAGCACACCTTATATATACTGTGAGCCCAAGGCTATAGCCTCGATTTTTGAGTTTTTGCGTCATAACTTTTATACCGTTGGTTTTATCAAAAAATGTTACTGGACCTTTTTTGTTTGTCTTTTAATTTCGCTTAATTTGACTACCCGCACGATAAATTTGGAGCATTTTTGTTATACCCACTGCCTATAGCCTCGATTTTTGAGTTTTTGCGTCATAACTTTTATACCGTTGGTTTAATCAAAAAATGTTACTGGACCTTTTTTGTTTGTCTTTTAATTCTGCTTAATTTGACTACCCGCACGATATATTTGGAGCATTTTTGTTATATCCACTGCCTATAGCCTCGATTTTTGAGTTTTTGCGTCATAACTTTTATACCGTTGGTTTAATCAAAAGAAGTTACTGGACCTTTTTTGTTTGTCTTTTAATTCCGCTTAATTTGACTACCCGCACGATGGATTTGGAGCATTTTTGTTATATCCACTGCCATCGTGTACGGCGACGGAGTTCTAAAGTTGAACGGCGACGAAATCAAGTAACCGGTTTTGCCGGGGGGATGCGGGGGGATGCGGGGGGTTCCGGGGGGGGTCCGGGGGGGAGGGGGGGGAGGAGGGGGAGAGGGGGGGAGGGTGGGGGAGGGGGGAGGGGGGGATATAACAAAAAATGCTCCAAATCTATCGTGCGGGTAGTCAAATTAAGCGGAATTAAAAGACAAACAAAAAAGGTCCAGTAACATTTTTTGATTAAACCAACGGTATAAAAGTTATGACGCAAAAACTCAAAAATATTAATAACCAACGCGAAAACTAAACTCACCATCAACAGAAATTAAAACATTTACAAAAACCCAAATGTTAAAAATAATAATTATTTAATAAAAGATACAACACAAAACTAAAATGTTAGGTTATTTAAAACTTTAACAAAATATTTAAGTCTCAAAAGTAGAGTTTTAAAATCAATCAATATATAAGTCAAACAAGTAAGTCTTTTGAAATTAAAATATCTAAGTCTAAAAAATAGGTCATTTAAAATAATTCTAAGTCCGAAAGTAGAACAATCAAAACTAGGTCAAGGTCACTTAAAAATTATAAAAAAGGGGGGTGGGGAAGCGTGGGGTCCCTACCTTATTCTACTACTTTATTTCTATACTACTTTATTATAACTTATGCTACCCCTTAAATGCTATCATGCATGCGGTTACGGTGTGATCATCACGTAAGCGAACTCACACACCTCACCGCCCTATCATATCTTAACCCCTACCTAACGTTCCCCCTATTCTATCTTATACTATGTAATATTACAGTTACGGTGTGATCATCACGTAAGCGAACTCACACACCTCCCTATAATATTACACCTAACTTAATATTACAGTTACGGTGTGATCATCACGTAAGCGAACTCACACACCTCACCGTAATATTAACCCTGACAATTAAACCACGCAGGAAATGGAAAGGTAGGTGGATTGCCATTGCGACCGACTATTATAGGAGGGCGCCTCTCCCACAATAGCCGAACGCAGTGTGTGCTTGACATAAGCCATCCCACACACCATGGCGAACATTACGTTACAGCATAACCCTCCACGTAAGCGGACCAGTTACACCTTCACCGTAATGCCAAAGAGAAACGTTGCGCGCTTGCTTATATCAGCGAGCTCGAGACTCGACCTCGCTAGCGAGCCTTGACTAGTAGGTCAACGTGTCGCTCTGCCGAGGCCGGTAGCCTTGGCCGGGTCGCTAGCCACCGCTCTCACAACTTCGTCTGGCCTACTTGGACCTGGTCACTACCTTGACTACAAGGTTGTTGTGTGCCTACTTGGACCTGGTCACTACCTTGACTACAAGGTTGTTGTGTCTGCTGCCTATAAGAACCCCATTCGCCCGCCTTGTGTTATTCTGCCACTCGCCACCATCGCTGTTACTATCCATTCCCACGTTTTTCTATTTCATTATATCCATTTTATTATTTCCTTTATCTAATTATGGACTCCTCATCTGCCTCTTCATCCTGCCCTATTCTTCTGGGTCTGCTCAAGAAACCTCTGATGAAGCAACATTCCATCCCGGTATCGATCAGCCTTTCTGCAATCAACGATTTTATTCCGCAAAAATCTTCTACTCCCGTCCTCTCCTCCTCCATTAACGAAATAATAGCTGATGCTGTTAATGAAGATCAACCCCAATTATTTCAGAATCCCACACCAGTTACAGAAACATCAACGCCGCAAATTGAAGAGATTCCCATCGCTCCAATTTGTGACGACATTTTAACTGAAGACTGGATGGAGTTGTGCGGACTGCACCCTTCTTCTACCCCCCAACAAATTCAACCCGCACCAATCAAAGAAACCCCCACCCCCCAAACAATTCATCCCGCACCAGTAAAGAACATCAGGCTAAAGGAATTAAAGAAAAACAAAAAATATAACCTGTACAGAATTGAAGAAAACAAAATTTATATCTACAACGAGGAGAGGACGAAAATTTATATCCTCACAACTCCAAAAACCAAACCACCACTTGTCCCAACAGATCCAAAATTTTTACTAGTAACAGCGGAGGGTGGAAAATTGAGAATAAATATATTAAATTAAACCTTATATTCCTTCCCCTCCTCAATCAAAGTCCACCCTGGTGGCAAAATCGGCCCTTCTAAGGGCCACCCTAAGACTTTAAAATTTAGGCTTAAGTTAGGGCCTCAACCCTTGGTGACTACAAGCGGTTCATATACCTCTAAGTCCCAAAGGTTGAGTCAATAGCGGGGGGCTTTCGCTAAAGCCTCAACCCTTGGTGACTAACAAGTGGTCTGTGTACCCCTAAGTCACAAAGGGTTGGACGCTAAAGCCTCAACCCTTGGTGACTAACAAGCGGTTCACATACCTCTAAGTCCCAAAGGTTGAGTCAATAGCGGGGAGCTTTCGCTAAAGCCTTAACCTTTGGTGACTAACAAGAGGTCCGTGTACCTCTAAGTCCCATAGGGGCTTTCGCAAACCACCCCTTGTTAGTCACCAAGGGTTGATACTTAAACGTAAGCCTAAATTTGAAAGTCTTAGGTCGGCCCTTAGAAGGGCCTTTTTTTTGCCACCAGGGTGGACTTTGGAGGTGGGAAAAGGTTTTACTCGGTAATATTTATGTTTAACTTGGCACCTTTTTTATTTATTATCAAGTGTCGAGGGTTAAGGGGAATAGGAATTTTTTTGGGAATGTCAATGAAATAAATTTTGGTTTTTTCAGAATTAAAAATGAAAATAGAAGAAGATAAATGTCTTAAGATTTCATATTTTCGGTTAAGTTTCAGTTTTTTTAGATGAAATTTTTGCTGGGGTACGTTTGAAGATACAGGTGATAGAGGTGGTTTGGTGCGAATTTTGGTGCCGGTAAGAATGTTTTTCCAAACTAGCTGAAAAGGTTTTCGAGCAATAGTGGTTGTAACATCATACCAATCACGATTGTTGTTTGATTGAATAATTCGTACCCCAAGCAGTTGAAGATAGGAAAACCAGTTATACCAAATCTCGGTATACTCGGAGCGGTTCATTGTGAAATTGAAGTAGGTGTTGTTAGGACGGTGGCAAAGGAAAGAATAACTTGTCGAGTGTAGAGTGTAGAGTGTGTTAAACAATCAAGGACAGGTGTGCCGGGTGATGCAGCAAGGACGACGACCTGTATTCGCCGGCCGGCCGCAAGCGAAAGTGCGGCGCAAGGTCAACCAGTTGTATTGCTAACTGGTCGGCAACAAGCGAAAGCATGCGAGGTCAAACCCGGCCCACTCGGTCTCGTTTATCTTTTAAAACTCGCATGATAGGGTTTGCAAACATATTAATTCAAATATGTTGTAAAAACTTTCTTACGATATCTTGTTACAAATATTTTTAAATCAAATGTTAAGAAACCATGTTTCTATTTTTAATCGCAACTACAGTTTCGATTTCTTTAACTAAATATTATAACTAAGTATTAAGGTAATATAATAAAGTAGCATCTTTAAAAATATTGTAACTTGTACAAAGTTAAATAAGTATTTTAAGCCAAATGTTAAAAAAACAATTGTTTAGTACTGAGATGTTCACCCTACAACACCTACGTTAGAACTAACACTACAAATCCAAAAATTGCGAGGAGTCTCTCATGGTGGTGGGGGGAGGGCAGATGTTCCGAGCTGCACATGTCAAGGGAGGTTGCAGCGCCACTACTGACACATCAGTTTCCTAGTAGAACTGGCAGAGTAAACATCTAAATAAACATGAGTTCTGTTTTATATGTTTCTTTTATTAAAGATGGACTTTGCATTGAAACGCAAAGTTTTCCTATTGATGCAGATCCTATACAACAAATTTTAGTACATCCTCCAGAAAGTTATGATTCCATCTACATTTCAGTGCAAGAAACAAACGACCCCCCACCACCAACAACTCCTGATGCACAGTAGGACACGGCTACCACACGTCATTAAAGCTTCAGCTCTTTACCCGAGCACACATGGACTCTGAGCTTCAAGATAATACGGTTTCTTCTACATCTACACCAACTTCCGAACAATTACCTACTACAAATGAAACTACTACAAGTCTACAAGTAAATGAAATTTCATCAACTGTTAGTTCTGATGCGCAAGCAATAATGTTATCATTAATTGGTTTCGACTAAAAATTCAACAATGGAAGAAGAAAGAAATTCGCTACTTTACAACTTGGTTTTTGTGAACCCGTCGAAATTTATTATTTGCCTACTTTCATTTTTATGTGGTTACAATTTTGGTTACCTTGTTCAGGAAATGCTAACAGATAAAAAGGAAGAACATTCGCTATATATTAAAGTTTATGTTTATGTAATTGCATCTTTATTTGGATACTTTGTAGTAGGATATTTTCTTGTTAATTTGTCAATTCCATTTTTTACATGGTATTTTAACAGACGTGAAAATCAACAAAACAACAGTTTGTAAAAAGAAACAAAAATTATCTTGCATTTTCGGATTTTCCGAAAATGCAAGATCTTTTTTAAGTCACAGCTACGTCACAGCTGATGACGTCACTTCCGGTCACGTGACCGGAAGTAGCTGTCAAAAAATTGACTGCCTGTCAAAGTTTGATTGCGCCAGAAACGCCACTTGCCCACTACTCACACCTCCGTATTTTTTTATATTTAGTGTCAAACTTCGACAAATCTCTGCCCGCACATCTCAATGCGACTACTTTAATCAGCCATATTTCCAAAACCTAAGTTTTTAAGGTAACTTGGGTGGTATTGTACTAAAGTTCTGTCCTATTCTTTCATCCTACGTGTACGTCATGCTGACACACTGCCGTATTTATTTTATATTTTATGTCAAACTTAGGTGGATCGCTGTCCACACATCCAAAGCGACTATTTTAATCACCCGTATTTCCAAAACCTAAGTTTTTAAGGTAACTTGGGTGGTATAGTACTAAAGTTCTGGACCTATTCTATCATCCTATGTGTACGTCATGTAGGCACACCTCCGTATTTTTTTTATATTTCGTGTCAAACTTCGACAAATCTCTGTCCGCACATCTCAATGCGACTACTTTAATCAGCCATATTTCCAAGGTAACTTGGGTGGTATAATACAGAAGTTCTGGTCCTATTCTATCACCCTACGTGTACGTAATGTTGGCACACCTCCGTATTTATTATTATATTTCATGTCATACTTAGACAAATCGTTGTCCGCACATCGCATAGCGACTAATTTAATCACCCATATTTCCAAAACCTAAGTTTTTACGGTAACTTGGGTGGTATAATACAGAAGTTCTGGTCCTATTCCATCACCCTATGTGTACGTCATGTATCCACAATTCCGTATTTATTTTTATATTTCATGTCAAACTTAGACAAATCGTTGTCCGCACATCGCATAGCGACTAATTTAATCACCCATATTTCCAAAACCTAAGTTTTTACGGTAACTTGGGTGGTATAATACAGAAGTTCTGGTCCTATTCTATCACCCTATGTGTACGTCATGTATCCACAATTCCGTATTTATTTTTATATTTCATGTCAAACTTAGACAAATCGTTGTCCGCACATCGCATAACGACTAATTTAATCACCCGTATTTCCAAAACCTAAGTTTTTAAGGTAACTTGGGTGGTATAGTACTGAAGTTCTGGACCTATTCTATCATCCTATGTGTACGTCATGTTGGCACACCTCCGTATTTTTTTATAGTTCGTGTCAAACTTCGACAAATCTCTGTCCGCACATCTAAATGCGACTACTTTAATCAGCCATATTTCCAAAACCTAAGTTTTTACGGTAACTTGGGTGGTATAATACAGAAGTTCTGGTCCTATTTCATCACCCTACGTGTACGTCATGCTGACACACTGCCGTATTTATTTTATATTTTATGTCAAACTTAGGTAGATCACTGTCCACACATCCATAGCGAATATTTTAATCACCCGTATTTCCAAAACCTAAGTTTTTAAGGTAACTTGGGTGGTATAGTACTAAAGTTCTGGACCTATTCTATCATCCTATGTGTACGTCATGTTGGCACACCTCCGTATTTTTTTATATTTCGTGTCAAACTTCGACAAATCTCTGTCCGCACATCTTAATGCGACTACTTTAATCAGCCATATTTCCAAGGTAACTTGGGTGGTATAATACAGAAGTTCTGGTCCTATTCTTTCACCCTACGTGTACGTAATGTTGGCACACCTCCGTATTTATTATTATATTTCATGTCATACTTAGACAAATCGTTGTCCGCACATCGCATAGCGACTAATTTAATCACCCATATTTCCAAAACCTAAGTTTTTACGGTAACTTGGGTGGTATAATACAGAAGTTCTGGTCCTATTCTATCACCCTATGTGTACGTCATGTATCCACAATTCCGTATTTATTTTTATATTTCATGTCAAAATTAGACAAATCGTTGTCCGCACATCGCATAGCGACTAATTTAATCACCCATATTTCCAAAACCTAAGTTTTTACGGTAACTTGGGTGGTATAATACAGAAGTTCTGGTCCTATTCTATCACCCTATGTGTACGTCATGTATCCACGATTCCGTATTTATTTTTATATTTCATGTCAAACTTAGACAAATCGTTGTCCGCACATCGCATAGCGACTAATTTAATCACCCATATTTCCAAAACCTAAGTTTTTAAGGTAATTTGGGTGGTATAATACTAAATTTCAGGACCTATTCTATCATCCTATGTGTACGTCATGTTGGCACACTTCCGTATTTATTTTATTTTTCATGTCATACTTTGACAAATCGCTGTCCGCACATCTCAATGCGACTACTTTAATCAGCCATATTTCCAAAACCTAAGTTTTTACGGTAACTTGGGTGGTATAATACAGAAGTTCTGGTCCTATTCTATCACCCTATGTGTACGTCATGTATCCAGAATTCCGTATTTATTTTTATATTTCATGTCAAACTTAGACAAATCGTTGTCCGCACATCGCATAGCGACTAATTTAATCACCCATATTTCCAAAACCTAAGTTTTAAGGTAACTTGGATGGTATAATACTAAATTTCAGGACCTATTCTATCATCCTATGTGTACTTCATGTTGGCACACTTCCGTATTTATTTTATTTTCCATGTCATACTTTGACAAATCGCTTTCCGCACATCTCAATGCGACTACTTTAATCAGCCATATTTCCAAAACCTAAGTTTTTACGGTAACTTGGGTGGTATAATACAGAAGTTCTGGTCCTATTCTATCACCCTATGTGTACGTCATGTATCCACAATTCCGTATTTATTTTTATATTTCATGACAAATTTAGACAAATCGTTGTCCGCACATCGCATAACGACTAATTTAATCACCCATATTTCCAAAACCTAAGTTTTTAAGGTAACTTGGGTGGTATAGTACTAAGGTTCTGGTCCTATTCTTTCATCCTACGTGTACGTCATGCTGACACACTGCCGTATTTATTTTATATTTTATGTCAAACTTAGGTGGATCGCTGTCCACACATCCAAAGCGACTATTTTAATCACCCGTATTCCCAAAACCTAAGTTTTTAAGGTAACTTGGGTGGTATAGTACTAAGGTTCTGGACCTATTCTATCATCCTATGTGTACGTCATGTTGGCACACCTCCGTATTTTTTTATATTTCGTGTCAAACTTCGACAAATCTCTGTCCGCACATCTCAATGCGACTACTTTAATCAGCCATATTTCCAAAACCTAAGTTTTTACGGTAACTTGGGTGGTATAATACAGAAGTTCTGGTCCTATTTCATCACCCTACGTGTACGTCATGCTGACACACTGCCGTATTTATTTTATATTTTATGTCAAACTTAGGTGGATCACTGTCCACACATCCATAGCGACTATTTTAATCACCCGTATTTCCAAAACCTAAGTTTTTAAGGTAACTTGGGTGGTATAGTACTAAAGTTCTGGACCTATTCTATCATCCTATGTGTACGTCATGTTGGCACACCTCCGTATTTTTTTTATATTTCGTGTCAAACTTCGACAAATCTCTGTCCGCACATCTCAATGCGACTACTTTAATCAGCCATATTTCCAAGGTAACTTGGGTGGTATAATACAGAAGTTCTGGTCCTATTCTATCACCCTACGTGTACGTAATGTTGGCACACCTCCGTATTTATTATTATATTTCATGTCATACTTAGACAAATCGTTGTCCGCACATCGCATGGCGACTAATTTAATCACCCATATTTCCAAAACCTAAGTTTTTACGGTAACTTGGGTGGTATAATACAGAAGTTCTGGTCCTATTCTATCACCCTATGTGTACGTCATGTATCCACAATTCCGTATTTATTTTTATATTTCATGTCAAACTTAGACAAATCGTTGTCCGCACATCGCATAGCGACTAATTTAATCACCCATATTTCCAAAACCTAAGTTTTTACGGTAACTTGGGTGGTATATTACAGAAGTTCTGGTCCTATTCTATCACCCTATGTGTACGTCATGTATCCACAATTCCGTATTTATTTTTATATTTCATGTCAAACTTAGACAAATCGTTGTCCGCACATCGCATAGCGACTAATTTAATCACCCGTATTTCCAAAACCTAAGTTTTTAAGGTAACTTGGGTGGTATAGTACTAAAGTTCTGGACCTATTCTATCATCCTATGTGTACGTCATGTTGGCACACCTCCGTATTTTTTTATATTTCGTGTCAAACTTCGACAAATCTCTGTCCGCACATCTCAATGCGACTACTTTAATCAGCCATATTTCTAAAACCTAGGTTTTTACGGTAACTTGGGTGGTATAATACAGAAGTTCTGGTCCTATTTCATCACCCTACGTGTACGTCATGCTGACACACTGCCGTATTTATTTTATATTTTATGTCAAACTTAGGTGGATCACTGTCCACACATCCATAGCGACTAATTTAATCACCCGTATTTCCAAAACCTAAGTTTTTAAGGTAACTTGGGTGGTATAGTACTAAAGTTCTGGACCTATTCTATCATCCTATGTGTACGTCATGTTGGCACACCTCCGTATTTTTTTATATTTCGTGTCAAACTTCGACAAATCTCTGTCCGCACATCTCAATGCGACTACTTTAATCAGCCATATTTCCAAAACCTTAGTTTTTACGGTAACTTGGGTGGTATAATACAGAAGTTCTGGTCCTATTCTATCACCCTGTGTGTACGTCATGTATCCACAATTCCGTATTTATTTTTATATTTCATGTCAAACTTAGACAAATCGTTGTCCGCACATCGCATAGCGACTAATTTAATCACCCATATTTCCAAAACCTAAGTTTTTACGGTAACTTGGGTGGTATAATACAGAAGTTCTGGTCCTATTCTATCACCCTATGTGTACGTCATGTATCCACAATTCCGTATTTATTTTTATATTTCATGTCAAACTTAGACAAATCGTTGTCCGCACATCGCATAGCGACTAATTTAATCACCCGTATTTCCAAAACCTAAGTTTTTAAGGTAACTTGGGTGGTATAGTACTAAAGTTCTGGACCTATTCTATCATCCTATGTGTACGTCATGTTGGCACACCTCCGTATTTTTTTATATTTCGTGTCAAACTTCGACAAATCTCTGTCCGCACATCTCAATGCGACTACTTTAATCAGCCATATTTCCAAAACCTAAGTTTTTACGGTAACTTGGGTGGTATAATACAGAAGTTCTGGTCCTATTTCATCACCCTACGTGTACGTCATGCTGACACACTTCCGTATTTATTTTATATTTTATGTCAAACTTAGGTGGATCACTGTCCACACATCCATAGCGACTATTTTAATCACCCGTATTTCCAAAACCTAAGTTTTTAAGGTAACTTGGGTGGTATAGTACTAAAGTTCTGGACCTATTCTATCATCCTATGTGTACGTCATGTTGGCACACCTCCGTATTTTTTTTATATTTCGTGTCAAACTTCGACAAATCTCTGTCCGCACATCTCAATGCGACTACTTTAATCAGCCATATTTCCAAGGTAACTTGGGTGGTATAATACAGAAGTTCTGGTCCTATTCTATCACCCTACGTGTACGTAATGTTGGCACACCTCCGTATTTATTATTATATTTCATGTCATACTTAGACAAATCGTTGTCCGCACATCGCATGGCGACTAATTTAATCACCCATATTTCCAAAACCTAAGTTTTTACGGTAACTTGGGTGGTATAATACAGAAGTTCTGGTCCTATTCTATCACCCTATGTGTACGTCATGTATCCACAATTCCGTATTTATTTTTATATTTCATGTCAAACTTAGACAAATCGTTGTCCGCACATCGCATAGCGACTAATTTAATCACCCATATTTCCAAAACCTAAGTTTTTACGGTAACTTGGGTGGTATATTACAGAAGTTCTGGTCCTATTCTATCACCCTATGTGTACGTCATGTATCCACAATTCCGTATTTATTTTTATATTTCATGTCAAACTTAGACAAATCGTTGTCCGCACATCGCATAGCGACTAATTTAATCACCCGTATTTCCAAAACCTAAGTTTTTAAGGTAACTTGGGTGGTATAGTACTAAAGTTCTGGACCTATTCTATCATCCTATGTGTACGTCATGTTGGCACACCTCCGTATTTTTTTATATTTCGTGTCAAACTTCGACAAATCTCTGTCCGCACATCTCAATGCGACTACTTTAATCAGCCATATTTCTAAAACCTAGGTTTTTACGGTAACTTGGGTGGTATAATACAGAAGTTCTGGTCCTATTTCATCACCCTACGTGTACGTCATGCTGACACACTGCCGTATTTATTTTATATTTTATGTCAAACTTAGGTGGATCACTGTCCACACATCCATAGCGACTAATTTAATCACCCGTATTTCCAAAACCTAAGTTTTTAAGGTAACTTGGGTGGTATAGTACTAAAGTTCTGGACCTATTCTATCATCCTATGTGTACGTCATGTTGGCACACCTCCGTATTTTTTTATATTTCGTGTCAAACTTCGACAAATCTCTGTCCGCACATCTCAATGCGACTACTTTAATCAGCCATATTTCCAAAACCTTAGTTTTTACGGTAACTTGGGTGGTATAATACAGAAGTTCTGGTCCTATTCTATCACCCTGTGTGTACGTCATGTATCCACAATTCCGTATTTATTTTTATATTTCATGTCAAACTTAGACAAATCGTTGTCCGCACATCGCATAGCGACTAATTTAATCACCCATATTTCCAAAACCTAAGTTTTTACGGTAACTTGGGTGGTATAATACAGAAGTTCTGGTCCTATTCTATCACCCTATGTGTACGTCATGTATCCACAATTCCGTATTTATTTTTATATTTCATGTCAAACTTAGACAAATCGTTGTCCGCACATCGCATAGCGACTAATTTAATCACCCGTATTTCCAAAACCTAAGTTTTTAAGGTAACTTGGGTGGTATAGTACTAAAGTTCTGGACCTATTCTATCATCCTATGTGTACGTCATGTTGGCACACCTCCGTATTTTTTTATATTTCGTGTCAAACTTCGACAAATCTCTGTCCGCACATCTCAATGCGACTACTTTAATCAGCCATATTTCCAAAACCTAAGTTTTTACGGTAACTTGGGTGGTATAATACAGAAGTTCTGGTCCTATTTCATCACCCTACGTGTACGTCATGCTGACACACTTCCGTATTTATTTTATATTTTATGTCAAACTTAGGTGGATCACTGTCCACACATCCATAGCGACTATTTTAATCACCCGTATTTCCAAAACCTAAGTTTTTAAGGTAACTTGGGTGGTATAGTACTAAAGTTCTGGACCTATTCTATCATCCTATGTGTACGTCATGTTGGCACACCTCCGTATTTTTTTTTATATTTCGTGTCAAACTTCGACAAATCTCTGTCCGCACATCTCAATGCGACTACTTTAATCAGCCATATTTCCAAGGTAACTTGAGTGGTATAATACAGACGTTCAGGTCCTATTCTATCACCCTACGTGTACGTAATGTTGGCACACCTCCGTATTTATTATTATATTTCATGTCATACATAGAAAAATCGTTGTCCGCACATCGCATAGCGACTAATTTAATCACCCATATTTCCAAAACCTAAGTTTTTACGGTAACTTGGGTGGTATAATACAGAAGTTCTGGTGCTATTCTATCACCCTATGTGTACGTCATGTATCCACAATTCCGTATTTATTTTTATATTTCATGTCAAACTTAGACAAATCGTTGTCCGCACATCGCATAGCGACTAATTCAATCACCCATATTTCCAAAACCTAAGTTTTTACGGTAACTTGGGTGGTATAATACAGAAGTTCTGGTCCTATTCTATCACCCTATGTGTACGTCATGTATCCACAATTCCGTATTTATTTTTATATTTCATGTCAAACTTAGACAAATCGTTGTCCGCACATCGCATAGCGACTAATTTAATCACCCGTATTTCCAAAACCTAAGTTTTTAAAGTAACTTGGGTGGTATAGTACTAAAGTTCTGGACCTATTCTATCATCCTATGTGTACGTCATGTTGGCACACCTCCGTATTTTTTTATATTTCGTGTCAAACTTCGACAAATCTCTGTCCGCACATCTCAATGCGACTACTTTAATCAGCCATATTTCCAAAACCTAAGTTTATACGGTAACTTGGGTGGTATAATACAGAAGTTCTGGTCCTATTTCATCACCTTACGTGTACGTCATGCTGACACACTGCCGTATTTATTTTATATTTTATGTCAAACTTAGGAGGATCACTGTCCACACATCCATAGCGACTGGTTTAATCACCCGTATTTCCAAAACCTAAGTTTTTAAGGTAACTTGGGTGGTATAGTACTAAAGTTCTGGACCTATTCTATCATCCTATGTGTACGTCATGTTGGCACACCTCCGTATTTTTTTATATTTCGTGTCAAACTTCGACAAATCTCTGTCCGCACATCTCAATGCGACTACTTTAATCAGCCATATTTCCAAAACCTTAGTTTTTACGGTAACTTGGGTGGTATAATACAGAAGTTCTGGTCCTATTCTATCACCCTATGTGTACGTCATGTATCCACAATTCCGTATTAATTTTTATATTTCATGTCAAACTTAGACAAATCGTTGTCCGCACATCGCATAGCGACTAATTTAATCACCCATATTTCCAAAAACTAAGTTTTTAAGGTAACTTGGCTGGTATAATACTAAATTTCAGGACCTATTCTATCATCCTATGTGTACGTCATGTTGGCACACTTCCGTATTTATTTTATTTTTCATGTCATACTTTGACAAATCGCTGTCCGCACATCTCAATGCGACTACTTTAATCAGCCATATTTCCAAAACCTAAGTTTTTACGGTAACTTGGGTGGTATAATACAGAAGTTCTGGTCCTATTTCATCACCTACGTGTACGTCATGCTGACACACTGCCGTATTTATTTTATATTTTATGTCAAACTTAGGTGGATCACTGTCCACACATCCAAAGCGACTATTTTAATCACCCGTATTTCCAAAACCTAAGTTTTTAAGGTAACTTGGGTGGTATAATACTAAATTTCAGGACCTATTCTATCATCCTATGTGTACGTCATGTTGGCACACCTCCGTATTTTTTTTATATTTCGTGTCAAACTTCGACAAATCTCTGTCCGCACATCTCAATGCAACTACTTTAATCAGCCATATTTCCAAAACCTAAGTTTTTACGGTAACTTGGGTGGTATAATACAAGAGGTTCTGGTCCTATTTTATCACCCTACGTGTACGTCATGCTGACACACTGCCGTATTTATTTTATATTTTATGTCAAACTTAGGTGGATCACTGTCCACACATCCAAAGCGACTATTTTAATCACCCGTATTTCCAAAACCTAAGTTTTTAAGGTAACTTGGGTGGTATAGTACTAAAGTTCTGGACCTATTCTATCATCCTATGTGTACGTCATGTTGGCACACCTCCGTATTTTTTTTATATTTCGTGTCAAACTTAGACAAATCGTTGTCCGCACATCGCATAGCGACTAATTTAATCACTCATATTTCCAAAACCTAAGTTTTTAAGGTAACTTGGGTGGTATAATACTAAATTTCAGGACCTATTCTATCATCCTATGTGTACGTCATGTTGGCACACCTCCGGATTTTTTTTATATTTCGTGTCAAACTTCGACAAATCTCTGTCCGCACATCTTAATGCGACTACTTTAATCAGCCATATTTTCAAAACCTAAGTTTTTACGGTAACTTGGGTGGTATAATACAGAAGTTCTGGTCCTATTCTATCACCATACGTGTACGTAATGATGGCACACCTCCGTATTTATTATTATATTTCATGTCATACTTAGACAAATCGTTGTCCGCACATCGCATAGCGACTAATTTAATCACCCATATTTCCAAAACCTAAGTTTTTAAGGTAACTTGGGTGGTATAGTACTAAAGTTCTGGTCCTATTCTTTCATCCTACGTGTACGTCATGTTGGCACACTTCCGTATTTATTTTATTTTTCATGTCATACTTTGACAAATCGCTGTCCGCACATCTCAATGCGACTACTTTAATCAGCCATATTTCCAAAACCTAAGTTTTTACGGTAACTTGGGTGGTATAATACAGAAGTTCTGGTCCTATTTCATCACCCTACGTGTACGTCATGCTGACACACTGCCGTATTTATTTTATATTTTATGTCAAACTTAGGTGGATCACTGTCCACACATCCAAAGCGACTATTTTAATCACCCGTATTTCCAAAACCTAAGTTTTTACGGTAACTTGGGTGGTATAGTACTAAAGTTCTGGTCCTATTCTTTCATCCTACGTGTACGTCATGCTGACACACTGCCGTATTTATTTTATATTTTATGTCAAACTTAGGTGGATCGCTGTCCACACATCCAAAGCGACTATTTTAATCACCCGTATTTCCAAAACCTAAGTTTTGACGGTAACCTGAGTGGTATAATAATATAGTTCTAATCCTATTCTATCACCCAATGTGTACGTCATGTATCCAAAATTCCGTATTTATTTTTATATTTCATGTCAAACTTAGACAAATCGTTGTCCGCACATCGCATAGCGACTAATTTAATCACCCATATTTCCAAAACCTAAGTTTTTACGGTAACTTGGGTGGTATAATACAGAAGTTCTGGTCCTATTCTATCACCCTATGTGTACGTCATGTATCCACAATTCCGTATTTATTTTTATATTTCATGTCAAACTTAGACGAATCGTTGTCCGCACATCGCATAGCGACGAATTTAATCACCCATATTTCCAAAACCTAAGTTTTTACGGTAACTTGGGTGGTATAATACAGAAGTTCTGGTCCTATTCTATCACCCTATGTGTACGTCATGTATCCACAATTCCGTATTTATTTTTATATTTCATGTCAAACTTAGACAAATCGTTGTCCGCACATCGCATAGCGACAAATTTAATCACCCATATTTCCAAAACCTAAGTTTTTACGGTAACTTGGGTGGTATAATACTAAATTTCAGGACCTATTCTATCATCCTATGTGTACGTCATGTTGGCAAACTTCCGTATTTATTTTATTTTTCATGTCATACTTTGACAAATCGCTTTCCGCACATCTCAATGCTACTAATTTAATCAGCCATATTTCCAAAACCTAAGTTTTTAAGGTAACTTGGTTGGTATAGTACTAAAGTTCTGGTCCTATTCTTTCATCCTACGTGTACGTCATGCTGACACACTGCCGTATTTATTTTATATTTTATGTCAAACTTAGGTGGATCGCTGTCCTCACATCCAAAGCGACTATTTTAATCACCGTATTTCCAAAACCTAAGTTTTGACGGTAACCTGAGTGGTATAATAATATAGTTCTAATCCTATTCTATCACCCAATGTGTACGTCATGTATCCAAAATTCCGTATTTATTTTTATATTTCATGTCAAACTTAGACAAATCGTTGTCCGCATATCGCTTAGCGACTAATTTAATCACCCATATTTCCAAAACCTAAGTTTTTACGGTAACTTGGGTGGTATAATACAGAGGTTCTGGTCCTATTCTATCACCCATGTGTACGTCATGTATCCACAATTCCGTATTTATTTTTATATTTCATGTCAAACTTAGACAAATCGTTGTCCGCACATCGCATAGCGACTAATTTAATCACCCATATTTCCAAAACCTAAGTTTTTAAGGTAACTTGGGTGGTATAATACTAAATTTCAGGACCTATTCTATTATCCTATGTGTACGTCATGTTGGCACACTTCCGTATTTATTTTATTTTTCATCTCATACTTTGACAAATCGCTGTCCGCACATCTCAATTCGACTATTTTAATCAGCCATATTTCCAAAACCTAAGTTTTTACGGTAACTTGGGTGGTATAATACTAAAGTTCTGGACCTATTCTATCATCCTATGTGTACGTCATGTTGGCACACTTCCGTATTTATTTTATTTTTCATGTCAAACTTCGACAAATCTCTGTCCGCACATCTCAATGCGACTACTTTAATCAGCCATATTTCCAAAACATTAGTTTTTACGGTAACTTGGGTGGTATAGTACTAAAGTTCTGGTCCTATTCTTTCATCCTACGTGTACGTCATGCTGACACACTGCCGTATTTATTTTATATTTTATGTCAAACTTAGGTGGATCGCTGTCCACACATCCAAAGCGACTATTTTAATCACCCGTATTTCCAAAACCTAAGTTTTGACGGTAACCTGAGTGGTATAATAATATAGTTCTAATCCTTTTCTATCACCCAATGTGTACGTCATGTATCCAAAATTCCGTATTTATTTTTATATTTCATGTCAAACTTAGACAAATCGTTGTCCGCACATCGCATAGCGACTAATTTAATCAACCATATTTCCAAAACCTAAGTTTTTACGGTAACTTGGGTGGTATAATACAGAAGTTCTGGTCCTATTCTATCACCCTATGTGTACGTCATGTATCCACAATTCCGTATTTATTTTTATATTTCATGTCAAACTTTGACAAATCGTTGTCCGCACATCGCATAGCGACTAATTTAATCACCCATATTTCCAAAACCTAAGTTTTTAAGGTAACTTGGGTGGTATAATACTAAATTTCAGGACCTATTCTATCATCCTATGTGTACGTCATGTTGGCACACTTCCGTATTTATTTTATTTTTCATGTCATACTTTGACAAATCGCTGTCCGCACATCTCAATGCGACTACTTTAATCAGCCATATTTCTAAAACCTAAGTTTTTACGGTAACTTGGGTGGTATAATACAGAAGTTCTGGTCCTATTTCATCACCCTACGTGTACGTCATGCTGACAAACTGCCGTATTTATTTAATATTTTATGTCAAACTTAGGTGGATCGCTGTCCACACATCCAAAGCGACTATTTTAATCACCCGTATTTCCAAAACCTAAGTTTTGACGGTAACCTGAGTGGTATAATAATATAGTTCTAATCCTATTCTATCACCCAATGTGTACGTCATGTATCCAAAATTCCGTATTTATTTTTATATTTCATGTCAAACTTAGACAAATCGTTGTCCGCACATCGCATAGCGACTAAATAAATCACCCATATTTCCAAAACCTAAGTTTTTAAGGTAACTTTGGTGGTATAGTACTAAAGTTCTGGACCTATTCTATCATCCTATGTGTACGTCATGTTGGCACACCTCCGTATTTTTTTATATTTCGTGTCAAACTTCGACAAATCGTTGTCCGCACATCGCATAGCGACTAATTTAATCACCCATATTTCCAAAACCTAAGTTTTTAAGGTAACTTGGGTGATATAGTCCTAAAGTTCTGGACCTATTCTATCATCCTATGTGTACGTCATGTTGGCACACTTCCGTATTTATTTTATTTTTCATGTCAAACTTTGACAAATCGCTGTCCGCACATCGCATAGCGACTAATTTAATCAGCCATATTTCCAAAACCTAAGTTTTTACGGTAACTTGGGTGGTATAATCTAGAAGTTCTGGTCCTATTCTATCACCCTACGTGTACGTCATGTATCCACAATTCCGTATTTATTTTTATATTTCATGTCATACTTTGACAAATCGCTGTCCGCACATCTCAATGCGACTACTTTAATCAGCCATATTTCCAAAACCTAAGTTTTTACGGTAACTTGGGTGGTATAATCTAGAAGTTCTGGTCCTATTCTATCACCCTACGTGTACGTCATGTATCCACAATTCCGTATTTATTTTTATATTTCATGTCATACTTTGACAAATCGTTGTCCGCACATCGCATAGCGACTAATTTAATCACCCATATTTCCAAAACCTAAGTTTTTACGGTAACTTGGGTGGTATAATACAGAAGTTCTGGTCCTATTCTATCACCCTATGTGTACGTCATGTATCCACAATTCCGTATTTATTTTTATATTTCATGTCAAACTTAGACAAATCGCTGTCCGCACATCTCAATGCGACTACTTTAATCAGCCATATTTCCAAAACCTAAGTTTTTACGGTAACTTGGGTGGTATAGTACTAAAGTTCTGGACCTATTCTATCATCCTATGTGTACGTCATGTTGGCACACCTCCGTATTTTTTTTATATTTCATGTCATACTTAGACAAATCGTTGTCCGCACATCGCATAGCGACTAATTTAATCACCCATATTTCCAAAACCTAAGTTTTTAAGGTAACTTGGGTGGTATAATACTAAATTTCAGGACCTATTCTATCATTCTATGTGTACGTCATGTTGGAACACTTCCGTATTTATTTTATTTTTTATGTCATACTTTGACAAATCGCTGTCCGCACATCTCAATGCGACTACTTTAATCAGCCATATTTCCAAAACCTAAGTTTTTACGGTAACTTGGGTGGTATAATACAGAAGTTCTGGTCCTATTTCATCACCCTACGTGTACGTCATGCTGACACACTGCCGTATTTATTTTATATTTTATGTCAAACTTAGGTGGATCACTGTCCACACATCCAAAGCGACTATTTTAATCACCCGTATTTCCAAAACCTAAGTTTTTAAGGTAACTTGGGTGGTATAATACTAAATTTCAGGACCTATTCTATCATCCTATGTGTACGTCATGTTGGCACACCTCCGTATTTTTTTTATATTTCGTGTCAAACTTCGACAAATCTCTGTCCGCACATCTCAATGCGACTACTTTAATCAGCCATATTTCCAAAACCTAAGTTTTTACGGTAACTTGGGTGGTATAATACAGAAATTCTGGTCCTATTTCATCACCCTACGTGTACGTCATGCTGACACACTGCCGTATTTATTTTATATTTTATGTCAAACTTAGGTGGATCACTGTCCACACATCCAAAGCGACTATTTTAATCACCCGTATTTCCAAAACCTAAGTTTTTAAGGTAACTTGGGTGGTATAGTACTAAAGTTCTGGACCTATTCTATCATCCTATGTGTACGTCATGTTGGCACACCTCCGTATTTTTTTTATATTTCGTGTCAAACTTAGACAAATCGTTGTTCGCACATCGCATAGCGACTAATTTAATCACCCATATTTCCAAAACCTAAGTTTTTAAGGTAACTTGGGTGGTATAATACTAAATTTCAGGACCTATTCTATCATCCTATGTGTACGTCATGTTGGCACACCTCCGTATTTTTTTATATTTCGTGTCAAACTTCGACAAATCTCTGTCCGCACATCTCAATGCGACTACTTTAATCAGCCATATTTCCAAAACCTAAGTTTTTACGGTAACTTGGGTGGTATAATACAGAAGTTCTGGTCCTATTCTATCACCATACGTGTACGTAATGTTGGCACACCTCCGTATTTATTATTATATTTCATGTCATACTTAGACAAATCGTTGTCCGCACATCGCATAGCGACTAATTTAATCACCCATATTTCCAAAACCTAAGTTTTTAAGGTAACTTGGGTGGTATAGTACTAAAGTTCTGGTCCTATTCTTTCATCCTACGTGTACGTCATGCTGACACACTGCCGTATTTATTTTATATTTTATGTCAAACTTAGGTGGATCGCTGTCCACACATCCAAAGCGACTATTTTAATCACCCGTATTTCCAAAACCTAAGTTTTGACGGTAACCTGAGTGGTATAATAATATAGTTCTAATCCTATTCTATCACCCAATGTGTACGTCATGTATCCAAAATTCCGTATTTATTTTTATATTTCATGTCAAACTTAGACAAATCGTTGTCCGCACATCGCATAGCGAATAATTTAATCACCCATATTTCCAAAACCTAAGTTTTTACGGTAACTTGGGTGGTATAATAGAAAAGTTCTGTCCTATTCTATCACCCTATGTGTACGTCATGTATCCAAAATTCCGTATTTATTTTTATATTTCATGTCAAACTTAGACAAATCGTTGTCCGCACATCGCATAGCGACTAATTTAATCACCCATATTTCCAAAACCTAAGTTTTTACGGTAACTTGGGTGGTATAATACAGAAGTTCTGGTCCTATTCTATCACCCTATGTGTACGTCATGTATCCACAATTCCGTATTTATTTTTATATTTCATGTCAAACTTAGACAAATCGTTGTCCGCACATCGCATAGCGACAAATTTAATCACCCATATTTCCAAAACCTAAGTTTTTACGGTAACTTGGGTGGTATAATACTAAATTTCAGGACCTATTCTATCATCCTATGTGTACGTCATGTTGGCACACTTTCGTATTTATTTTATTTTTCATGTCATACTTTGACAAATCGCTGTCCGCACATCTCAATGCGACTACTTTAATCAGCCATATTTCCAAAACCTAAGTTTTTACGGTAACTTGGGTGGTATAATACAGAAGTTCTGGTCCTATTCTATCACCCTATGTGTACGTCATGTATCCACAATTCCGTATTTATTTTTATATTTCATGTCAAACTTAGACAAATCGTTGTCCGCACATCGCATAGCGACTAATTTAATCACCCATATTTCCAAAACCTAAGTTTTTAAGGTAACTTGGATGGTATAATACTAAATTTCAGGACCTATTCTATCATCCTATGTGTACGTCATGTTGGCACACTTCCGTATTTATTTTATTTTTCATGTCATACTTTGACAAATCGCTTTCCGCACATCTCAATGCGACTACTTTAATCAGCCATATTTCCAAAACCTAAGTTTTTACGGTAACTTGGGTGGTATAATACAGAAGTTCTGGTCCTATTCTATCACCCTACGTGTACGTCATGTATCCACAATTCCGTATTTATTTTTATATTTCATGTCATAATTTGACAAATCGTTGTCCGCACATCGCATGGCGACTAATTTAATCACCCATATTTCCAAAACCTAAGTTTTTACGGTAACTTGGGTGGTATAATACAGAAGTTCTGGTCCTATTCTATCACCCATGTGTACGTCATGTATCCACAATTCCGTATTTATTTTTATATTTCATGTCAAACTTAGACAAATCGTTGTCCGCACATCGCATAGCGACTAATTTAATCACCCATATTTCCAAAACCTAATTTTTTAAGGTAACTTGGGTGGTATAATACTAAATTTCAGGACCTATTCTATTATCCTATGTGTACGTCGTGTTGGCACACTTCCGTATTTATTTTATTTTTCATCTCATACTTTGACAAATCGCTGTCCGCACATCTCAATTCGACTATTTTAATCAGCCATATTTCCAAAACCTAAGTTTTTACGGTAACTTGGGTGGTATAATACTAAAGTTCTGGACCTATTCTATCATCCTATGTGTACGTCATGTTGGCACACTTCCGTATTTATTTTATTTTTCATGTCAAACTTCGACAAATCTCTGTCCGCACATCTTAATGCGACTACTTTAATCAGCCATATTTCCAAAACCTTAGTTTTTACGGTAACTTGGGTGGTATAGTACTAAAGTTCTGGTCCTATTCTTTCATCCTACGTGTACGTCATGCTGACACACTGCCGTATTTATTTTATATTTTATGTCAAACTTAGGTGGATCGCTGTCCACACATCCAAAGCGACTATTTTAATCACCCGTATTTCCAAAACCTAAGTTTTGACGGTAACCTGAGTGGTATAATAATATAGTTCTAATCCTATTCTATCACCCTATGTGTACGTCATGTATCCAAAATTCCGTATTTATTTTTATATTTCATGTCAAACTTAGACAAATCGTTGTCCGCACATCGCATAGCGACTAATTTAATCACCCATATTTCCAAAACCTAAGTTTTTACGGTAACTTGGGTGGTATAATACAGAAGTTCTGGTCCTATTCTATCACCCTACGTGTACGTCATGTATCCACAATTCCGTATTTATTTTTATATTTCATGTCAAACTTTGACAAATCGTTGTCCGCACATCCCATAGCGACTAATTTAATCAGCCATATTTCCAAAACCTAAGTTTTTACGGTAACTTGGGTGGTATAGTACTAAAGTTCTGGACCTATTCTATCATCCTATGTGTACGTCATGTTGGCACACCTCCGTATTTATTTTTATATTTCATGTCATACTTAGACAAATCGTTGTCCGCACATCTTATAGCGACTAATTTAATCACCCATATTTCCAAAACCTAAGTTTTTAAGGTAACTTGGGTGGTATAATACTAAATTTCAGGACCTATTCTATCATTCTATGTGTACGTCATGTTGGAACACTTCCGTATTTATTTTATTTTTCATGTCATACTTTGACAAATCGCTGTCCGCACATCTCAATGCGACTACTTTAATCAGCCATATTTCCAAAACCTAAGTTTTTACGGTAACTTGGGTGGTATAATACAGAAGTTCTGGTCCTATTTCATCACCCTACGTGTACGTCATGCTGACACACTGCCGTATTTATTTTATATTTTATGTCAAACTTAGGTGGATCACTGTCCACACATCCAAAGCGACTATTTTAATCACCCGTATTTCCAAAACCTAAGTTTTTAAGGTAACTTGGGTGGTATAATACTAAATTTCAGGACCTATTCTATCATCCTATGTGTACGTCATGTTGGCACACCTCCGTATTTTTTTTATATTTCGTGTCAAACTTCGACAAATCTCTGTCCGCACATCTCAATGCGACTACTTTAATCAGCCATATTTCCAAAACCTAAGTTTTTACGGTAACTTGGGTGGTATAATACAGACGTTCTGGTCCTATTTCATCACCCTACGTGTACGTCATGCTGACACACAGACGTATTTATTTTATATTTTATGTCAAACTTAGGTGGATCACTGTCCACACATCCAAAGCGACTATTTTAATCACCCGTATTTCCAAAACCTAAGTTTTTAAGGTAACTTGGGTGGTATAGTACTAAAGTTCTGGACCTATTCTATCATCCTATGTGTACGTCATGTTGGCAAACCTCCGTATTTTTTTTATATTTCGTGTCAAACTTAGACAAATCGTTGTCCGCACATCGCATAGCGACTAATTTAATCACCCATATTTCCAAAACCTAAGTTTTTAAGGTAACTTGGGTGGTATAATACTAAATTTCAGGACCTATTCTATCATCCTATGTGTACGTCATGTTGGCACACCTCCGTATTTTTTTTATATTTCGTGTCAAACTTCGACAAATCTCTGTCCGCACATCTCAATGCGACTAATTTAATCAGCCATATTTCCAAAACCTAAGTTTTCACGGTAACTTGGGTGGTATAATACAGAAGCTCTGGTCCTATTCTATCACCATACGTGTACGTAATGTTGGCACACCTCCGTATTTATTATTATATTTCATGTCATACTTAGACAAATCGTTGTCCGCACATCGCATAGCGACTAATTTAATCACCCATATTTCCAAAACCTAAGTTTTTAAGGTAACTTGGGTGGTATAGTAATAAGGTTCTGGTCCTATTCTTTCATCCTACGTGTACGTCATGCTGACACACTGCCGTATTTATTTTATATTTTATGTCAAACTTAGGTGGATCGCTGTCCACACATCCAAAGCGACTATTTTAATCACCCGTATTTCCAAAACCTAAGTTTTGACGGTAACCTGAGTGGTATAATAATATAGTTCTAATCCTATTCTATCACCCTATGTGTACGTCATGTATCCAAAATTCCGTATTTATTTTTATATTTCATGTCAAACTTAGACAAATCGTTGTCCGCACATCGCATAGCGACTAATTTAATCACCCATATTTCCAAAACCTAAGTTTTTACGGTAACTTGGGTGGTATAATACAGAAGTTCTGGTCCTATTCTATCACCCTACGTGTACGTCATGTATCCACAATTCCGTATTTATTTTTATATTTCATGTCAAACTTTGACAAATCGTTGTTCGCACATCGCATAGCGACTAATTTAATCAGCCATATTTCCAAAACCTAAGTTTTTACGGTAACTTGGGTGGTATAGTACTAAAGTTCTGGACCTATTCTATCATCCTATGTGTACGTCATGTTGGCACACCTCCGTATTTATTTTTATATTTCATGTCATACTTAGACAAATCGTTGTCCGCACATCGCATAGCGACTAATTTAATCACCCATATTTCCAAAACCTAAGTTTTTAAGGTAACTTGGGTGGTATAATACTAAATTTCAGGACCTATTCTATCATTCTATGTGTACGTCATGTTGGAACACTTCCGTATTTATTTTATTTTTCATGTCATACTTTGACAAATCGCTGTCCGCACATCTCAATGCGACTACTTTAATCAGCCATATTTCCAAAACCTAAGTTTTTACGGTAACTTGGGTGGTATAATACAGAAGTTCTGGTCCTATTTCATCACCCTACGTGTACGTCATGCTGACACACTGCCGTATTTATTTTATATTTTATGTCAAACTTAGGTGGATCACTGTCCACACATCCAAAGCGACTATTTTAATCACCCGTATTTCCAAAACCTAAGTTTTTAAGGTAACTTGGGTGGTATAATACTAAATTTCAGGACCTATTCTATCATCCTATGTTTACGTCATGTTGGCACACCTCCGTATTTTTTTATATTTCGTGTCAAACTTCGACAAATCTCTGTCCGCACATCTCAATGCGACTACTTTAATCAGCCATATTTCCAAAACCTAAGTTTTTACGGTAACTTGGGTGGTATAATACAGAAGTTCTGGTCCTATTTCATCACCCTACGTGTACGTCATGCTGACACACTGACGTATTTATTTTATATTTTATGTCAAACTTAGGTGGATCACTGTCCACACATGCAAAGCGACTCATTTAATCACCCGTATTTCCAAAACCTAAGTTTTTAAGGTAACTTGGGTGGTATAGTACTAAAGTTCTGGACCTATTCTATCATCCTATGTGTACGTCATGTTGGCAAACCTCCGTATTTTTTTTATATTTCGTGTCAAACTTAGACAAATCGTTGTCCGCACATCGCATAGCGACTAATTTAATCACCCATATTTCCAAAACCTAAGTTTTTAAGGTAACTTGGGTGGTATAATACTAAATTTCAGGACCTATTCTATCATCCTATGTGTACGTCATGTTGGCACACCTCCGTATTTTTTTTATATTTCGTGTCAAACTTCGACAAATCTCTGTCCGCACATCTCAATGCGACTAATTTAATCAGCCATATTTCCAAAACCTAAGTTTTCACGGTAACTTGGGTGGTATAATACAGAAGCTCTGGTCCTATTCTATCACCATACGTGTACGTAATGTTGGCACACCTCCGTATTTATTATTATATTTCATGTCATACTTAGACAAATCGTTGTCCGCACATCGCATAGCGACTAATTTAATCACCCATATTTCCAAAACCTAAGTTTTTAAGGTAACTTGGGTGGTATAGTAATAAGGTTCTGGTCCTATTCTTTCATCCTACGTGTACGTCATGCTGACACACTGCCGTATTTATTTTATATTTTATGTCAAACTTAGGTGGATCGCTGTCCACACATCCAAAGCGACTATTTTAATCACCCGTATTTCCAAAACCTAAGTTTTGACGGTAACCTGAGTGGTATAATAATATAGTTCTAATCCTATTCTATCACCCAATGTGTACGTCATGTATCCCAAACTTAGACAAATCGTTGTCCGCACATCGCATAGCGACTAATTTAATCACCCATATTTCCAAAACCTAAGTTTTTACGGTAACTTGGGTGGTATAATACAGAGGTTCTGGTCCTATTCTATCACCCTATGTGTACGTCATGTATCCACAATTCCGTATTTATTTTTATATTTCATGTCAAACTTAGACAAATCGTTGTCCGCACATCGCATAGCGACTAATTTAATCACCCATATTTCCAAAACCTAAGTTTTTAAGGTAACTTGGTTGGTATAGTAATAAAGTTCTGGACCTATTCTATCATCCTATGTGTACGTCATGTTGGCACACTTCCGTATTTATTTTATTTTTCATGTCATCCTTTGACAAATCGCTTTCCGCACATCTCAATGCGACTACTTTAATCAGCCATATTTCCAAAACCTAAGTTTTTACGGTAACTTGGGTGGTATAGTACTAAAGTTCTGGTCCTATTCTATCACCATACGTGTACGTCATGTATCCAAAATTCCGTATTTATTTTTATATTTCATGTCATAATTTGACAAATCGTTGTCCGCACATCGCATGGCGACTAATTTAATCACCCATATTTCCAAAACCTAAGTTTTTAAGGTAACTTGGGTGGTATAGTACTAAAGTTCTGGTCCTATTCTTTCATCCTACGTGTACGTCATGCTGACACACTGCCGTATTTATTTTATTTTTCATCTCATTCTTTGACAAATCGCTGTCCGCACATCTCAATTCGACTATTTTAATCAGCCATATTTCCAAAACCTAAGTTTTTACGGTAACTTGGGTGGTATAATACTAAAGTTCTGGACCTATTCTATCATCCTATGTGTACGTCATGTTGGCACACTTCCGTATTTATTTTATTTTTCATGTCAAACTTCGACAAATCTCTGTTCGCACATCTCAATGCGACTACTTTAATCAGCCATATTTCCAAAACCTTAGTTTTTACGGTAACTTGGGTGGTATAGTACTAAAGTTCTGGTCCTATTCTTTCATCCTACGTGTACGTCATGCTGACACACTGCCGTATTTATTTTATATTTTATGTCAAACTTAGGTGGATCGCTGTCCACACATCCAAAGCGACTATTTTAATCACCCGTATTTCCAAAACCTAAGTTTTGACGGTAACCTGAGTGGTATAATAATATAGTTCTAATCCTATTCTATCACCCAATGTGTACGTCATGTATCCACAATTCCGTATTTATTTTTATATTTCATGTCAAACTTTGACAAATCGTTGTCCGCACATCGCATAGCGACTAATTTAATCACCCATATTTCCAAAACCTAAGTTTTTAAGGTAACTTGGGTGGTATGATACTAAATTTCAGGACCTATTCTATCATCCTATGTGTAAGTCATGTTGGCACACTTCCGTATTTATTTTATTTTTCATGTCATACTTTGACAAATCGCTGTCCGCACATGTCAATGCGACTACTTTAATCAGCCATATTTCCAAAACCTAAGTTTTTACGGTAACTTGGGTGGTATAATACAGAAGTTCTGGTCCTATTTCATCACCCTACGTGTACGTCATGCTGACACACTGCCGTATTTATTTTATATTTTATGTCAAACTTAGGTGGATCACTGTCCACACATCCAAAGCGACTATTTTAATCACCCGTATTTCCAAAACCTAAGTTTTTACGGTAACTTGGGTGGTATAGTACTAAAGTTCTGGTCCTATTCTTTCATCCTACGTGTACGTCATGCTGACACACTGCCGTATTTATTTTATATTTTATGTCAAACTTAGGTGGATCGCTGTCCACACATCCAAAGCGACTATTTTAATCACCCGTATTTCCAAAACCTAAGTTTTGACGGTAACCTGAGTGGTATAATAATATAGTTCTAATCCTATTCTATCACCCAATGTGTACGTCATGTATCCAAAATTCCGTATTTATTTTTATATTTCATGTCAAACTTAGACAAATCGTTGTCCGCACATCGCATAGCGACTAAATAAATCACCCATATTTCCAAAACCTAAGTTTTTACGGTAACTTGGGTGGTATAATACAGAAGTTCTGGTCCTATTCTATCACCCTATGTGTACGTCATGTATCCACAATTCTGTATTTATTTTTATATTTCATGTCAAACTTAAACAAATCGTTGTCCGCACATCGCATAGCGACTAATTTAATCACCCATATTTCCAAAACCTAAGTTTTTAAGGTAACTTGGGTGGTATAGTACTAAAGTTCTGGACCTATTCTATCATCCTATGTGTACGTCATGTTGGCACACCTCCGTATTTTTTTATATTTCGTGTCAAACTTCGACAAAGCGTTGTCCGCACATCGCATAGCGACTAATTTAATCACCCATATTTCCAAAACCTAAGTTTTTAAGGTAACTTGGGTGGTATATTACTAAAGTTCTGGACCTATTCTATCATCCTATGTGTAAGTCATGTTGGCACACTTCCGTATTTATTTTATTTTTCATGTCAAACTTTGACAAATCGCTGTCCGCACATCTCAATGCGACTACTTTAATCAGCCATATTTCCAAAACCTAAGTTTTTACGGTAACTTGGGTGGTATAATCTAGAAGTTCTGGTCCTATTCTATCACCCTACGTGTACGTCATGTATCCACAATTCCGTATTTATTTTTATATTTCATGTCATACTTTGACAAATCGTTGTCCGCACATCGCATAGCGACTAATTTAATCACCCATATTTCAAAAACCTAAGTTTTTACGGTAACTTGGGTGGTATAATACAGAAGTTCTGGTCCTATTCTATCACCCTATGTGTACGTCATGTATCCACAATTCCGTATTTATTTTTATATTTCATGTCAAACTTAGACAAATCGCTGTCCGCACATCTCAATGCGACTACTTTAATCAGCCATATTTCCAAAACCTAAGTTTTTACGGTAACTTGGGTGGTATAGTACTAAAGTTCTGGACCTATTCTATCATCCTATGTGTACGTCATGTTGGCACACCTCCGTATTTTTTTTATATTTCATGTCATACTTAGACAAATCGTTGTCCGCACATCGCATAGCGACTAATTTAATCACCCATATTTCCAAAACCTAAGTTTTTAAGGTAACTTGGGATGTATAGTACTAAAGTTCTGGTCCTATTCTTTCATCCTACGTGTACGTAATGTTGGCACACCTCCGTATTAATTTTTATATTTCATGTCAAACTTAGACAAATCGTTGTCCGCACATCGCATAGCGACTAATTTAATCACCCATATTTCCAAAACCTAGGTTTTTACGGTAACTTGGGTGGTATAGTTCTGGACCTATTCTATCATCCTATGTGTACGTCATGTTGGCACACTTCCGTATTTATTTTATTTTTCATGTCATCCTTTGACAAATCGCTTTCCGCACATCTCAATGCGACTACTTTAATCAGCCATATTTCCAAAACCTAAGTTTTTACGGTAACTTGGGTGGTATAGTACTAAAGTTCTGGTCCTATTCTATCACCATACGTGTACGTCATGTATCCAAAATTCCGTATTTATTTTTATATTTCATGTCATAATTTGACAAATCGTTGTCCGCACATCGCATGGCGACTAATTTAATCACCCATATTTCCAAAACCTAAGTTTTTAAGGTAACTTGGGTGGTATAGTACTAAAGTTCTGGTCCTATTCTTTCATCCTACGTGTACGTCATGCTGACACACTGCCGTATTTATTTTATTTTTCATCTCATTCTTTGACAAATCGCTGTCCGCACATCTCAATTCGACTATTTTAATCAGCCATATTTCCAAAACCTAAGTTTTTACGGTAACTTGGGTGGTATAATACTAAAGTTCTGGACCTATTCTATCATCCTATGTGTACGTCATGTTGGCACACTTCCGTATTTATTTTATTTTTCATGTCAAACTTCGACAAATCTCTGTTCGCACATCTCAATGCGACTACTTTAATCAGCCATATTTCCAAAACCTTAGTTTTTACGGTAACTTGGGTGGTATAGTACTAAAGTTCTGGTCCTATTCTTTCATCCTACGTGTACGTCATGCTGACACACTGCCGTATTTATTTTATATTTTATGTCAAACTTAGGTGGATCGCTGTCCACACATCCAAAGCGACTATTTTAATCACCCGTATTTCCAAAACCTAAGTTTTGACGGTAACCTGAGTGGTATAATAATATAGTTCTAATCCTATTCTATCACCCAATGTGTACGTCATGTATCCACAATTCCGTATTTATTTTTATATTTCATGTCAAACTTTGACAAATCGTTGTCCGCACATCGCATAGCGACTAATTTAATCACCCATATTTCCAAAACCTAAGTTTTTAAGGTAACTTGGGTGGTATGATACTAAATTTCAGGACCTATTCTATCATCCTATGTGTAAGTCATGTTGGCACACTTCCGTATTTATTTTATTTTTCATGTCATACTTTGACAAATCGCTGTCCGCACATGTCAATGCGACTACTTTAATCAGCCATATTTCCAAAACCTAAGTTTTTACGGTAACTTGGGTGGTATAATACAGAAGTTCTGGTCCTATTTCATCACCCTACGTGTACGTCATGCTGACACACTGCCGTATTTATTTTATATTTTATGTCAAACTTAGGTGGATCACTGTCCACACATCCAAAGCGACTATTTTAATCACCCGTATTTCCAAAACCTAAGTTTTTACGGTAACTTGGGTGGTATAGTACTAAAGTTCTGGTCCTATTCTTTCATCCTACGTGTACGTCATGCTGACACACTGCCGTATTTATTTTATATTTTATGTCAAACTTAGGTGGATCGCTGTCCACACATCCAAAGCGACTATTTTAATCACCCGTATTTCCAAAACCTAAGTTTTGACGGTAACCTGAGTGGTATAATAATATAGTTCTAATCCTATTCTATCACCCAATGTGTACGTCATGTATCCAAAATTCCGTATTTATTTTTATATTTCATGTCAAACTTAGACAAATCGTTGTCCGCACATCGCATAGCGACTAAATAAATCACCCATATTTCCAAAACCTAAGTTTTTACGGTAACTTGGGTGGTATAATACAGAAGTTCTGGTCCTATTCTATCACCCTATGTGTACGTCATGTATCCACAATTCTGTATTTATTTTTATATTTCATGTCAAACTTAAACAAATCGTTGTCCGCACATCGCATAGCGACTAATTTAATCACCCATATTTCCAAAACCTAAGTTTTTAAGGTAACTTGGGTGGTATAGTACTAAAGTTCTGGACCTATTCTATCATCCTATGTGTACGTCATGTTGGCACACCTCCGTATTTTTTTATATTTCGTGTCAAACTTCGACAAAGCGTTGTCCGCACATCGCATAGCGACTAATTTAATCACCCATATTTCCAAAACCTAAGTTTTTAAGGTAACTTGGGTGGTATATTACTAAAGTTCTGGACCTATTCTATCATCCTATGTGTAAGTCATGTTGGCACACTTCCGTATTTATTTTATTTTTCATGTCAAACTTTGACAAATCGCTGTCCGCACATCTCAATGCGACTACTTTAATCAGCCATATTTCCAAAACCTAAGTTTTTACGGTAACTTGGGTGGTATAATCTAGAAGTTCTGGTCCTATTCTATCACCCTACGTGTACGTCATGTATCCACAATTCCGTATTTATTTTTATATTTCATGTCATACTTTGACAAATCGTTGTCCGCACATCGCATAGCGACTAATTTAATCACCCATATTTCAAAAACCTAAGTTTTTACGGTAACTTGGGTGGTATAATACAGAAGTTCTGGTCCTATTCTATCACCCTATGTGTACGTCATGTATCCACAATTCCGTATTTATTTTTATATTTCATGTCAAACTTAGACAAATCGCTGTCCGCACATCTCAATGCGACTACTTTAATCAGCCATATTTCCAAAACCTAAGTTTTTACGGTAACTTGGGTGGTATAGTACTAAAGTTCTGGACCTATTCTATCATCCTATGTGTACGTCATGTTGGCACACCTCCGTATTTTTTTTATATTTCATGTCATACTTAGACAAATCGTTGTCCGCACATCGCATAGCGACTAATTTAATCACCCATATTTCCAAAACCTAAGTTTTTAAGGTAACTTGGGATGTATAGTACTAAAGTTCTGGTCCTATTCTTTCATCCTACGTGTACGTAATGTTGGCACACCTCCGTATTAATTTTTATATTTCATGTCAAACTTAGACAAATCGTTGTCCGCACATCGCATAGCGACTAATTTAATCACCCATATTTCCAAAACCTAGGTTTTTACGGTAACTTGGGTGGTATAGTTCTGGACCTATTCTATCATCCTATGTGTACGTCATGTTGGCACACCTCCGTATTTTTTTATATTTCGTGTCAAACTTCGACAAATCGTAGTCCGCACATCGCATAGCGACTAATTTAATCACCCATATTTCCAAAACCTAAGTTTTTACGGTAACTTGGGTGGTATAATACAGAAGTTCTGGTCCTATTCTATCACCCTATGTGTACGTCATGTATCCACAATTCCGTATTTATTTTTATATTTCATGTCAAACTTAGACAAATCGCTATCCGCACATCTCAATGCGACTACTTTAATCAGCCATATTTCCAAAACCTAAGTTTTTACGGTAACTTGGGTGGTATAGTACTACAGTTCTGGTCCTATTCTTTCATCCTACGTGTACGTCATGCTGACACACTGCCGTATTTATTTTATTTTTCATGTCATACTTTGACAAATCGCTGTCCGCACATCTCAATGCTACTAATTTAATCAGCCATATTTCCAAAACCTAAGTTTTTACGGTAACTTGGGTGGTATAGTACTAAAGTTCTGGTCCTATTCTTTCATCCTACGTGTACGACATGCTGACACACTGCCGTATTTATTTTATTTTTCATGTCATACTTTGACAAATCGTTGTCCGCACATCGCATAGCGACTAATTTAATCACCCATATTTCCAAAACCTAAGTTTTTAAGGTAACTTGGGTGGTATAGTACTAAAGTTCTGGTCCTATTCTTTCATCCTACGTGTACGTCATGCTGACACACTGCCGTATTTATTTTATTTTTCATGTCATACTTTGACAAATCGCTGTCCGCACATCTCAATGCGACTAATTTAATAAGCTATATTTCCAAAACCTAAGTTTTTACGGTAACTTGGGTGGTATAATACAGAAGTTCTGGTCCTATTCTATCACCCTATGTGTACTTCATGTATCCACAATTCCGTATTTATTTTTATATTTCATGTCAAACTTAGACAAATCGTTGTCCGCACATCGCATAGCGACTAATTTAATCACCCATATTTCCAAAACCTAAGTTTTTAAGGTAACTTGGGTGGTATAATACTAAATTTCAGGACCTATTCTTTCATCCTATGTGTACGTCATGTTGGCACACTTCCGTATTTATTTTATTTTTCATGTCATACTTTGACAAATCGCTCTCCGCACATCTCAATGCTACTAATTTAATCAGCCATATTTCCAAAACCTAAGTTTTTACGGTAACTTGGGTGGTATAGTACTAAAGTTCTAGACCTATTCTATCATCCTATGTGTACGTCATGTTGGCACACCTCCGTATTTTTTTTATATTTCGTGTCAAACTTCGACAAATCTCTGTCCGCACATCTCAATGCGACTACTTTAATCAGCCATATTTCCAAAACCTAAGTTTTTACGGTAACTTGGGTGGTATAATCTAGAAGTTCTGGTCCTATTCTATCACCCTGCGTGTACGTCATGTATCTACAATTCCGTATTTATTTTTATATTTCATGTCATACTTTGACAAATCGTTGTCCGCACATCGCATAGCGACTAATTTAATCACCCATATTTCCAAAACCTAAGTTTTAACGGTAACTTGGGTGGTAAAATACAGAAGTTCTGGTCCTATTCTATCACCCTATGTGTACGTCATGTATCCACAATTCCGTATTTATTTTTATATTTCATGTCAAACTTAGACAAATCGCTGTCCGCACATCTCAATGCGACTACTTTAATCAGCCATATTTCCAAAACCTAAGTTTTTACGGTAACTTGGGTGGTATAGTACTAAAGTTCTGGACCTATTCTATCATCCTATGTGTACGTAATGTTGGCACACCTCCGTATTTATTTTTATATTTCATGTCAAACTTAGACAAATCGTTGTCCGCACATCGCATAGCGACTAATTTAATCACCCATATTTCCAAAACCTAAGTTTTTACGGTAACTTGGGTGGTATAGTACTAAAGTTCTGGACCTATTCTATCATCCTATGTGTACGTCATGTTGGCACACCTCCGTATTTTTTTATATTTCGTGTCAAACTTCGACAAATCGTTGTCCGCACATCGCATAGCGACTAATTTAATCACCCTTATTTCCAAAACCTAAGTTTTTACGGTAACTTGGGTGGTATAATACGGAAGTTCTGGTCCTATTCTATCACCCTATGTGTACGTCATGTATCCACAATTCCGTATTTATTTTTATATTTCATGTCAAACTTAGACAAATCGTTGTCCGCACATCTCAATGCGACTACTTTAATCAGCCATATTTCCAAAACCTAAGTTTTTACGGTAACTTGGGTGGTATAGTACTAAAGTTCTGGACCTATTCTATCATCCTATGTGTACGTCATGTTGGCACACCTCCGTATTTTTTTATATTTCGTGTCAAACTTCTACAAATCTCTGTCCGCACATCTCATTGCGACTACTTTAATCAGCCATATTTCCAAAACCTAAGTTTTTACGGTAACTTGGGTGGTATAATACAGAAGTTCTGGTCCTATTCTATCACCCTACATGTACGTAATGTTGGCACACCTCCGTATTTATTATTATATTTCATGTCATACTTAGACAAATCGTTGTCCGCACATCGCATAGCGACTAATTTAATCACCCATATTTCCAAAACCTAAGTTTTTAAGGTAACTTGGGTGGTATAGTACTAAAGTTCTGGTCCTATTCTTTCATCCTACGTGTACGTCATGCTGACACACTGCCGTATTTATTTTATTTTTCATGTCATACTTTGACAAATCGCTGTCCGCACATCTCAATGCGACTAATTTAATCACCCATATTTCCAAAACCTAAGTTTTTACGGTAACTTGGGTGGTATAATACAGAAGTTCTGGTCCTATTCTATCACCCTATGTGTACTTCATGTATCCACAATTCCGTATTTATTTTTATATTTCATGTCAAACTTAGACAAATCGTTGTCCGCACATCGCATAGCGACTAATTTAATCACCCATATTTCCAAAACCTAAGTTTTTAAGGTAACTTGGGTGGTATAGTACTAAAGTTTTGGACCTATTCTATCATCCTATGTGTACGTCATGTTGGCACACCTCCGTATTTTTTTTATATTTCATGTCATACTTAGACAAATCGTTGTCCGCACATCGCATAGCGACTAATTTAATCACCCATTTTTCCAAAACCTAAGTTATTACGGTAAGTTGGGTGGTACAATACAGAAGTTCTGGTCCTATTCTATCACCCTATGTGTACGTAATGTTGGCACACCTCCGTATTTATTTTTATATTTCATGTCAAACTTAGACAAATCGTTGTCCGCACATCTCAATGCGACTACTTTAATCAGCCATATTTCCAAAACCTAAGTTTTTACGGTAACTTGGGTGGTATAGTACTAAAGTTCTGGACCTATTCTATCATTCTATGTGTACGTCATGTTGGCACACCTCCGTATTTTTTTATATTTCGTGTCAAACTTCGACAAATCTCTGTCCGCACATCTCATTGCGACTACTTTAATCAGCCATATTTCCAAAACCTAAGTTTTTACGGTAACTTGGGTGGTATAATACAGAAGTTCTGGTCCTATTCTATCACCCTACATGTACGTAATGTTGGCACACGTCCGTATTTATTATTATATTTCATGTCATACTTAGACAAATCGTTGTCCGCACATCGCATAGCGACTAATTTAATCACCCATATTTCCAAAACCTAAGTTTTTAAGGTAACTTGGGTGGTATAGTACTAAAGTTCTGGTCCTATTCTTTCATCCTACGTGTACGTCATGCTGACACACTGCCGTATTTATTTTATTTTTCATGTCATACTTTGACAAATCGCTGTCCGCACATCTCAATGCGACTATTTTAATCACCCATATTTCCAAAACCTAAGTTTTTACGGTAACTTGGGTGGTATAATACAGAATTTCTGGTCCTATTCTATCACCCTATGTGTACTTCATGTATCCACAATTCCGTATTTATTTTTATATTTCATGTCAAACTTAAAAAAATCGTTGTCCGCACATCGCATAGCGACTAATTTAATCACCCATATTTCCAAAACCTAAGTTTTTAAGGTAACTTGGGTGGTATAGTACTAAAGTTCTGGACCTATTCTATCATCCTATGTGTACGTCATGTTGGCACACCTCCGTATTTTTTTTATATTTCATGTCATAATTAGACAAATCGTTGTCCGCACATCGCATAGCGACTAATTTAATCACCCATATTTCCAAAACCTAAGTTATTACGGTAACTTGGGTGGTACAATACAGAAGTTCTGGTCCTATTCTATCATCCTATGTGTACGTAATGTTGGCACACCTCCGTATTTATTATTATATTTCATGTCATACTTAGACAAATCGTTGTCCGCACATCGCATAGCGACTAATTTAATCACCCATATTTCCAAAACCTAAGTTTTTACGGTAACTTGGGTGGTATAGTACTAACGTTCTGGACCTATTCTATCATCCTATGTGTACGTCATGTTGGCACACCTCCGTATTTTTTTTATATTTCGTGTCAAACTTCGACAAATCTCTGTCCGCAAATCTCAATGCGACTACTTTAATCAGCCATATTTCCAAAACCTAAGTTTTAACGGTAACTTGGGTGGTATAATACAGAAGTTCTGGTCCTATTCTATCACCCTACGTGTACGTAATGTTGGCACACGTCCGTATTTATTATTATATTTCATGTCATACTTAGACAAATCGTTGTCCGCACATCGCATAGCGACTAATTTAATCACCCATATTTCCAAAACCTAAGTTTTTAAGGTAACTTGGCAGGTATAGTACTAAAGTTCTGGTCCTATTCTTTCATCCTACGTGTACGTCATCCTGACACACTGCCGTATTTATTTTATTTTTCATGTCATACTTTGACAAATCGCTGTCCGCACATCTCAATGCGACTAATTTAATCAGCCATATTTCCAAAACCTAGGTTTTTACGGTAACTTGGGTGGTATAATACAGAAGTTCTGGTCCTATTCTATCACCCTATGTGTACTTCATGTATCCACAATTCCGTATTTATTTTTATATTTCATGTCAAACTTAGACAAATCGTTGTCCGCACATCGCATAGCGACTAATTTAATCACCCATATTTCCAAAACCTAAGTTTTTAAGGTAACTTGGGTGGTATAGTACTAAAGTTCTGGACCTATTCTATCATCCTATGTGTACGTGATGTTTGCACACCTACGTATTTTTTTATATTTCATGTCATACTTAGACAAATCGTTGTCCGCACATCGCATAGCGACTAATTTAATCACCCATATTTCCAAAACCTAAGTTTTTTACGGTAACTTGGGTGGTACAATACAGAAGTTCTGGTCCTATTCTATCATCCTATGTGTACGTCATGTTGGCACACCTCCGTATTTTTTTTATATTTCGTGTCAAACTTCGACAAATCGTTGTCCGCACATCGCATAGCGACTAATTTAATCACCCATATTTCCAAAACCTACGTTTTTACGGTAACTTGGGTGGTATAATACAGAAGTTCTGGTCCTATTCTATCACCCTACGTGTACGTAATGTTGGCACACCTCCGTATTTATTATTATATTTCATGTCATACTTAGACAAATCGTTGTCCGCACATCGCATAGCGACTAATTTAATCACCCATATTTCCAAAACCTAAGTTTTTACGGTAACTTGGGTGGTATAATACAGAAGTTCTGGTCCTATTCTATCATCCTATGTGTACGTCATGTTGGCACACCTCCGTATTTTTTTTATATTTCGTGTCAAACTTCGACAAATCTCTGTCCGCACATCGCATAGCGACTAATTTAATCACCCATATTTCCAAAACCTAAGTTTTTACGGTAACTTGGGTGGTATAATACAGAAGTTCTGGTCCTATTCTATCACCCTACGTGTACGTAATGTTGGCACACCTCCGTATTTATTATTATATTTCATGTCATACTTAGACAAATCGTTGTCCGCACATCGCATAGCGACTAATTTAATCACCCATATTTCCAAAACCTAAGTTTTTACGGTAACTTGGGTGGTATAATACAGAGGTTCTGGTCCTATTCTACCATCCTATGTGTACGTCATGTTGGCACACTTCCGTATTTTTTTATATTTAGTGTCAAACTTCGACAAATCTCTGTCCGCACATCTCAATGTGACTACTTTAATCAGCCATATTTCCAAAACCTAAGTTTTTACGGTAACTTGGGTGGTATAATACAGAAGTTCTGGTCCTATTCTATCACCCTACGTGTACGTAATGTTGGCACACCTCCGTATTTATTTTTATATTTCATGTCAAACTTAGACAAATCGTTGTCCGCACATCGCATAGCGACTAATTTAATCACCCATATTTCCAAAACCTAAGTTTTTAAGGTAACTTGGGTGGTATAATACTAAATTTCAGGACCTATTCTATCATCCTATGTGTACGTCATGTTGGCACACTTCCGTATTTATTTTATTTTTCATGTCATACTTTGACAAATCGCTGTCCGCACATCTCAATGCGACTACTTTAATCAGCCATATTTCCAAAACCTAAGTTTTTTACGGTAACTTGGGTAGTATAATACAGAAGTTCTGGTCCTATTTCATCACCCTACGTGTACGTCATGCTGACACACTGCCGTATTTATTTTTTATTTTATGTCAAACTTAGGTGGATCACTGTCCACACATCCAAAGCGACTATTTTAATCACACGTATTTCAAAAACCTAAGTTTTTAAGGTAACTTGGGTGGTATAGTACTAAAGTTCTGGACCTATTCTATCATCCTATGTGTACGTCATGTTGGCACACCTCCGTATTTTTTTTATATTTCGTGTCAAACTTCGACAAATCTCTGTCCGCACATCTCAATGCGACTACTTTAATCAGCCATATTTCCAAAACCTAAGTTTTTACGGTAACTTGGGTGGTATAATACAGAAGTTCTGGTCCTATTCTATCACCCTACGTGTACGTAATGTTGGCACACCTCCGTATTTATTATTATATTTCATGTCATACTTAGACAAATCGTTGTCCGCACATCGCATAGCGACTAATTTAATCACCCATATTTCCAAAACCTAAGTTTTTACGGTAACTTGGGTAGTATATAACAGAAGTTCTGGTCCTATTTCATCACCCTACGTGTACGTCATGCTGACACACTGCCGTATTTATTTTATATTTTATGTCAAACTTAGGTGGATCACTGTCCACACATCCAAAGCGACTATTTTAATCACCCGTATTTCCAAAACCTAAGTTTTTACGGTAACTTGGATGGTATAATACAGAAGTTCTGGTCCTATTCTATCATCCTATGTGTACGTCATGTTGGCACACTTCCGTATTTTTTTTATATTTCGTGTCAAACTTCGACAAATCTCTGTCCGCACATCTCAATGCGACTACTTTAATCAGCCATATTTCCAAAACCTAAGTTTTTACGGTAACTTGGGTGGTATAATACAGAAGTTCTGGTCCTATTCTATCACCCTACGTGTACGTAATGTTGGCACACCACCGTATTTATTTTTATATTTCATGTCAAACTTAGACAAATCGTTGTCCGCACATCGCATAGCGACTAATTTAATCACCCATATTTCCAAAACCTAAGTTTTTAAGGTAACTTGGGTGGTATAATACTAAATTTCAGGACCTATTCTATCATCCTATGTGTACGTCATGTTGGCACACTTCCGTATTTATTTTATTTTTCATGTCATATTTTGACAAATCGCTGTCCGCACATCTCAATGCGACTACTTTAATCAGCCATATTTCCAAAACCTAAGTTTTTAAGGTAACTTGGGTGGTATAATACTAAATTTCAGGACCTATTTTATCATCCTATGTGTACGTCATGTTGGCACACTTCCGTATTTATTTTATTTTTCATGTCATACTTTGACAAATCGCTGTCCGCACATCTCAATGCGACTACTTTAATCAGCCACATTTCCAAAACCTAAGTTTTTACGATAACTTGGGTGGTATAGTACTAAAGTTATGGACCTATTCTATCATCCTATGTGTACGTCATGTTGGCACACCTCCGTATTTTTTTTATATTTCGTGTCAAACTTCGACAAATCTCTGTCCGCACATCTCAATGCGACTACTTTAATCAGCCATATTTCCAAAACCTAAGTTTTTACGGTAACTTGGGTGGTATAATACAGAAGTTCTGGTCCTATTCTATCACCCTACGTGTACGTAATGTTGGCACACCTCCGTATTTATTATTATATTTTATGTCATACTTAGACAAATCGTTGTCCGCACATCGCATAGCGACTAATTTAATCACCCATATATCCAAAACCTAAGATTTTAAGGTAACTTGGGTGGTATAGTACAGAAGTTCTGGTCCTATTCTATCACCCTATGTGTACGTCATGTATCCAAAATTCCGTATTTATTTTTATATTTCATGTCAAACTTAGACAAATCGTTGTCCGCACATCGCATAGCGACTAATTTAATCACCTATATTTCCAAAACCTAAGTTTTTACGGTAACTTGGGTGGAATAATACAGAAGTTCTGGTCCTATTCTATCACCCTATGTGTACGTCATGTATCCACAATTCCGTATTTATTTTTATATTTCATGTCAAACTTAGACAAATCGTTGTCCGCACATCGCATAGCGACTAATTTAATCACCCGTATTTCCAAAACCTAAGTTTGTAAGGTAACTTGGGTGGTATAGTACTAAAGTTCTGGACCTATTCTATCATCCTATGTGTACGTCATGTTGGCACACCTACGTATTTTTTTTATATTTCGTGTCAATTTTCGACAAATCTCTGTCCGCACATCTCAATGCGACTACTTTAATCAGCCATATTTCCAAAACCTAAGTTTTTACGGTAACTTGGGTGGTATAATACAGAAGTTCTGGTCCTATTCTATCACCCTACGTGTACGTAATGTTGGCACACCTCCGTATTTATTATTATATTTCATGTCATACTTAGACAAATCGTTGTCCGCACATCGCATAGCTACTAATTTAATCACCCATATTTCCAAAACCTAAGTTTTTAAGGTAACTTGGGTGGTATAGTACTAAAGTTCTGGTCCTATTCTATCACCCTACGTGTACGTAATGTTGGCACACCTCCGTATTTATTATTATATTTCAGGTCATACTTAGACAAATCGTTGTCCGCACATCGCATAGCGACTAATTTAATCACCCATATTTCCAAAACCTAAGTTTTTACGGTAACTTGGGTGGTATAATACAGAAGTTCTGGTCCTATTCTATCACCCTACGTGTACGTAATGTTGGCACACCTCCGTATTTATTATTATATTTCATGTCATACTTAGACAAATCGTTGTCCGCACATCGCATAGCTACTAATTTAATCACCCATATTTCCAAAACCTAAGTTTTTACGGTAACTTGGGTGGTATAGTACTAAAGTTCTGGACCTATTCTATCATCCTATGTTTACGTCATGTTGGCACACCTCCGTATTTTTTTATATTTCGTGTCAAACTTCGACAAATCTCTGTCCGCACATCTCAATGCGACTACTTTAATCAGCCATATTGAGATGTGCGGAGAGCGATTTGTCAAAGTATGACATGAAAAATAAAGTAAATACGGTTGTGTGCCAACATGACGTACACATAGGATGATAGAATAGGTCCTGAAATTTAGTATTATACCACCCAAGTTACCTTAAAAACTTAGGTTTTGGAAATATGGCTGATTAAAGAAGTCGCATTGAGATGTGCTGACAGCGATTTGTCAAATTATGACATGAAAAATAAAATAAATACGGAAGTGTGCCAACATGACGTACACATAGGATGATAGAATAGGTCTAGAACTTTAGTACTATACCACCCAAGTTACCGTAAAAACTTAGGTTTTGGAAATATGGGTGATTAAAATAGTCGCTATGCGATGTGCGGACAGCGATCCACCTAAGTTTGACATAAAATATAAAATAAATACGGCAGTGTGTCAGCATGACGTACACGTAGGATGAAAGAATAGGACCAGAACTTTAGTACTATACCACCCAAGTTACCTTAAAAACTTAGGTTTTGGAAATATGGGTGATTAAATTAGTCGCTATGCGATGTGCGGACAACGATTTGTCTAAGTATGACATGAAATATAATAATAAATACGGAGGTGTGCCAACATTACTTACACGTAGGGTAATAGAATAGGACCAGAACTTCTGTATTATATCACCCAAGTTACCGTAAAAACTTAGGTTTTGGAAATATGGCTGATTAAAGTAGTCGCATTGAGATGTGCGGACAGAGATTTGTCGAAGTTTGACACGAAATATAAAAAAAATACGGAGGTGTGCCAACATGACGTACACATAGGATGATAGAATAGGTCCAGAACGTTAGTACTATACCACCCAAGTTACCTTAAAAACTTAGGTTTTGGAAATACGGGTGATTAAAATAGTCGCTTTGGATGTGTGGACAGTGATCCACCTAAGTTTGACATAAAATATAAAATAAATACGGCAGTGTGTCAGCATGACGTACACGTAGGGTGATGAAATAGGACCAGAACTTCTGTATTATACCACCCAAGTTACCGTAAAATTTTAGGTTTTGGAAATATGCCTGATTAAAGTAGTCGCATTGAGATGTGCGGACAGCGATTTGTCAAAGTATGACATGAAAAATAAAATAAATACGGAGGTGTGCCAACATGACGTACACATAGGATGATAGAATAGGTCCTGAAATTTAGTATTATACCACCCAAGTTACCTTAAAAACTTAGGTTTTGGAAATATGGGTGATTAAATTAGTCGCTATGCGATGTGCGGACAACGATTTGTCTAGGTTTGACATGAAATATAAAAATAAATACGGAATTGTGGATACATGACGTACACATAGGGTGATAGAATAGGACCAGAACTTCTGTATTATACCACCCAAGTTACCGTAAAAACTTAGGTTTTGGAAATATGGCTGATTAAAGTAGTCGCATTGAGATGTGCGGACAGCGATTTGTCAAAGTATGACATGAAAAATAAAATATATACGGAAGTGTGCCAACATGACGTACACATAGGATGATAGAATAGGTCCTGAAATTTAGTATTATACCACCCAAGTTACCGTAAAAACTTAGGTTTTGGAAATACGGGTGATTAAATTAGTCGCTATACGATGTGCGGACAACGATTTGTCTAAGTTTGACATGAAATATAAAAATAAATACGGAATTGTGGATACATGACGTACACATAGGGTGATAGAATAGGACCAGAACTTCTGTATTATACCACCCAAGTTACCGTAAAAACTTAGGTTTTGGAAATATGGGTGATTAAATTAGTCGCTATGCGATGTGCGGACAACGATTTGTCTAAGTTTGACATGAAATATAAAAATAAATACGGAGGTGTGCCAACATTACGTACACGTAGGGTGATAGAATAGGACCAGAACTTCTGTATTATACCACCCAAGTTACCGTAAAAACTTAGGTTTTGGAAATATGGCTGATTAAAGTAGTCGCATTGAGATGTGCGGACAGCGATTTGTCAAAGTATGACATGAAAAATAAAATAAATACGGAAGTGTGCCAACATGACGTACACATAGGATGATAGAATAGGTCCTGAAATTTAGTATTATACCACCCAAGTTACCTTAAAAACTTAGGTTTTGGAAATACGGGTGATTAAAATAGTCGCTTTGGATGTGTGGACAGTGATCCAACTAAGTTTGACATAAAATATAAAATAAATACGGCAGTTTGTCAGCATGACGTACACGTAGGGTGATGAAATAGGACCAGAACTTCTGTATTATACCACCCAAGTTACCGTAAAAACTTAGGTTTTGGAAATATGGCTGATTAAAGTAGTCGCATTGAGATGTGCGGACAGCGATTTGTCAAAGTATGACATGAAAAATAAAATAAATACGGAAGTGTGCCAACATGACGTACACATAGCATGATAGAATAGGTCCTGAAATATAGTATTATACCACCCAAGTTACCTTAAAAACTTAGGTTTTGGAAATATGGGTGATTAAATTAGTCGCTATGCGATGTGCGGACAACGATTTGTCAAAGTATGACATGAAAAATAAAATAAATACGGAAGTGTGCCAACATGACGTACACATAGGATGATAGAATAGGTCCTGAAATTTAGTATTATACCACCAAAGTTACCCTAAAAACTTAGGTTTTGGAAATGTGGGTGATTAAATTAGTCGCTATGCGATGTGCGGACAACGATTTGTCTAAGTTTGACATGAAATATAAAAATAAATACGGAATTGTGGATACATGACGTACACATAGGGTGATAGAATAGGACCAGAACTTCTATATTATACCACCCAAGTTACCTTAAAAACTTAGGTTTTGGAAATATGGGTGATTAAATTAGTCGCTATGCGATGTGCGGACAACGATTTGTCTAAGTATGACATGAAATATAATAATAAATACGGAGGTGTGCCAACATGACAGTAGTGGCGAGGTGGCGTTTCTGGCCCAATCAAACTTTGACAGGCAGTCAATTTTTTGACAGCTACTTCCGGTCACGTGACCGGAAGTGACGTCATCAGCTGTGACGTAGCTGTGACGTGTTGTAGGTGGGTATTTAAAGTTTAAATGCCCTGCTGTGCTGGGTATTTAAATTTTAAATGGCCGGAAGTGTGTCAAGGTCTTTTGGGGATGTTTTTAAAAAAGATCTTGCATTTTCGGAAGATCCGAAAATGCAAGATAATTTTTGTTTCTTTTTACAAACTGTTGTTTTGTTTATTTTCACGTCTGTTAAAATACCATGTAAAAAATGGAATTGACAAATTAACAAGAAAATATCCTGCTACAAAGTATCCAAATAAAGATGCAATTACATAAACATAAACTTTAAAATATAGCGAATGTTCTTCCTTTTTATCTGTTAGCATTTCCTGAACAAGGTAACCAAAATTGTAACCACATAAAAATGAAAGTAGGCAAATAATAAATTTCGACGGGTTCACAAAAACCAAGTTGTAAAGTAGCGAATTTCTTTCTTCTTCCATTGTTGAATTTTTAGTCGAAACCAATTAATGATAACATTATTGCTTGCGCATCAGAACTAACAGTTGATGAAATTTCATTTACTTGTAGACTTGTAGTAGTTTCATTTGTAGTAGGTAATTGTTCGGAAGTTGGTGTAGATGTAGAAGAAACCGTATTATCTTGAAGCTCAGAGTCCATGTGTGCTCGGGTAAAGAGCTGAAGCTTTAATGACGTGTGGTAGCCGTGTCCTACTGTGCATCAGGAGTTGTTGGTGGTGGGGGGTCGTTTGTTTCTTGCACTGAAATGTAGATGGAATCATAACTTTCTGGAGGATGTACTAAAATTTGTTGTATAGGATCTGCATCAATAGGAAAACTTTGCGTTTCAATGCAAAGTCCATCTTTAATAAAAGAAACATATAAAACAGAACTCATGTTTATTTAGATGTTTACTCTGCCAGTTCTACTAGGAAACTGATGTGTCAGTAGTGGCGCTGCAACCTCCCTTGACATGTGCAGCTCGGAACATCTGCCCTCCCCCCACCACCATGAGAGACTCCTCGCAATTTTTGGATTTGTAGTGTTAGTTCTAACGTAGGTGTTGTAGGGTGAACATCTCAGTACTAAACAATTGTTTTTTTAACATTTGGCTTAAAATACTTATTTAACTTTGTACAAGTTACAATATTTTTAAAGATGCTACTTTATTATATTACCTTAATACTTAGTTATAATATTTAGTTAAAGAAATCGAAACTGTAGTTGCGATTAAAAATAGAAACATGGTTTCTTAACATTTGATTTAAAAATATTTGCAACAAGATATCGTAAGAAAATGTTTACAACATATTTGAATTAATATGTTTGCAAACCCTATCATGCGAGTTTTAAAAGATAAACGAGACCGAGTGGGCCGGGTTTGACCTCGCATGCTTTCGCTTGTTGCCGACCAGTTAGCAATACAACTGGTTGACCTTGCGCCGCACTTTCGCTTGCGGCCGGCCGGCGAATACAGGTCGTCGTCCTTGCTGCATCACCCGGCACACCTGTCCTTGATTGTTTAACACACTCTACACTCTACACTCGACAAGTTATTCTTTCCTTTGCCACCGTCCTAACAACACCTACTTCAATTTCACAATGAACCGCTCCGAGTATACCGAGATTTGGTATAACTGGTTTTCCTATCTTCAACTGCTTGGGGTACGAATTATTCAATCGAACAACAATCGTGATTGGTATGATGTTACAACCACTATTGCTCGAAAACCTTTTCAGCAAGTTTGGAAAAACATTCTTACCGGCACCAAAATTCGCACCGAACCACCCAAAATTCGCACCAAACCACCTCTATCACCTGTATCTTCAAACGTACCCCAGCAAAAATTTCATCTAAAAAAACTGAAACTTAACCGAAAATATGAAATCTTAAGACATTTATCTTCTTCTATTTTCATTTTTAATTCTGAAAAACCAAAATTTATGTCATTGACATTCCCAAAAAAATTCCTATTCCCCTTAACCCTCGACACTTGATAATAAATAAAAAAGGTGCCAAGTTAAACATAAATATTACCGAGTAAAACCTTTTCCCACCTCCAAAGTCCACCCTGGTGGCAAAAAAAAGGCCCTTCTAAGGGCCGACCTAAGACTTTCAAATTTAGGCTTAAGTTTAAGTATCAACCCTTGGTGACTAACAAGGGGTGGTTTGCGAAAGCCCCTATGGGACTTAGAGGTACACGGACCTCTTGTTAGTCACCAAAGGTTAAGGCTTTAGCGAAAGCTCCCCGCTATTGACTCAACCTTTGGGACTTAGAGGTATGTGAACCGCTTGTTAGTCACCAAGGGTTGAGGCTTTAGCGTCCAACCCTTTGTGACTTAGTGGTACACAGACCACTTGTTAGTCACCAAGGGTTGAGGCTTTAGCGAAAGCCCCCCGCTATTGACTCAACCTTTGGGACTTAGAGGTATATGAACCGCTTGTAGTCACCAAGGGTTGAGGCCCTAACTTAAGCCTAAATTTGAAAGTCTTAGGGTGGCCCTTAGAAGGGCCGATTTTGCCACCAGGGTGGACTTTGATTGAGGAGGGGAAGGAATATAAGGTTTAATTTAATATATTTATTCTCAATTTTCCACCCTCCGCTGTTACTAGTAAAAATTTTGGATCTGTTGGGACAAGTGGTGGTTTGGTTTTTGGAGTTGTGAGGATATAAATTTTCGTCCTCTCCTCGTTGTAGATATAAATTTTGTTTTCTTCAATTCTGTACAGGTTATATTTTTTGTTTTTCTTTAATTCCTTTAGCCTGATGTTCTTTACTGGTGCGGGATGAATTGTTTGGGGGGTGGGGGTTTCTTTGATTGGTGCGGGTTGAATTTGTTGGGGGGTAGAAGAAGGGTGCAGTCCGCACAACTCCATCCAGTCTTCAGTTAAAATGTCGTCACAAATTGGAGCGATCGGAATCTCTTCAATTTGCGGCGTTGATGTTTCTGTAACTGGTGTGGGATTCTGAAATAATTGGGGTTTATCTTCATTAACAGCATCAGCTATTATTTCGTTAATGGAGGAGGAGAGGACGGGAGTAGAAGATTTTTGCGGAATAAAATCGTTGATTGCAGAAAAGCTGATCGATACCGGGATGGAATGTTGCTTCATCAGAGGTTTCTTGAGCAGACCCAGAAGAATAGGGCAGGATGAAGAGGCAGATGAGGAGTCCATAATTAGATAAAGGAAATAATAAAATGGATATAATGAAATAGAAAAACGTGGGAATGGATAGTAACAGCGATGGTGGCGAGTGGCAGAATAACACAAGGCGGGCGAATGGGGTTCTTATAGGCAGCAGACACAACAACCTTGTAGTCAAGGTAGTGACCAGGTCCAAGTAGGCACACAACAACCTTGTAGTCAAGGTAGTGACCAGGTCCAAGTAGGCCAGACGAAGTTGTGAGAGCGGTGGCTAGCGACCCGGCCAAGGCTACCGGCCTCGGCAGAGCGACACGTTGACCTACTAGTCAAGGCTCGCTAGCGAGGTCGAGTCTCGAGCTCGCTGATATAAGCAAGCGCGCAACGTTTCTCTTTGGCATTACGGTGAAGGTGTAACTGGTCCGCTTACGTGGAGGGTTATGCTGTAACGTAATGTTCGCCATGGTGTGTGGGATGGCTTATGTCAAGCACACACTGCGTTCGGCTATTGTGGGAGAGGCGCCCTCCTATAATAGTCGGTCGCAATGGCAATCCACCTACCTTTCCATTTCCTGCGTGGTTTAATTGTCAGGGTTAATATTACGGTGAGGTGTGTGAGTTCGCTTACGTGATGATCACACCGTAACTGTAATATTAAGTTAGGTGTAATATTATAGGGAGGTGTGTGAGTTCGCTTACGTGATGATCACACCGTAACTGTAATATTACATAGTATAAGATAGAATAGGGGGAACGTTAGGTAGGGGTTAAGATATGATAGGGCGGTGAGGTGTGTGAGTTCGCTTACGTGATGATCACACCGTAACCGCATGCATGATAGCATTTAAGGGGTAGCATAAGTTATAATAAAGTAGTAGAATAAGGTAGGGACCCCACGCTTCCCCACCCCCCTTTTTTATAATTTTTAAATGACCTTGACCTAGTTTTGATTGTTCTACTTTCGGACTTAGAATTATTTTAAATGACCTATTTTTTAGACTTAGATATTTTAATTTCAAAAGACTTACTTGTTTGACTTATATATTGATTGATTTTAAAACTCTACTTTTGAGACTTAAATATTTTGTTAAAGTTTTAAATAACCTAAGATTTTAGTTTTGTGTTGTATCTTTTATTAAATAATTATTATTTTTAACATTTGGGTTTTTGTAAATGTTTCTATTTCTGTTGATGGTGAGTTTAGTTTTCGCGTTGGTTATTAATATTTTTGAGTTTTTGCGTCATAACTTTTATACCGTTGGTTTAATCAAAAAATGTTACTGGTCCTTTTTTGTTTGTCTTTTAATTCCGCTTAATTTGACTACCCGCACGATAGATTTGGAGCATTTTTTGTTATATCCCCCCCCTCCCCACCCCCTCCCCCCTCCCCCCCTCCCCCCTCCCCCCTCCCCCTCCCCCCTCCCCCCTCCCCCCTCCCTCCCTCCCCCCTCCCCCCTCCCCCCCTCCCCCCCTCCCCCGCATCCCCCCGCATCCCCCCCGGCAAAACCGGTTACTTGATTTCGTCGCCGTTCAACTTTAGAACTGCGTCGCCGTACACGATGGCAGTGGATATAACAAAAATGCTCCAAATCCATCGTGCGGGTAGTCAAATTAAGCGGAATTAAAAGACAAACAAAAAAGGTCCAGTAACATTTTTTGATTAAACCAACGGTATAAAAGTTATGACGCAAAAACTCAAAAATCGAGGCTATAGGCAGTGGATATAACAAAAATGCTCCAAATCTATCGTGCGGGTAGTCAAATTAAGCAGAATTAAAAGACAAACAAAAAAGGTCCAGTAACATTTTTTGATTAAACCAACGGTATAAAAGTTATGACGCAAAAACTCAAAAATCGAGGCTATAGGCAGTGGATATAACAAAAATGCTCCAAATCTATCGTGCGGGTAGTCAAATTAAGCGAAATTAAAAGACAAACAAAAAAGGTCCAGTAACATTTTTTGATAAAACCAACGGTATAAAAGTTATGACGCAAAAACTCAAAAATCGAGGCTATAGCCTTGGGCTCACAGTATATATAAGGTGTGCTGTAGTCTTGTGGTTACATTTGCCATGGAATCCCTCATGATCTTTAGTGCTGTGCACAACTTTGTCGAAGCCAAAAAAGTACTATGGTACATAAGAACGTATCATAGCAATCTGAAGTGTATTAGTGGAGTACTTGAAGCTGTTAAAGCAGACGGTACAAAAATCTGTTGCACTTCGGATTCTATGGATTACGAAGGACTCGAAACATGGGTCCTTTATTATGTACAATTTTGTACAAAAATTCACATCAAAGTTGACACGGACTAAAGGGGTTTTCTAGGAGGAAAGAAAAGAATAGATACCAACAATGCATGTTGGTAGCTATTCTTTTCATTCTTCCGCTAAGATTTAAATGACCTTGACCTACTTAGGACTTAGAAAATTTTCACTAAGTTACAATTGACCTTCAAAATAAGTAGGTCAAGGTCATTTAACTTTAAGCGGAAAAAAGAGAGGAACAGTGTTATTAATTAACACTGTTCCTCTCTTTTTTCCTAAAAGGCAGGGGGAGAAGTTCCGTTAATGTCTACTTTTATGTGGCAGAATCATATCCATCATCATCTGATTCATTTTGAAAGTTGATGTAATCTACATCAACCCAAAGATAATGGAATCCTTGTTCAAAAGCCATAGTATCAATGTATGTTTCAAGTGTTGAAAACCAATTCGGATCTACGAAAGGGTTGATGGTAACTAATAAACGTTGATATGTTAAATTTACCATTCTTTCCCCAGTAACATTAATCGTAAGAAAATTAATATTCTGGAGGACATGGATTAAATTTAACATAAATTGAATATGTTGTTGAGGAGTGCAAAAAACATTGTAAAACATACGGAAACTTTCCATGATTATCGGTGAGGGAAGTGATGCCTCTTCATATAATCCACGGTTTATATATACATTTTCCCCACCATAAAGTTTTAAAAGTGGGTCAAGGTCATCTGAAGATACCCTATGAACGGGGAACAGAGCAGTAAGTGGTTGGACCACAAACTGCACTGTTCCCCGTCCCTATTTAATTTCTCATAATTATATGTGTTTATAAACACATACAATTAATTTCATATTTTGCCAGGGGGCAGAAATTGCAGAGATGACATTTTTCTTGAGGTGCCGGCATTTGTAGTTTATACCCAATTATTCCGCTTCTATAAGCAATAGTTCGATAAAGCTCGTCCCCCGGGCCGGCAAGAGGAAGCGCCTGAAAAAAAAAAATATTAATTTAAAAAAATTAAAAAAAATAATATATTGTTAACAAAATAAACAATGCAGTTAGTGAAAAAACGTACCATGTGACATACGGCACATATTCTGCCAACATTTGGCCCTTCAAACCAAATTTTGGTTTTGTAGACGCATCGTCTTTTATGCTCATAAATGAGCTCTCCTTGCAAAATTGGCGGCAGCGGCTCTGACACCCTTCTGATATGCCGGAGCATAGGGTTATCGGTGCAGATACGCTGCAGACACAACTCGTACAAGGAGCTCATAGTTATGGTCTGGCTATGCAAACCTCAAAGCTTTAAATACGTACCAATCACCTTGATGGCGAAGGTGATTCCCCCTCCCCCCGGGTTTCCACTATATATTGAGCGGATAGAAGCTTTATAGAATTAATAGTTTGCTACATTTTGAATCAACAAAACGTTATGGAATCTTTCCTAAAATACCTGATTGATCAAAGATTAAGTAGAAACCGAAGGGAACAAAGAAGACAACACAGATTAAAAAAAGCTTTTGAAAAATTAAAATTAGTTGTACCGGAAAGTCAAAAACAAAAAAAAATTAACAGACAATCTATAGTTCAAAATGCAATAGATTACATTAAAAAATTGGAAGAAGACTTGAAATCACCAACATTTAACTTAGAACAACAAGAATTTGAACAATCCGAACAGACATTTTTACAGGATATAGAAGAATTCCAACAATTCGAACAGAAATTTGTACAGGAAATAGAAGAATATCTTCAAACTTCGCAAAATTTAAACCAAGACATTTATGAAATTTTGTATCAACCTTTTGAAACTGTTTCCTTGCCAGTGTTAGAAAGCTTGGATGAATATTTTTTTGACGTCGAAAAGTAGAGGGGGTAAATGGGTGGGGAGCTGTTATAAAGGCAGGGTAAACAGAGTAATCTTTACTTTCTTAGGATCCAGCGCTATGGCAGGCACTTCGTCTTCGTCCAGGTCTTCTTCCTCGTCATCAAGAACATCATCATCATCTGTTGTTTCTATTGTGAAACAAAAATCTCCTTCTCCAAAAAAATCTTCACCGAAAAAATCTCCTTCTCCAAAAAAATCTTCACCAAAAAAATCTCCTAAAAAAATTTCTGAAAAACTTCAAAAACTTCAAAAATTAAGAAAATCCTGTTTTAAGAAAGAACAATGTGCTCATATTTTAAAAAAAGGAGCGAACAAAGGTGAAAGGTGTGTGAAGTTGTGTAGTGTAGGTGAAAAATTGTGTAATTTGCATAACAAACGTGAACCTTCCGAAAAAGTCAAAATTCAACCTTCTAAAAAAGTCAAAATTGAACCTTCCAAAAGTGAATTGCCAGAAAAAATTGAAAACTATAAAAGAATTAAAATCAACAGATTGAAATTAAACCACAAATATGTTTTTGTAAAAAAGATCAGTAACAGGGATGTTGTTCTTAGAAGTTGAGATGAACTCTACTTGCTCAAATTACCAGTAAATCTTCAAATTCCAAATATCAGTAATGTTCATTATTATTTAGTAAGAAAATCTCCATCTGATAAAGTTAAATGGTCAAATTAAACACAAGAAAAAAAAATGGAGCGGGGGAATAGACCACTTTGTAATTCCAAGAGAATTACTTAGCGGTCTATTCCCCCGCTCATAGGGTATTTTTGAATGACCTTGACCTATTTTCAAAATTTACAATGGAGGGTTAATTTCTTATAAAAGCGGGATAACAAAATGACTTTTTACTTTTTACAATCTAGTCCTAAAAAGAACAATGTTCGTATATTATTAAAAAAGGGTAAAAGTTGTGTTGTGTAAATCAAACATTATGCAGTGCGCACAACAAATACCTCCTTTTGTTAAAACTGAGAGGTTAGTGTAAAAATGAAATAAAAAAAAATAGGAGCGGGGGAATAGACCACTTTGTAATTCTAAAAGAATTACTTAGCGGTCTATTCCCCCGTTCATAGGGTATTTTTTGGTGACCTTGACCTACTTTTTACACTTATAAATTTTCGCTAACTGCTATTGACCTTGAAAAATTAATAGGTCAAGGTCATTCAATAATTAAAAAGAAAATGGAGGTGTACGGTTTTACAGAATCGTACACCTCAGAAACCTAACAGAAGAAAAGCTAAATCTACCTATATATAAATGACCTTGAGACTTAGAAATTTTCGCTAAGTCTTTTTGTTGACCTTGAAAATAAGTAGGTCAAGGTCATTCGATAACTAAAAAGAAAATGGGGGTGTACGGTTTGACAGAACCGTACACCCCCGGAAACCTAAAAGAAGAAAAGCTAATTTACAATACAATCTGCCTAGAGTTTAAGAATTAATAAAAATAAAAAAATAAAGAAATAAAATTTAGTTTAAAAAAAATAGCTAGACAGCCCAGCGCTGCACATCATGATTACAGTGTGATCATCACGTAAGCGAACTCACACACCTCACCATAAGCGCACAACGCTAAGCTAAAACAAAAATGTTATTTTGAAATAGCAAGTTGCTTAATTAAATTTAGGAAAAAATGTTATACAAATATGTTTTTTATTTCCTAACACTAAAGGAGCCAGTGTCTCGCCATTAGCGACGCAGAACAACTGAGGTCTAGCGAAACTCCGGAGGTAGGTGAACTACCCATCCAGCACGTATAGAGGTTGTAAGTGACCCGCTTTGGTGAGCGTAATCACTACAAAAGCGGTAGCCGGTTTTACCATTATTGGTTTTACCATGCAAAAGATGGAAGGAAAAAAGGAAAGGAAATTGGAATTGAAAGGTGTCCCTAACTAAAAAGGAGTACAAGACAAGAGAGGGAATGCCCTCAACAAGCTTGTTGGAAAAAGGAAATTGGAATAGAAAGGTATTAAAAACATATCATATAACATTCCTAAAAACAAAAATTTTACTTTAAATTTAAACATTCCAGGCAGAAATATATTGTAAGTAAAAGAAAGATTTTAAAATAATACTAACTACCAAACCAGCAAATTAAAAACAAACTACAAACCCTAGGGTATCTACAAGCACAAACAACTACCATGCCTTAAAATTAATCAGTCCTACGTCAAGATGTTATTATACAAATAACACCAAGATATTTTCACCAAACAGCAAAAATGATAAAATGTTCAGGGCGCCTTCTGAACATGTTACCACCTCACTGTCTAACGAGCAACTGATGCCGAACCACACGCGCAGATCCCGGACCCCAACTCGGCTTGAGGTCATCCCCCCTCCTCGCTTACCCCCTCCCAAACCACAGGACCCTTACTGCGGGTTTGGTTTCCATCATTCTTTTGCCATTGTTCCAACAGGCAACAACATTTCTTTCTTTACTTTACATTGGATTTGTAAATATTTTAAGTGTTAAAATTTCTCAATATTTAATATTTTAGGACTTTGAAAAATTTTCAAACCTATCATTCTTTTGCAACTGTTTAAACAGGCAACAACACTTCTTTCTTTATTTTTACTTTACATTGGACTTGTAAAACTTCCTAATAATTAATACTTTCGGACTTAGAAAAATTTTCAAACATTTGCTTCAACATTTATTTTACAATATCAAGTTTCTTTTATAATGCCTCCAACAGACAACAATTTTCCTTTTGGATGTACAATTTGTGAAAAAATATATAAAATAGTTGAATCAGAAGACTTAACGGATGACGAAAGTATTTTTGAAAATAGTTTGATTCCAGTAGAAGATACATCTGATGCTACATCCGATGCTACATCCGATGCTACGTCTGATGCTACAAGTGATGAAGAAAATATTTTGGAAGTACCAGTAGCAATAGGCGAAGAAACACCGTTAACACATGTTGTAACAATTAACTATGATCCAGTACAATATATACATGCTCTTGTTCGGCGACGTTTGTTTCCGGCATCGGACATGGAGGAAGATGAAAGCGATAACGATTTGGAAATAACATATTTAAACAACAGCAATGATGATCACACTTACGACGCATAATATATGTATTATTTTGAACTTAAATTATTTGACGTTGGCACTTAGATTTTTTTAAAACTTCCATTATTTGACCTTGAGACTTAGAATTTTTTTAAACTTCCATTATTTGACCTTGAGACTTAGATTTTTTCTAAAACTTTCATTATTTGACCTTGACACTTAGATTTTTTTAATACCTGCATTATTTGACACTTAGATGTTTTTTTCAACTTGCATTATTTGACCTTGACACTTAGGAGTTTTGAAATATAAGAAATTTAACTGTTATTAACACTTTTTGTGTTTAATACAGAAAAAGTGGTGGGGGTAGTGCTATAAATAGGGGTAGTTTAAGAGTGGTTTTTATTATTACTGCAACTTTTGTGGAGAGCACACCTACGTCATGTATTACTGCATCAGTTGTGAAGAATCTTTTGAAAATGAAAACTTACTACAAATACACAAAGAAGTGTACCATAACAACGAAACAAGAAACAATGCAGAAGAAGAAGATTTGGAAGAATTAGATCAAATGCTGGCTACCCATCAACAACAACTAAATTCAAGACCAAGTGTTATTCAATACGCACCCGGACCATCTTTGGATGTGGAATTATACGCCCGAGCTTTACCAGGCAGTGTAGTAACTCATTTTAAGATTGACAATGCTCAATTGCAACTAGCGCAATTTATATTGAAAGCAAAAACATTAGTAACAGAAACATTGAAGAATGAACTAAGAAGATTAAATTTTATAAAGTTTGGAATATTATTAGATACTGTATTTACAAATGTTCAGAATGAAACATCACCAAGAGGATTTTTAACTAAAAACAAAACCATCATGTTTGCATCGGATATAAGCTCAATTGTGGATGATTGTTTTGAAGAACTTTTAACAAAATTACAAGAACATGAAGGAAGAGGTTCTGGATGGAGTTTGTTAAGTATAACAAGCTTAGATGTGAGAGTTCATAAACATGGATATGGAATGAGAGGTAGTAGTTATATTGCTTTGCCAAGGAAGATTCGAGTAACCAAATCTTGTGTTAATGTACAAAATGAAAATGCTGAATGTTTCAAGTATGCAATGCTTGCAAAATATGTAGAAGATCATGTGGAACGACCGAGTAGAGCATACGATGAGGTTTCCTATATGTATCACTTTCAAGGCATGACTTATCCTGTTTCAATTCAAGACATATCAAAATTTGAAAAGAAAAATCCTTTTGCATCTGTAAACATCTTTGGCTTAGATTCATCTAACAATGTCTATCCCTTACGTATAACACCCACCGAACGCAGAGATCATACTGATTTATTATTTATAACTAAAGGTGATATCTCACATTATGTATATATTAAAGATTTTGAAGCTCTAGTTTGCAAACAGTTATCAAAACGTGAACAACCAAAAACAACTTGTAAAAGATGTTTCTGTTTTGTAAACAAACCTTTAAGAAGAGGAGGTTCAGAATGGTTAACAGAACATAAAAGATTATGCAATGGAAACTATGAAGTAAGAATTAAATTACCACACCCTAGCAGATCACAAGTAAAATTTGATAAAGTTATCCAACAATACAGAATCCCCGTTGTAGTGTATGCAGATTTTGAATCTTCATTGCTTCCACTTGAACAAGAAGAAGGAGAGGAAATTACAAGCAGAACAAAGTATCAACTTCACAAACCAAACAGCTACTGTTTAATAGTAAAATCCACTCTGCCTGAAGAACATCTTCAAGAATATGGTTTGACATCTACACCAAAGATCTATCGTGGAGAAGAAGCAGCTCGATACTTTGTTGATGATTTATACGACATCGCTGGGAAAGTGGAAGCAATGTATAGCAATGTGGTTCCTATGTCACCTATGACACCGGAAGAAATTTATCTTTATGATTCGACAACAACATGCTATTTGTGTAACAATCAATTTACAGAAACTAAAGTTAAAGTTCGCGACCATGACCATCTGACAGGAGCCTACAGAGGTGCAGCTTGCAACGGATGTAACATCAACTACAAACTACCATCTTTTATTCCCGTCGTTTTTCACAATCTTAGCGGATACGATGGACATTTTATCATTCCTGAATTAACAAGAGACAACGGTGAAATAGACGTTATAGCACAAACTATGGAAAAATTTATAAGCTTTTCAAAAAAGGTGGGCAAAATTAAACTTAGATTTGTTGATTCTTTTCGATTTATGCCTTCCAGTCTTATGAAACTTTCTGAAAATTTAAGAAGACAAAATTTAATAGAAACAAGCAAAATTGTACCTGCAGAAAAAATGGATTTGGTTCTTCGGAAAGGAGTTTTCCCGTATGATTACATCGATGGACTACATAAATTTCAAGAAACGTCACTTCCTCCACCAGAAGCTTTCAAAAGTAAACTTACCGATTTGGACATTTCACCTGAAGACTATCAACACGCATGCAGAGTTTGGGACGAATTGGAAATGAACACTCTGGGAGATTATTCTGACTTTTATGTAAAACTTGATGTGACCCTTCTCTGCGATGAGATGGAAGAATTTAGAAACACCTGCTTTGAAGCTTACGGATTAGACCCTCTTCATTCTTATACTTCTCCAGGACTAGCTTGGCAAGCTATGCTAAAAGAAACAAAGTGCAACCTTCAATTATTAACATATATTGACATGGTGTTGATGATCGAATCGGGCGTTAGAGGTGGATTGACCCAAAGTGTTACTAGACATGTTAAAGCTAACAACAAATATCTTCCAAACTACGATAAAGAAAAACCATCAGTGTTCTTAGGATATTTCGATGCCAACAATTTATACGGATGGGCCATGTCTAATCCACTTCCTTTTGGAAACTTTGAATGGGTTAATCCAGACTCTATTGGTGATATTTCGCAAATTTCAAAAGACGGAGACACCGGATACATATTGGACTGTGACTTTGAATATCCAGAACACTTGCATGATCTTCATTACGATCTTCCGCTCCTTGCAAAAACAGAAGTTTCACCAATTGGCAAACATCCAAAATTAATGATGACTCTTGAAAATAAACAAAGATACGTAGCTCACTTTTGGGTTGTTCAACAAGCACTCCAATTGGGTTTACGTATAACCAAAATTCATAGAGTTTTAAAATTTTCCCAATCTTGCTGGTTAAAACCGTACATTGATTCAAACACCAGAAGAAGAGCAGCTGCAACATCAACATTTCAAAAGGACTTTTTTAAATTGATGAATAATGCGATATTTGGAAAAACATTGGAAAACAAAAGAAAACACAAAAATGTTAAATTAATTACAGATCCTATAAAACTAGAAAAACTTGTACAAAAACCAAACTTTGGAACATCCGTTATCATCAATGAAAACCTTGTGGCAGTATCTATGAAGAAGACAAGCGTGAAAATGGATCGTCCGTTGTACGTTGGAATGTCAATCTTGGATATTTCCAAAACCCACATGTACGATTTCCACTACAACAAAATGGTCGCCTTCTACGGTAGAGATAACATCGGAATCGCCTACATGGACACGGACGCTTTCATCTACTGGATTCTTACTGAAGATATGTATTTGGATCTTCGAACATTTGTTCACAAAAATGAATTTGATTTTAGTGACTATCCAAAAGATCATTTAAATTATGACAATGATCGGAACAAAAAGAAACTTGGAAAATTTAAAGACGAAGCAAATGGAATTCTACTGAAAGAACTTATTGGACTAATGTCAAAATTGTATTCACTACAATTGCATAAAGAAGAAAACAATATTATTAAAAAAGCTAAGGGAGTAAAAAGTTTGTATCTTAAGAAGAATGTAAATTTTGAACACTACAAGCAATGCTTATTTGAAGAAACGACTATAACTGCAAAATTCAACACCATCAGAAGTTTCAACCATCAACTGTACAGCGTAACAGAAGTGAAAAAAGCACTCTGCTCCAATGATGACAAACGACACATTCTTCCAGACAAAATTCACACTCTACCATTCGGCCACTACTCTCTCAATCCTATCAATGAGTAAAAAGAAAAAGAAAAAAAGAAAAAAAAGAAAAAAATAAAAAAAAGAAAAAAAGAAAAAAAAGGGGAAATCACAGCATGCTCGCTGTGATTTCCCCTTTTTTTAAAATATGTTGAAATGACCTTGAACTATAAAAGCGGATGCAGAAAAAGAAACACTCAATACTAACTTGACTTTGTTAGTAAAATCATCATGACAGACTTAAAGGAAAAGATTGTTAATGAACTTCATAAACCTGCAAGAATAAAGTTTCCACGACGAAATACTGTTGTAAAAGGAATAAATGATTTATATCAAGCAGATTTAATTGAAATGCAACCGCATAGTAAAATAAATAAAGGATTTAAATACATACTTACGATTATTAATTGTTTTACTAAAGTTGCAGATGCTTTGCCATTAAAAGACAAAACTGGTAACAGCATAACAAAAGCTATGGAAGTAGCTATAAAAAGAGATAAAAATAAAATTAAACATTTACAAACTGATGATGGGAAAGAATTTTTTAATAAACATTTTGCCTTGTTAATGAAAAAATATAACATAAATCATTATTCCACAAATTCTGAGAAAAAGGCAGCTATAATTGAAAGATTTAATAGAACCTTAAAAGGTGCAATGTATAAAATGTTTTCGAAAAGAGGTTCTTACGTATGGGTTGATATCTTACCAAAATTAATAAGCGATTACAACAACAAGTTTCATAGAACTATCGGTATGGCACCTAACAAAGTGAATAAGAAAAACGCTAAACTAGTTTTACAACGAATTAAAAAAAATACACAGCCAAAAGCGGAACAAAGAAAACCAAGAAAATTTAATGTAAATGATAAAGTTCGAATTAGTAAATACAAAGGAGTGTTTACTAAAAAATACCTGCCCAATTGGACAAACGAAGTTTTTACAGTGTATAAAGTACAACCTACTGTACCGGAAACTTATATTTTAAAAGATAACAAAGGAAATTTGTTACAAGGCGGTTTTTACGGACATGAATTGTTAAAGTCAACAGTAGGCGATGTTTATCTTGTTGAAAAGGTGTTGCAAAGGAAAAAAGACCAAGTTAAAGTACGTTGGTTGGGGTTTGATAAAACTGAAGATTCGTGGATACCTATAAAAGATTTGATTTAGTTTTAAATCAACTTATTTACTCTTCTGCCTTTGAATAAGATGGAGATTGTTCACCATAAAGATAAATTTAATATTAATAACATTGATGATTTAACCGTAGATAACGTTAAAATCAACAATGGTAAACACGGCAGTTTATTTCCAAACACTGTACGATGTATAGTCAGCGGTCCTTCAAACTGTGGCAAAACTAACGTTGTGTTTAACTTAATTACAAACACAAAAGGATTGCGATTTAATAACCTATATATTTTTTCAAAGTCCTTACATCAACCAAAGTATCAATTGTTGGAAAAGATCCTGACTGATGTGCCCGATGTTAACTATTACAAATTTAATGCTAGTGACAGTGTTATGCAACCAGACCAGGCTAAGCCGTATTCTGTATTTGTATTTGATGATGTATCTAGTGAAAATCATGATACTATTAGAAACTATTTTGCCATGGGAAGACATAATAATATTGATAGCATATATATCGGACAAACATATAGCAAAATTCCAAAACAACTAATTAGAGACAATGCAAATATTTTAGTTTTATTCAAACAAGACGATACAAACCTAAAACATATATAAAACGATCATGTAAATGCTGATATGTCATTTGATAAATTCAAAGAGCTTTGTGGAAAAGCTTGGGCGGAAAAATATGGATTTTTGGTAATTATGAAAGATAAAGCTATAACAGATGGTCGTTACCGCATAGGTTTTGATAAATTTGTTTTAATACATTAATTAACAACATTATCGTACAAGTCTTCATGGTGTAAACATGGTTAATCAGGAAAAGCTATTAAAAGAAATAAAATCACTTAGTGATTCTATTAGACATAAAAACAGAGCGTTAAGATTAGGAATAAGTGAAAGAGAGAAATTTCTGGAATCAACATTTAAACCTATTACTGAGCCATTAAAACAATTAGGACAAAATGTTAAACATTCAACATTTAATTTTTCCGGAGATGCTATTTTACCCATTTCAAAATTTGAACAAAAAGAAGAATATGAAAGTGATACAAGTTTTACACAACAAGGAGAAACAACTGAAGAAGAAAGCGAACTAGGTGAAGAAACGGATGTTTTAACAGAAAAAGAAGGTCTTTCTACAAGCGAAGAACAACAAGAAGAAGAAGAGCCTATTAATCCATCCAACTTGAGCAAATTGGGCTCGGATATTGCGTATAAAGGGCCGCTTGCAAGACAATTTGTATTAAAAATGTTACATTCTGCACAACCAACTCGAAAATATCATACTTTTGGTGCTAGAATAGAAGAAAATGGGCTAATGATTGGAGATAGCAAACTTGATGTAGACGAACATGACAATATTATTATAAATAATAAACAATACAAGGGTACAAAAGGATTGTTTGAACTTATTTTTAAGCCGAAACCTAATAAATATACTAAAAAGGATTTAAACATTTTTAAACAAATATTGGAGGATACAAATGCGCATAAGAAAAATTATTCTAAAAATTTCAATGTTCATAGAAATGCATCAGAAAAATATAAAACTATTATTGCTAAACTTTTCCCACCAAAAAGAAGGGAACCCATAAAAAGAAAATCATTATCTTCTGCTGAAATAAATATTTTACATAAAAGAAGAAAAACAAATCAATCAAGTTTATCAGGAAAAGGATTATTAAAAAACTTGTATGATACTAATATAATATACTACAACGATATAAACAAATTGGTTGACAGAATGAAGTTGATATATGAAGCTAAACAAGCCGGACATAGTGGTTTAGAAAATGAATGGGTAGCTTTGGTCGGCGAACTGCGAAATCGAGGAGTAATTGCATAAAAAAAAAGAGTATATATATAATACAAGTATAACTGATTAAATATTTAGTATAACCATGAGTGTGGATAAGTTTGGACGGTATTCCGAAACTGGAAGCAAATCAGGATCTTATGGAAAAAGAGGTGGTTTACCACTAACATCCGATGGAGATTATGATATAAATAACAAACGTTTAAAGTTTGTAAATGATCCAAAAGATGATAATGATGCGGTTAATTTTAAAACTTTAAGAAGTGAAACATTACCTAGCTTAAAGCTTCAAAATGAAGTGTATAACGCTAATTTTTATAGAATTGCAAATCTTCCAAAACCAATAGATAAGAATGATTCGGTAAATAAAGAATATTTAATGTCGTACATAAACCAAACCTTAAGATATGATCCTAAAAGTAATAATAAAGCATATGATGCAAAAGATCTTAGAATAGCCAATATAGCAGATCCTGTTAATGATCAAGATTCAGTTACCAAAAAGTATTTACATTCAGTCATACCTGAAAAAACAGATAAATTTTCCTTTTACAACTTTGTAATACACGATATTGGAGACCCTAAAGATATGAAAGATGCGGTAAACCTTCAATATGTTACAGATCATTGTATTACACATGATATTAAGTCAATTGATTGCAAAAATAAAGTGTTAACTAACGTTAAGGAAGGAACTGCAAAATCAGATGCAGCTACAATAAGTCAAATAATGAAATTAAAAGATAACAAATGGAATGCGGATGCAAAAATAATTACTAATGTTAAAAAAGGGTTGGATGAAACTGATGTAGCAACAATTGGACAAGTTCCTGTAATAAAACAATATGAAGACGGTAAACAATACTTTGATTGCAAAGGGAAACCACTATTCAATGTTGCAGAAGGAATAAGAGACAGTGATGTAGTTACAGTAGCACAAATGCGTGAGAGGGGAAACATGTACTATAATCTTTTTCTAAGAAAAGATTTAAATAAGCAGTCTTTTTTTTGTGAAGACTTACGATTGACTAGCTTAAAAGACCCTATTAATTTTACTGATGCTGTTAATGTAAATTACATTGTAAGACTCTTAAGTGTAGTATTATATGATATTTATAACACAATAAAGCCCATAAAATCTGATCAAAAATTAAATTGGGTTAAAAAGAATGTTATGGAAAAATATTTTTTAAATAAGGAAACTGCTACTTTAAGAACTTCTAAAGATGATGATGATGAAGAAGATACAATCCTTCCACAAAACTGGAAAAAAATTTTTTACCCATAAACAAACATACTTATAAATAAACAATGTCTAAGGATAAGTGCATCATTCATTATAAAGCATTTATAAAATAAACAAGTATCGACATTTCCTTTCACTATAAAAGACCATGTTGAAAGTTCAACGCATCAGTCATAATCGACACGTTATAAAGAGAGGAAGAGGAATAGCATCAACAGCACTTTCTCTTATTACTAAGCCGGTTGGAGCTATAGTTAATAAAGCTATCGATTTATTACCTGTAGAACTACATTTACCAGGAGGTTATCAATATTGTGGTCCTGGAACAAAATTGAAAAAAGGACTTGCTAGAGGAGATCTTGGAATAAATAAACTTGATCAAGCCTGCAAACAACACGATATAGCATATTCAAAGTTTGCAGATACTAAAAATAGATCAATAGCGGATAGAGCACTTGCTGAAAAAGCTTGGCAAAGAGTAACATCCAGTGACGCTAGTATCGGTGAAAAAGCAGCAGCTTTAGCGGTATCAGCAGCAATGAAGGGTAAAACGATGTTTGGAGGTGGAAAGAAGAAAGGAGGTGGAAAAAGGAGAAGAAAACCTGCAAAGAAACGTGGAGGAAATATAAGAAGAAAACGACGATCCACCGCAGGTAAAAATAAAAAGAAACAAACAATATGGTCAATGATAAAAAAAGGAGGAGGATTATACCTAAGACCGTATCGTGTGTATTAAACAGAAAAAAACAATTACTAATTCCAAATAAAGAATTAACAGATAAAGAATTAATTACTTATGTTTCTTGTTTAAAAATTCCATTTTTTAGAGGAGTGTTTATGAAAGATGCATTACCTGTTAAAATATGGAAAAATGAAACCGGAATAGTAAATTTAGATAATAGTAAAGGATCAGGCACTCATTGGGTATGTTATAAGAAACTAGGATCAACTATTTACTACTTTGATAGTTTTGGTAATCTCCCACCACCAAAAGAACTACAATATTACTTTAAAACAGCTAAAAATGTACTATACAATTATAAAAGAGAGCAACCTGATGATACGGTAATCTGTGGACATTTATGTTTAGATTTTTTAACAAAAAGCGTTAGTCAACTTTAAGATGTCTTCCTATACAGTATCATTAACTGGAACTTCATCTACTTTGCGAAGTGTTCTTTTCCCTGCGTTACGTTTGGAAAAAGATAAATTATGGGAAGCCGCATTATTAGATATAACAACTTATAATTCTATTCCCAACGTTACTGAAAATGTTAATGACAAAATACATTATTACAAAACAAAAGATAAAAATACAAACAAATATTCAGATATACAAGTATTTAGTTTACCCACTGGAGCATATGAAATTGATGATATAAATGAAGCGATACAAAATCATATGGGAAAAGATAATATAACAATAAAAGGAAATAACAATACTATGAAAGCTGAAATTAAATCTAAATATTATATAGATTTTAGCAAAGAACATTCAATTGGTAGTTTATTAGGATTTCCTAAAACAACAAAAATTTTAGAACCTAATATTAACCATTCAGGTGCTAGAACTGTAACAATAATGAAAGTTAACAGTACAGATATTACATGTAATATTATACATGGTTCTTATAGAGATGGTGAAAATACTCATATATTGCACACATTCTATCCAACGGTCGCTCCAGGTTTTAAAATTGTGGAAAAGCCACAAAACTTGGTGTACCTACCGTTAAACACCAGTTTTATTTCAGACATTGTGGTGAACATACTAGATCAAGACGGAAATCATATTGATTTTAGAGACGAACCTATAACTATACGAATACATATAAAATCAACCGTATAACAATGGGGTTATCATTTAAAAAGAAAGAGCTGACTGGTAAACAAGTCAGTAGCACTTCAGCTATAGAAGGATTAACAAGTGATAACATTCGTTTTCTAGAAGAAATTGGATTAAAACTTATTAATAATGGAAATATTGGATATAGCGCAGGGTCCGACATTCGACGAAACCTTATAAGAAAAGGAATATCATACGCACAACCCTTACGCTTCATCAAAATTAAATAATAATGATGAAATTAGAATTCCCATACAACAACAGGATATTTATACACTTCCATGTGAAAGTTATTTGTATATCGAAGGAAGAGTAACAAAAAGAGATGGAAGCACTGCAAGTACTGTTCCGTTCATAAATAACCCCATGGCATATTTGTTTGATGAAATAAGATATGAAATTTCCGGAGTTACAGTAGATTCAACAAAAAAGGTGGGAATTACAAGTACATTAAAAGGATTAGCATCTTTAACACCGAGTGAAAAAAATATGCTGGCCGCCGCAGGATGGGTAGCACCCGATTCCAGTACAATCACTCCAAACACTTCAGGCAATTTTGACTTTTACATTCCTTTAAGATTACTTTTAGGCTTTGCCGAAGATTACCGAAAAATAATAATAAACGTAAAACAAGAATTAGTTTTGTTAAGATCATCAAACGACAAAGATATTATTCAAGCAACTGATGGAACAACGGAAGCTACTTTAGAATGGAAAATGCAATTAGACAAAATTGTTTGGAGAGTACCGCATGTACGGTTAAACGATCAGAATAGAATTTCATTATTAAGAACTTTAAAATCAGATCGTGATATCGTAATACCATTTAGAAGTTGGGAGTTTCATGAATATCCGGTTTTACCGGAAACACAACGTCATACATGGACTGTAAAAACTTCTACTCATTTGGAAAAGGCAAGATATGTAATATTTGGATTACAAACAAAAAGAAGAAACGAAATAACTAAACATGCTGGTGAATTTGATCATTGCAAACTTACAAATTTTAAGGTGTTTCTAAACTCTCAATTCTTTCCATACGACAACTTCAACATAAACTTTACAAAAGACAGGTTTAGCGTTTTGTACGATATGTACGCAAGATTCCAAAATTCATATTATGGAAAAACAAACACACCTTTATTAACGCCAAACCAATTTAAATCTAACTATCCGATTGTTGTAGTTGATTGTTCAAAACAAAACGAATCTGTAAAATCTTCCAGTGTAGATATAAAAATAGAAATGGAATTTGAACAAAATGTACCCAAAGATACATCTGCTTATTGTTTAATTTTACATGATAAAATTGTTACATATACACCTTTAACAGGAATTGTAAAAGCAGTTTTGTAAAATGAAAAGGAAAAAAAAAATACCCCCACCACTCGGTTATAAAAGCAGGAGCGGGAACAAAAATTGTTTAGTTTACTGTCTACAGTTGTATGGGTAACATCGTCTACAGCATTATAAACAAAATGAGTTCTTTATCAGTTGTACAAGACGTTTCCGAAACAGCACCTTTATTGGAAAATGATGATAAACATTTTGAAGAAAATATTGTAAAGGAAATTGATGACTTTTTAAAGTTTGGAAAACAAAATAAAATGTTGGAAAATAATAAAACAAACGTAAGAAAGAAAAGAAAACTTGAAGAAAATATTCCACCAAACATTTTAACTGAAGTTTTCCTTCGCATCTTTTATCCTATTTCATCTTGCATGAGTAAAAGTGTGTCGATAGGATTGGTAAAATCATTAAACTACTCTCCCGCAGTAATACTAAGCCATGGAACAAAGATGGTTTTATTTTCAGAAAATGCTTGGGATTCCTTTTTAAAACATCTACATCTTATTGAATGTTATTTAGCCAACAGTTTCTTTGGAAGAAAAACTAACATTCGACTTTTGGATTGTGACAATGAAATTGACATTATTAAACATCGTGGTCAACAACAAGTAAGAATTAGAGACTCGACACAATTTGAAAATAAAATTCTTCTAACACGTGAAGAATTTTACATTTTAAACTATGCAACATCACCTATTACCAGGTATATGAAACAATTAGTATTTTCAAGCTCTGTTATTAAGGAATATCTGGTAGATGCATGCGAAAAACAACCAGAAAGCACTTTACAATACGGACCAATAGATACATCCATCTTTAATAGAATACCTCACGAAGTGGAAATGTGGAGGCAGTTAAGAAACTTTGAACCTTTTACCGAAGTTGCAACGGAGGCTACAGAAGAAGAAACCAACAACAACAACAACAGTACAGAAGAAGAAACCACCAACAACAATAATACAGAAGAAGAAACTTTGCTAGGTTAAAACTACAATGTAATTTAACAAAAGAATAAACCGTGGGGTAGGCCTACTGGGGATGGTGCCCACGTTAAACATACACCAACGCGCCTACAACTGTACGGCCTGGTTTATATATATATATATATATCTAACCTACCGTGGTGTGGAAAACAGTTGATCAGCAGACACCGTGATGAGCAGACAGGATGAAGAAATGGCAACAAAACCTTGTGTAATTGAATTTCAAGCATTTCGCGGAAACAATGATAGATTTATCATAAAAGAATTGGTAATTTTGGATTTGCTTACACAAGTAGCATACCCGTTTTTATTTGAAGCACCGTGTTCTGTCCATGAACTAAAGTCAAAAGCTAAAATAACAAACAGATGGCTAACAAATAATTTTCATCATATCCATTGGTATGAAGGTTTCCTACCGTACAACAATGTACACAAAATTATGTTTCATTTTTGCAAACAATTTACACACATATATACCAGAGGATTGGAAAAAAAGAATTGGATAATACAGTACACAAACAAAGAAGTTTTAAACATAAAAGTGGACAAAACATTTCACTTTGATGCTAGAAATATTTGTGTTTCTACAATAAATCCGAAACACAACCAATCTCAATGCGCATTACAAAACGCGTATCACTTGGCTGCTTACTTACAACAACAAACGGAAGAATGTAGTGGGGGTTCCGAAGGTTATATAAACGAAGAGGCAACACACCCCGAGTATCAGTCTAACTCCATACTCTGAACAGACAACATCTCCTGTGGAGGATGGCATCACAACAGTTTCTCCAATGTTTAGTTGAACAATTCAACTTGCATTCAAAATCAAATACTCTAATTATCAAGAAGTGTTCAGAATTAAAAGAACAGAAACATTATATTGTTCATGAAATGAAGAAAATTGATACAACGCATGGAGACGCAGTCGTCGCATCTTTATCCGATGCACCATATACACCGGGTGATGAACCAAAGTTTCAAGTATATCTTCCAAAACGATTCGTCCAGTTGCTGCAAAATGAAGATCTGCGGGAAATTCAACCAGGATCATTATATTTGGTGTCACACGGAATGAGCGGAAACAACTCTACGGAACTAACTCTGCACATCGCACAAAAATAACATTGTAAAAAAAATGTTTTAAATAAAAAGATAAAAAACAACAACATATCAGTATATGTTTTTATATACTGATATGTTGTATTTTTTTAAAACCTCAAACGGATGACCTTGAACTTTTAATCGATAGTATTATTCGATTATTTTATTCGATAGTATTATTCGATTATTTTATTCGATAGTTTTATTCGAATACTTTACATAAATACGAAACTTTAACGTTGAGAGGCTCAGTTCTGTTTAAGATAAGCTACAACCAACATGTCATCCAAAAGAAATAATCTAACACTTATAACTTATTGTTGCAAAGAAAAATGTTTTAGAATACCTGAAGATCAAGTTGACGGACAAGCTTGTACAAAATGTAATTCTTTCTGCTATTGTAAATGTAGTTGCAAAACATATCAAAAGAACCGGTTGGATAAACTAGAAGAATTGCAACATCGACTCGGTCTATTGTGGAAACGATTAAATTCAAAGTGATTAAACAAACACCTGCCATTACCCCCACCACTACCCCCACTACCATCGGAGGTACCTGCAGCACCGGCTTTGCAATAGTCATTCCTGCTACACCTCTCGTCGAGTAAACAACTCTAGTCATGTCTCTCAACATTCGCGGGATTCATTACAACACTATCAATCTTACAACCTACAAGGATTTGGAAATTTTTAGTGAAGAACTAAAACAACTTATAACCACTGGGTTTGGTTTATCTTTAGAACTTTATGCAACAAACAAACAAAACGAAAAAAATGTGTTTTTGCCAACTTACAACAACAAGAAGAATGAAAATAAACAAGAAATTTCAGCACCGACAACAACTTACTTTTCAAATTTGGGAGCAAACTTTACTAACTTGTAAAATAATACTTTTGTAAAAAAAAAAACAAATAAATAAAAAAAAGAAAATATCTTGCATTTTCGGATTTTCCGAAAATGCAAGATCTTTTTTAAAAACATCCCCAAAAGACCTTGACACACTTCCGGCCATTTAAAATTTAAATACCCAGCACAGCAGGGCATTTAAACTTTAAATACCCTCCCATACACGTCACAGCTGATGACGTCACAGCTGATGACGTCACTTCCGGTCACGTGACCGGAAGTAGCTGTCAAAAAATTGACTGCCTGTCAAAGTTTGATTGGGCCAGAAACGCCACCTCGCCACTACTCATGACGTACACATAGGGGGATAGAATAGGACCAGAACTTCTGTATTATACCACCCAAGTTACCGTAAAAACTTAGGTTTTGGAAATATGGCTGATTAAAGTAGTCGCATTGAGATGTGCGGACAGCGATTTGTCAAAGTATGACATGAAAAATAAAATAAATACGGAAGTGTGCCAACGTGACGTACACATAGGATGATAGAATAGGTCGTGAAATTTAGTATTATACCACCCAAGTTACCTTAAAAACTTAGGTTTTGGAAATATGGGTGATTAAATTAGTCGCTATGCGATGTGCGGACAACGATTTGTCTAAGTTTGACATGAAATATAAAAATAAATACGGAATTGTGGATACATGACGTACACATAGGGTGATAGAATAGGACCAGAACTTCTGTATTATACCACCCAAGTTACCGTAAAAACTTAGGTTTTGGAAATATGGCTGATTAAAGTAGTCGCATTGAGATGTGCGGACAGCGATTTGTCAAAGTATGACATGAAAAATAAAATAAATACGGAAGTGTGCCAACGTGACGTACACATAGGATGATAGAATAGGTCGTGAAATTTAGTATTATACCACCCAAGTTACCTTAAAAACTTAGGTTTTGGAAATATGGGTGATTAAATTAGTCGCTATGCGATGTGCGGACAACGATTTGTCTAAGTTTGACATGAAATATAAAAATAAATACGGAATTGTGGATACATGACGTACACATAGGGTGATAGAATAGGACCAGAACTTCTGTATTATACCAGCCAAGTTACCGTAAAAACTTAGGTTTTGGAAATATGGCTGATTAAAGTAGTCGCATTGAGATGTGCGGACAGCGATTTGTCAAAGTATGACATGAAAAATAAAATAAATACGGAAGTGTGCCAACATGACGTACACATAGGATGATAGAATAGGTCCTGAAATTTAGTATTATACCACCCAAGTTACCGTAAAAACTTAGGTTTTGGAAATATGGCTGATTAAAGTAGTCGCATTGAGATGTGCGGACAGAGATTTGTCGAAGTTTGACACGAAATATAAAAAAATACGGAGGTGTGCCAACATGACGTACACATAGGATGATAGAATAGGTCCAGAACTTTAGTACTATACCACCCAAGTTACCGTAAAAACTTAGGTTTTGGAAATATGGGTGATTAAATTAGTCGCTATGCGATGTGCGGACAACGATTTGTCTAAGTATGACATGAAATATAATAATAAATACGGAGGTGTGCCAACATTACGTACACGTAGGGTGATAGAATAGGACCAGAACTTCTGTATTATACCACCCAAGTTACCGTAAAAACTTAGGTTTTGGAAATATGGCTGATTAAAGTAGTCGCATTGAGATGTGCGGACAGCGATTTGTCAAAGTATGACATGAAAAATAAAATAAATACGGAAGTGTGCCAACATGACGTACACATAGGATGATAGAATAGGTCCTGAAATTTAGTATTATACCACCCAAGTTACCATAAAAACTTAGGTTTTGGAAATATGGGTGATTAAATTAGTCGCTATGCGATGTGCGGACAACGATTTGTCTAAGTATGACATGAAATATAATAATAAATACGGAGGTGTGCCAACATTACGTACACGTAGGGTGATAGAATAGGACCAGAACTTCTGTATTATACCACCCAAGTTACCGTAAAAACTTAGGTTTTGGAAATATGGCTGATTAAAGTAGTCGCATTGAGATGTGCGGACAGCGATTTGTCAAAGTATGACATGAAAAATAAAATAAATACGGAAGTGTGCCAACATGACGTACACATAGGATGATAGAATAGGTCCAGAACTTTAGTACTATACCACCCAAGTTACCGTAAAAACTTAGGTTTTGGAAATATGGGTGATTAAATTAGTCGCTATGCGATGTGCGGACAACGATTTGTCTAAGTATGACATGAAATATAATAATAAATACGGAGGTGTGCCAACATTACGTACACGTAGGGTGATAGAATAGGACCAGAACTTCTGTATTATACCACCCAAGTTACCGTAAAAACTTAGGTTTTGGAAATATGGCTGATTAAAGTAGTCGCATTGAGATGTGCGGACAGCGATTTGTCAAAGTATGACATGAAAAATAAAATAAATACGGAAGTGTGCCAACATGACGTACACATAGGATGATAGAATAGGTCCTGAAATTTAGTATTATACCACCCAAGTTACCTTAAAAACTTAGGTTTTGGAAATATGGCTGATTAAAGTAGTCGCATTGAGATGTGCGGACAACGATTTGTCTAAGTTTGACATGAAATATAAAAATAAATACGGAATTGTGGATACATGACGTACACATAGGATGATAGAATAGGTCCTGAAATTTAGTATTATACCACCCAAGTTACCTTAAAAACTTAGGTTTTGGAAATATGGCTGATTAAAGTAGTCGCATTGAGATGTGCGGACAGCGATTTGTCAAAGTATGACATGAAAAATAAAATAAATACGGAAGTGTGCCAACATGACGTACACATAAGATGATAGTTAAGGTCCAGAACTTTAGTACTATACCACCCAAGTTACCGTAAAAACTTAGGTTTTGGAAATATGGGTGATTAAAATAGTCTCTATGCGATGTGCGGACAGCGATCCACCTAAGTTTGACATAAAATATAAAATAAATACGGCAGTGTGTCAGCATGACGTACACGTAGGATGAAAGAATAGGACAAGAACTTTAGTACTATACCACCCAAGTTACCTTAAAAACCTAGGTTTTGGAAATATGGGTGATTAAATTAGTCGCTATGCGATGTGCGGACAACGATTTGTCTAAGTATGACATGAAATTTAATAATAAATACGGAGGTGTGCCAACATTACGTACACGTAGGGTAATAGAATAGGACCAGAACTTCAGTATTATACCACCCAAGTTACCGTAAAAACTTAGGTTTTGGAAATATGGCTGATTAAAGTAGTCGCATTGAGATGTGCGGACAGAGATTTGTCGAAGTTTGACACGAAATATAAAAAAAATACGGAGGTGTGCCAACATGACGTACACATAGGATGATAGAATAGGTCCAGAACTTTAGTACTATACCACCCAAGTTACCTTAAAAACTTAGGTTTTGGAAATACGGGTGATTAAAATAGTCGCTTTGGATGTGTGGACAGTGATCCACCTAAGTTTGACATAAAATATAAAATAAATACGGCAGTGTGTCAGCATGACGTACACGTAGGGTGATGAAATAGGACCAGAACTTCTGTATTATACCACCCAAGTTACCGTAAAAACTTAGGTTTTGGAAATATGGCTGATTAAAGTAGTCGCATTGAGATGTGCGGACAGCGATTTGTCAAAGTATGACATGAAAAATAAAATAAATACGGAAGTGTGCCAACATGACGTACACATAGGATGATAGAATAGGTCCTGAAATTTAGTATTATACCACCCAAGTTACCTTAAAAACTTAGGTTTTGGAAATATGGGTGATTAAATTAGTCGCTATGCGATGTGCGGACAACGATTTGTCTAAGTTTGACATGAAATATAAAAATAAATACGGAATTGTGGATACATGACGTACACATAGGGTGATAGAATAGGACCAGAACTTCTGTATTATACCACCCAAGTTACCGTAAAAACTTAGGTTTTGGAAATATGGCTGATTAATGTAGTCGCATTGAGATGTGCGGACAGCGATTTGTCAAAGTATGACATGAAAAATAAAATAAATACGGAAGTGTGCCAACATAACGTACACATAGGATGATAGAATAGGTCCTGAAATTTAGTATTATACCACCCAAGGTACCTTAAAAACTTAGGTTTTGGAAATATGGGTGATTAAATTAGTCGCTATGCGATGTGCGGACAACGATTAGTCTAAGTTTGACATTAAATATAAAAATAAATACGGAATTGTGGATACATGACGTACACATAGGGTGATAGAATAGGACCAGAACTTCTGTATTATACCACCCAAGTTACCGTAAAAACTTAGGTTTTGGAAATATGGGTGATTAAATTAGTCGCTATGCGATGTGCGGACAACGATTTGTCTAAGTTTGACATGAAATATAAAAATAAATACGGAGGTGTGCCAACATTACGTACACGTAGGGTGATAGAATAGGACCAGAACTTCTGTATTATACCACCCAAGTTACCGTAAAAACTTAGGTTTTGGAAATATAGCTGATTAAAGTAGTCGCATTGAGATGTGCGGACAGCGATTTGTCAAAGTATGACATGAAAAATAAAATAAATACGGAAGTGTGCCAACATGACGTACACATAGGATGAAAGAATAGGACCAGAAATTTAGTACTATACCACCCAAGTTACCGTAAAAACTTAGGTTTTGGAAATATGGGTGATTAAATTAGTCGCTATGCGATGTGCGGACAACGATTTGTCTAAGTATGACATGAAATATAAAAATAAATACGGAATTGTGGATACATGACGTACACATAGGATGATAGAATAGGTCCTGAAATTTAGTATTATACCACCCAAGTTACCTTAAAAACTTAGGTTTTGGAAATATGGCTGATTAAAGTAGTCGCATTGAGATGTGCGGACAGCGATTTGTCAAAGTATGACATGAAAAATAAAATAAATACGGAAGTGTGCCAACATGACGTACACATAGGATGATAGTTAAGGTCCAGAACTTTAGTACTATACCACCTAAGTTACCGTAAAAACTTAGGTTTTGGAAATATGGGTGATTAAAATAGTCGCTATGCGATGTGCGGACAGCGATCCACCTAAGTTTGACATAAAATATAAAATAAATACGGCAGTGTGTCAGCATGACGTACACGTAGGATGAAAGAATAGGACAAGAACTTTAGTACTATACCACCCAAGTTACCTTAAAAACTTAGGTTTTGGAAATATGGGTGATTAAATTAGTCGCTATGCGATGTGCGGACAACGATTTGTCTAAGTATGACATGAAATTTAATAATAAATACGGAGGTGTGCCAACATTACGTACACGTAGGGTAATAGAATAGGACCAGAACTTCTGTATTATACCACCCAAGTTACCGTAAAAACTTAGGTTTTGGAAATATGGCTGATTAAAGTAGTCGCATTGAGATGTGCGGACAGAGATTTGTCGAAGTTTGACACGAAATATAAAAAAAATACGGAGGTGTGCCAACATGACGTACACATAGGATGATAGAATAGGTCCAGAACTTTAGTACTATACCACCCAAGTTACCTTAAAAACTTAGGTTTTGGAAATACGGGTGATTAAAATAGTCGCTTTGGATGTGTGGACAGTGATCCACCTAAGTTTGACATAAAATATAAAATAAATACGGCAGTGTGTCAGCATGACGTACACGTAGGGTGATGAAATAGGACCAGAACTTCTGTATTATACCACCCAAGTTACCGTAAAAACTTAGGTTTTGGAAATATGGCTGATTAAAGTAGTCGCATTGAGATGTGCGGACAGCGATTTGTCAAAGTATGACATGAAAAATAAAAAAAATACGGAATTGTGGATACATGACGTACACATAGGGTGATAGAATAGGACCAGAACTTCTGTATTATACCACCCAAGTTACCTTAAAAACTTAGGTTTTGGAAATATGGGTGATTAAATTAGTCGCTATGCGATGTGCGGACAACGATTTGTCTAAGTATGACATGAAATATAATAATAAATACGGAGGTGTGCCAACATGACGTACACATAGGGGGATAGAATAGGACCAGAACTTCTGTATTATACCACCCAAGTTACCGTAAAAACTTAGGTTTTGGAAATATGGCTGATTAAAGTAGTCGCATTGAGATGTGCGGACAGCGATTTGTCAAAGTATGACATGAAAAATAAAATAAATACGGAAGTGTGCCAACGTGACGTACACATAGGATGATAGAATAGGTCCTGAAATTTAGTATTATACCACTTAACTTACCGTAAAAACTTAGGTTTTGGAAATATGGCTGATTAAAGTAGTCGCATTGAGATGTGCGGACAGAGATTTGTCGAAGTTTGACACGAAATATAAAAAAAATAAGGAGGTGTGCCAACATGACGTACACATAGGATGATAGAATAGGTCCAGAACTCTAGTACTATACCACCCAAGATGCCGTAAAAACTTAGGTTTTTGAAATATGGCTGATTAAATTAGTCGCTATGCGATGTGCGGACAACGATTTGTCTAAGTATGACATGAAATATAATAATAAATACGGAGGTGTGCCAACATTACGTACACATAGGGTGATAGAATAGGACCAGAACCTCTGTATTATACCACCCAAGTTACCGTAAAAACTTAGGTTTTGGAAATATGGCTGATTAAAGTAGTCGCATTGAGATGTGCGGACAGAGATTTGTCGAAGTTTGACACGAAATATAAAAATATACGGAGGTGTGCCAACATGACGTACACATAGGATGATAGAATAGGTCCAGAACTTTAGTACTATACTACCCAAGTTACCGTAAAAACTTAGGTTTTGGAAATATGGCTGATTAAAGTAGTCGCATTGAGATGTGCGGACAGCGAATTGTCAAAGTATGACATGAAAATAACATAAATACGGAAGTGTGCCAACATGACGTACACATAGGATGAAAGAATAGGACCAGAACTTTAGTACTATACCACCCAAGTTACCGTAAAAACTTAGGTTTTGGAAATACGGCTGATTAAAATAGTCGCTTTGGATGTGTGGACAGTGATCCACCTAAGTTTGACATAAAATATAAAATAAATACGGCAGTGTGTCAGCATGACGTACACGTAGGGTGATGAAATAGGACCAGAACTTCTGTATTATACCACCCAAGTTACCGTAAAAACTTAGGTTTTGGAAATACGGCTGATTAAAGTAGTCGCATTGAGATGTGTGCACAGCGATTTGTCAAAGTATGACATGAAAAATAAAATAAATACGGAAGTGTGCCAACATGACGTACACATAGGATGATAGAATAGGTCCTGAAATTTAGTATTATACCACCCAAGTTACCTTAAAAACTTAGGTTTTGGAAATATGGGTGATTAAATTAGTCGCTATGCGATGTGCGGACAACGATTTGTCTAAGTATGACATGAAATATAATAATAAATACGGAAGTGTGCCAACATTACGTACACGTAGGGTGATAGAATAGGACCAGAACTTCTGAATTATACCACCCAAGTTACCGTAAAAACTTAGGTTTTGGAAATATGGGTGATTAAAGTAGTCGCATTGAGATGTGCGGACAACGATTTGTCGACGTTTGACACGAAATATAAAAAAAATACGGAGGTGTGCCAACATGACGTACACATAGTATGATAGAATAGGTCCAGAACTTTATTACTATACCACCCAAGTTACCGTAAAAACTTAGGTTTTGGAAATACGGGTGATTAAAATAGTCACTTTGGATGTGTGGACTGTGATCCACCTAAGTTTGACATAAAATATAAAATAAATACGGCAGTGTGTCAGCATGACGTACACGTAGGGTGATGAAATAGGACCAGAACTTCTGTATTATACCACCCAAGTTACCGCAAAAACTTAGGTTTTGGAAATATGGCTGATTAAAGTAGTCGCATTGAGATGTGCGGACAGCGATTTGTCAAATTATGACATGAAAAATAAAATAAATACGGAAGTGTGCCAACATGACGTACACATAGGATGATAGAATAGGTCCTGAAATTGAGTATTATACCACCCAAGTTACCTTAAAAACTTAGGTTTTGGAAATATGGGTGATTAAATTAGTCGCTATGCGATGTGCGGACAACGATTTGTCAAAGTATGACATGAAAAATAAAATAAATACGGAAGTGTGCCAACATGACGTACACATAGGATGATAGAATAGGTCCTGAAATTTAGTATTATACCACCCAAGTTACCTTAAAAACTTAGGTTTTGGAAATATGGGTGATTAAATTAGTCGCTATGCGATGTGCGGACAACGATTTGTCTAATTTTGACATGAAATATAAAAATAAATACGGAATTGTGGATATATGACTTACACATAGGGTGATAGAATAGGACCAGAACTTCTGTATTATACCACCCAAGTTACCTTAAAAACTTAGGTTTTGGAAATATGGGTGATTAAATTAGTCGCTATGCGATGTGCGGACAACGATTTGTCTAAGTATGACATGAAATATAATAATAAATACGGAGGTGTGCCAACATGACGTAGACATAGGGCGATAGAATAGGACCAGAACTTCTGTATTATACCACCCAAGTTACCGTAAAAACTTAGGTTTTGGAAATATGGCTGATTAAAGTAGTCGCATTGAGATGTGCGGACAGCGATTTGTCAAAGTATGACATGAAAAATAAAATAAATACGGAAGTGTGCCAACGTGACGTACACATAGGATGATAGAATAGATCCTGAAATTTAGTATTATACCACCCAAGTTACCTTAAAAACTTAGGTTTTGGAAATATGGGTGATTAAATTAGTCGCTATGCGATGTGCGGACAACGATTTGTCTAAGTTTGACATGAAATATAAAAATAAATACGGAATTGTGGATACATGACGTACACATAGGGTGATAGAATAGGACCAGAACTTCTGTATTATACCACCCAAGTTACCGTAAAAACTTAGGTTTTGGAAATATGGCTGATTAAAGTAGTCGCATTGAGATGTGCGAACAGCGATTTGTCAAAGTATGACATGAAAAATAAAATAAATACGGAAGTGTGCCAACATGACGTACACATAGGATGATAGAATAGGTCCAGAACTTTAGTATTATACCACTAAAGTTACCGTAAAAACTTAGGTTTTGGAAATATGGCTGATTAAAGTAGTCGCATTGAGATGTGCGGACAGAGATTTGTCGAAGTTTGACACGAAATATAAAAAAAATAAGGAGGTGTGCCAACATGACGTACACATAGGATGATAGAATAGGTCCAGAACTCTAGTACTATACCACCCAAGATACCGTAAAAACTTAGGTTTTTGAAATATGGGTGATTAAATTAGTCGCTATGCGATGTGTGGACAACGATTTGTCTAAGTATGACATGAAATATAATAATAAATACGGAGGTGTGCCAACATTACGTACACATAGGGTGATAGAATAGGACCAGAACCTCTGTATTATACCACCCAAGTTACCGTAAAAACTTAGGTTTTGGAAATATGGATGATTAAAGTAGTCGCATTGAGATGTGCGGACAGAGATTTGTCGAAGTTTGACACGAAATATAAAAAAATACAGAGGTGTGCCAACATGACGTACACATAGGATGATAGAATAGGTCCAGAACTTTAGTACTATACCACCCAAGTTAACGTAAAAACTTAGGTTTTGGAAATATGGGTGATTAAATTAGTCGCTATGCGATATGCGGACAACGATTTGTCTAAGTATGACACGAAATATAATAATAAATACGGAGGTGTGCCAACATTACGTACACGTAGGGTGATAGAATAGGACCAGAACTTCTGTAATATACCACCCAAGTTACCGTAAAAACTTAGGTTTTGGAAATATGGCTGATTAAAGTAGTCGCTTTGAGATGTGCGGACAGAGATTTGTCGAAGTTTGACACGAAATATAAAAAAAATACGGAGGTGTGCCAACATGACGTACACATAGGATGATAGAATAGGTCCAGAACTTTAGTACTATACCACCCAAGTTACCGTAAAAACTTAGGTTTTGGAAATATGGCTGATTAAAGTAGTCGCATTGAGATGTGCGGACAGCGATTTGTCAAAGTATGACATGAAATATAAAAATAAATACGGAAGTGTGCCAACATGACGTACACATAGGATGATAGAATAGGTCCTGAAATTTAGTATTATATCACCCAAGTTACCTCAAAAACTTAGGTTTTGGAAATATGGGTGATTAAATTAGTCGCTATGCGATGTGCGGACAACGATTTGTCTAATTTTGACATGAAATATAAAAATAAATACGGAATTGTGGATACATGACGTACATATAGGGTGATAGAATAGGACCAGAACTTCTGTATTATACCACCCAAGTTACCTTAAAAACTTAGGTTTTGGAAATATGGGTGATTAAATTAGTCGCTATGCGATGTGCGGACAACGATTTGTCTAAGTATGACATGAAATATAATAATAAATACGGAGGTGTGCCAACATGACGTACACATAGGGGGATAGAATAGGACCAGAACTTCTGTATTATACCACCCAAGTTACCGTAAAAACTTAGGTTTTGGAAATATGGCTGATTAAAGTAGTCGCATTGAGATGTGCGGACAGCGATTTGTCAAAGTATGACATGAAAAATAAAATAAATCCGGAAGTGTGCCAACGTGACGTACACATAGGATGATAGAATAGGTCCTGAAATTTAGTATTATACCACTTAACTTACCGTAAAAACTTAGGTTTTGGAAATATGGCTGATTAAAGTAGTCGCTATGCGATGTGCGGACAACGATTTGTCTAATTTTGACATGAAATATAAAAATAAATACGGAATTGTGGATACATGACGTACATATAGGGTGATAGAATAGGACCAGAACTTCTGTATTATACCACCCAAGTTACCTTAAAAACTTAGGTTTTGGAAATATGGGTGATTAAATTAGTCGCTATGCGATGTGCGGACAACGATTTGTCTAAGTTTGACATAAAATATAAAATAAATACGGCAGTGTGTCAGCATGACGTACACGTAGGGTGATGAAATAGGACCAGAACTTCTGTATTATACCACCCAAGTTACCGCAAAAACTTAGGTTTTGGAAATATGGCTGATTAAAGTAGTCGCATTGAGATGTGCGGACAGCGATTTGTCAAATTATGACATGAAAAATAAAATAAATACGGAAGTGTGCCAACATGACGTACACATAGGATGATAGAATAGGTCCTGAAATTGAGTATTATACCACCCAAGTTACCTTAAAAACTTAGGTTTTGGAAATATGGGTGATTAAATTAGTCGCTATGCGATGTGCGGACAACGATTTGTCAAAGTATGACATGAAAAATAAAATAAATACGGAAGTGTGCCAACATGACGTACACATAGGATGATAGAATAGGTCCTGAAATTTAGTATTATACCACCCAAGTTACCTTAAAAACTTAGGTTTTGGAAATATGGGTGATTAAATTAGTCGCTATGCGATGTGCGGACAACGATTTGTCTAAGTATGACATGAAATATAATAATAAATACGGAGGTGTGCCAACATGACGTACACATAGGGCGATAGAATAGGACCAGAACTTCTGTATTATACCACCCAAGTTACCGTAAAAACTTAGGTTTTGGAAATATGGCTGATTAAAGTAGTCGCATTGAGATGTGCGGACAGCGATTTGTCAAAGTATGACATGAAAAATAAAATAAATACGGAAGTGTGCCAACGTGACGTACACATAGGATGATAGAATAGATCCTGAAATTTAGTATTATACCACCCAAGTTACCTTAAAAACTTAGGTTTTGGAAATATGGGTGATTAAATTAGTCGCTATGCGATGTGCGGACAACGATTTGTCTAAGTTTGACATGAAATATAAAAATAAATACGGAATTGTGGATACATGACGTACACATAGGGTGATAGAATAGGACCAGAACTTCTGTATTATACCACCCAAGTTACCGTAAAAACTTAGGTTTTGGAAATATGGCTTATTAAAGTAGTCGCATTGAGATGTGCGAACAGCGATTTGTCAAAGTATGACATGAAAAATAAAATAAATACGGAAGTGTGCCAACATGACGTACACATAGGATGATAGAATAGGTCCAGAACTTTAGTATTATACCACTAAAGTTACCGTAAAAACTTAGGTTTTGGAAATATGGCTGATTAAAGTAGTCGCATTGAGATGTGCGGACAGAGATTTGTCGAAGTTTGACACGAAATATAAAAAAAATAAGGAGGTGTGCCAACATGACGTACACATAGGATGATAGAATAGGTCCAGAACTCTAGTACTATACCACCCAAGATACCGTAAAAACTTAGGTTTTTGAAATATGGGTGATTAAATTAGTCGCTATGCGATGTGTGGACAACGATTTGTCTAAGTATGACATGAAATATAATAATAAATACGGAGGTGTGCCAACATTACGTACACATAGGGTGATAGAATAGGACCAGAACCTCTGTATTATACCACCCAAGTTACCGTAAAAACTTAGGTTTTGGAAATATGGATGATTAAAGTAGTCGCATTGAGATGTGCGGACAGAGATTTGTCGAAGTTTGACACGAAATATAAAAAAATACAGAGGTGTGCCAACATGACGTACACATAGGATGATAGAATAGGTCCAGAACTTTAGTACTATACCACCCAAGTTAACGTAAAAACTTAGGTTTTGGAAATATGGGTGATTAAATTAGTCGCTATGCGATATGCGGACAACGATTTGTCTAAGTATGACACGAAATATAATAATAAATACGGAGGTGTGCCAACATTACGTACACGTAGGGTGATAGAATAGGACCAGAACTTCTGTAATATACCACCCAAGTTACCGTAAAAACTTAGGTTTTGGAAATATGGCTGATTAAAGTAGTCGCTTTGAGATGTGCGGACAGAGATTTGTCGAAGTTTGACACGAAATATAAAAAAAATACGGAGGTGTGCCAACATGACGTACACATAGGATGATAGAATAGGTCCAGAACTTTAGTACTATACCACCCAAGTTACCGTAAAAACTTAGGTTTTGGAAATATGGCTGATTAAAGTAGTCGCATTGAGATGTGCGGACAGCGATTTGTCAAAGTATGACATGAAATATAAAAATAAATACGGAAGTGTGCCAACATGACGTACACATAGGATGATAGAATAGGTCCTGAAATTTAGTATTATATCACCCAAGTTACCTCAAAAACTTAGGTTTTGGAAATATGGGTGATTAAATTAGTCGCTATGCGATGTGCGGACAACGATTTGTCTAATTTTGACATGAAATATAAAAATAAATACGGAATTGTGGATACATGACGTACATATAGGGTGATAGAATAGGACCAGAACTTCTGTATTATACCACCCAAGTTACCTTAAAAACTTAGGTTTTGGAAATATGGGTGATTAAATTAGTCGCTATGCGATGTGCGGACAACGATTTGTCTAAGTATGACATGAAATATAATAATAAATACGGAGGTGTGCCAACATGACGTACACATAGGGGGATAGAATAGGACCAGAACTTCTGTATTATACCACCCAAGTTACCGTAAAAACTTAGGTTTTGGAAATATGGCTGATTAAAGTAGTCGCATTGAGATGTGCGGACAGCGATTTGTCAAAGTATGACATGAAAAATAAAATAAATCCGGAAGTGTGCCAACGTGACGTACACATAGGATGATAGAATAGGTCCTGAAATTTAGTATTATACCACTTAACTTACCGTAAAAACTTAGGTTTTGGAAATATGGCTGATTAAAGTAGTCGCATTGAGATGTGCGGACAGAGATTTGTCGAAGTTTGACACGAAATATAAAAAAATAAGGAGGTGTGCCAACATGACGTACACATAGGATGATAGAATAGGTCCAGAACTCTAGTACTATACCAACCAAGATGCCGTAAAAACTTAGGTTTTTGAAATATGGCTGATTAAATTAGTCGCTATGCGATGTGCGGACAACGATTTGTCTAAGTATGACATGAAATATAATAATAAATACGGAGGTGTGCCAACATTACGTACACATAGGGTGATAGAATAGGACCAGAACCACTGTATTATACCACCCAAGTTACCGTAAAAACTTAGGTTTTGGAAATATGGCTGATTAAAGTAGTCGCATTGAGATGTGCGGACAGAGATTTGTCGAAGTTTGACACGAAATATAAAAATATACGGATGTGTGCCAACATGACGTACACATAGGATGATAGAATAGGTCCAGAACTTTAGTACTATACTACCCAAGTTACCGTAAAAACTTAGGTTTTGGAAATATGGGTGATTAAATTAGTCGCTATGCGATATGCGGACAACGATTTGTCTAAGTATGACACGAAATATAATAATAAATACGGAGGTGTGCCAACATTACGTACACGTAGGGTGATAGAATAGGACCAGAACTTCTGTATTATACCACCCAAGTTACCGTAAAAACTTAGGTTTTGGAAATATGGCTGATTAAAGTAGTCGCATTGAGATGTGCGGACAGCGAATTGTCAAAGTATGACATGAAAATAACATAAATACGGAAGTGTGCCAACATGACGTACACATAGGATGAAAGAATAGGACCAGAACTTTAGTACTATACCACCCAAGTTACCGTAAAAACTTAGGTTTTGGAAATACGGCTGATTAAAATAGTCGCTTTGGATGTGTGGACAGTGATCCACCTAAGTTTGACATAAAATATAAAATAAATACGGCAGTGTGTCAGCATGACGTACACGTAGGGTGATGAAATAGGACCAGAACTTCTGAATTATACCACCCAAGTTACCGTAAAAACTTAGGTTTTGGAAATACGGCTGATTAAAGTAGTCGCATTGAGATGTGTGCACAGCGATTTGTCAAAGTATGACATGAAAAATAAAATAAATACGGAAGTGTGCCAACATGAAGTACACATAGGATGATAGAATAGGTCCTGAAATTTAGTATTATACCACCCAAGTTACCTTAAAAACTTAGGTTTTGGAAATATGGGTGATTAAATTAGTCGCTATGCGATGTGCGGACAACGATTTGTTTAAGTATGACATGAAATATAATAATAAATACGGAAGTGTGCCAACATTACGTACACGTAGGGTGATAGAATAGGACCAGAACTTCTGAATTATACCACCCAAGTTACCGTAAAAACTTAGGTTTTGGAAATATGGGTGATTAAAGTAGTCGCATTGAGATGTGCGGACAACGATTTGTCGACGTTTGACACGAAATATAAAAAAAATACGGAGGTGTGCCAACATGACGTACACATAGTATGATAGAATAGGTCCAGAACTTTAGTACTATACCACCCAAGTTACCGTAAAAACTTAGGTTTTGGAAATACGGGTGATTAAAATAGTCGCTTTGGATGTGTGGACTGTGATCCACCTAAGTTTGACATAAAATATAAAATAAATACGGCAGTGTGTCAGCATGACGTACACGTAGGGTGATGAAATAGGACCAGAACTTCTGTATTATACCACCCAAGTTACCGCAAAAACTTAGGTTTTGGAAATATGGCTGATTAAAGTAGTCGCATTGAGATGTGCGGACAGCGATTTGTCAAATTATGACATGAAAAATAAAATAAATACGGAAGTGTGCCAACATGACGTACACATAGGATGATAGAATAGGTCCTGAAATTGAGTATTATACCACCCAAGTTACCTTAAAAACTTAGGTTTTGGAAATATGGGTGATTAAATTAGTCGCTATGCGATGTGCGGACAACGATTTGTCAAAGTATGACATGAAAAATAAAATAAATACGGAAGTGTGCCAACATGACGTACACATAGGATGATAGAATAGGTCCTGAAATTTAGTATTATACCACCCAAGTTACCTTAAAAACTTAGGTTTTGGAAATATGGGTGATTAAATTAGTCGCTATGCGATGTGCGGACAACGATTTGTCTAATTTTGACATGAAATATAAAAATAAATACGGAATTGTGGATACATGACTTACACATAGGGTGATAGAATAGGACCAGAACTTCTGTATTATACCACCCAAGTTACCTTAAAAACTTAGGTTTTGGAAATATGGGTGATTAAATTAGTCGCTATGCGATGTGCGGACAACGATTTGTCTAAGTATGACGTGAAATATAATAATAAATACGGAGGTGTGCCAACATGACGTACACATAGGGGGATAGAATAGGACCAGAACGTCTGTATTATACCACCCAAGTTACCGTAAAAACTTAGGTTTTGGAAATATGGCTGATTAAAGTAGTCGCATTGAGATGTGCGGACAGCGATTTTTCAAAGTATGACATGAAAAATAAAATAAATACGGAAGTGTGCCAACATGACGTACACATAGGATGATAGAATAGGTCCAGAACTTTAGTATTATACCACCCAAGTTACCTTAAAAACTTAGGTTTTGGAAATATGGGTGATTAAATTAGTCGCTATGCGATGTGCGGACAACGATTTGTCTAAGTTTGACATGAAATATAAAAATAAATACGGAATTGTGGATACATGACGTACACATAGGGTGATAGAATAGGACCAGAACTTCTGTATTATACCACCCAAGTTACCGTAAAAACTTAGGTTTTGGAAATATGGCTGATTAAAGTAGTCGCATTGAGATGTGCGGACAGCGATTTTTCAAAGTATGACATGAAAAATAAAATAAATACGGAAGTGTGCCAACATGACGTACACATAGGATGATAGAATAGGTCCAGAACTTTAGTATTATACCACTTAAGTTACCGTAAAAACTTAGGTTTTGGAAATATGGCTGATTAAAGTAGTCGCATTGAGATGTGCGGACAGAGATTTGTCGAAGTTTGACACGAAATATAAAAAAAATAAGGAGGTGTGCCAACATGACGTACACATAGGATGATAGAATAGGTCCAGAACTCTAGTACTATATCACCCAAGATACCGTAAAAACTTAGGTTTTTGAAATATGGGTGATTAAATTAGTCGCTATGCGATGTGCGGACAACGATTTGTCTAAGTATGACATGAAATATAATAATAAATACGGAGGTGTGCCAACATTACGTACACATAGGGTGATAGAATAGGACCAGAACCTCTGTATTATACCACCCAAGTTACCGTAAAAACTTAGGTTTTGGAAATATGGATGATTAAAGTAGTCGCATTGAGATGTGCGGACAGAGATTTGTCGAAGTTTGACACGAAATATAAAAAAATACGGAGGTGTGCCAACATGACGTACACATAGGATGATAGAATAGGTCCAGAACTTTAGTACTATACCACCCAAGTTACCGTAAAAACTTAGGTTTTGGAAATATGGGTGATTAAATTAGTCGCTATGCGATATGCGGACAACGATTTGTCTAAGTATGACACGAAATATAATAATAAATACGGAGGTGTGCCAACATTACGTACACGTAGGGTGATAGAATAGGACCAGAACTTCTGTATTATACCACCCAAGTTACCGTAAAAACTTAGGTTTTGGAAATATGGCTGATTAAAGTAGTCGCTTTGAGATGTGCGGACAGAGATTTGTCGAAGTTTGACACGAAATATAAAAAAAATACGGAGGTGTGCCAACATGACGTACACATAGGATGATAGAATAGGTCCAGAACTTTAGTACTATACCACCCAAGTTACCGTAAAAACTTAGGTTTTGGAAATATGGCTGATTAAAGTAGTCGCATTGAGATGTGCGGACAGCGATTTGTCAAAGTATGACATGAAAAATAACATAAATACGGAAGTGTGCCAACATGACGTTCACGTAGGATGAAAGAATAGGACCAGAACTTTAGTACTTTACCACCCAAGTTACCGTAAAAACTTAGGTTTTGGAAATACGGGTGATTAAAATAGTCGCTTTGGATGTGTGGACAGTGATCCACCTAAGTTTGACATAAAATATAAAATAAATACGGCAGTGTGTCAGCATGACGTACACGTAGGGTGATGAAATAGGACCAGAACTTCTGTATTATACCACCAAAGTTACCGTAAAAACTTAGGTTTTGGAAATACGGCTGATTAAAGTAGTCGCATTGAGATGTGTGGACAGCGATTTGTCAAAGTATGACATGAAAAATAAAATAAATACGGAAGTGTGCCAACATGACGTACACATAGGATGATAGAATAGGTCCTGAAATTTAGTATTATACCACCCAAGTTACCTTAAAAACTTAGGTTTTGGAAATATGGGTGATTAAATTAGTCGCTATGCGATGTGCGGACAACGATTTGTCTAAGTATGACATGAAATATAATAATAAATACGGAAGTGTGCCAACATGACGTACACATAGTATGATAGAATAGGTCCAGAACTTTAGTACTATACCACCCAAATTACCGTAAAAACTTAGGTTTTTAAAATACGGGTGATTAAAATAGTCGCTTTGGATGTGTGGACAGCGATCCACCTAAGTTTGACATAAAATATAAAATATATACGGCAGTCTGTCAGCATGACGTACACGTAGGATAAAAGAATAGGACCAGAACCTTAGTACTATACCACCCAAGTTACCTAAAAACCTTAGGTTTTGGAAATATGGGTGATTAAATTAGTCGCTATGCGATGTGCGGACAACGATTTGTCTAAGTTTGACATGATATATAAAAATAAATACGGAATTTTGGATACATGACGTACACATTGGGTGATAGAATAGGATTAGAACTATATTATTATACCACTCAGGTTACCGTCAAAACTTAGGTTTTGGAAATACGGGTGATTAAAGTAGTCGCTTTGGATGTGTGGACAGCGATCCACCTAAGTTTGACATAAAATATAAAATAAATACGGCAGTGTGTCAGCATGACGTACACGTAGGATGAAAGAATAGGACCAGAACTTTAGTACTATACCACCCAAGTTACCTTAAAAACTTAGGTTTTGGAAATATGGGTGATTAAATTAGTCGCTATGCGATGTGCGGACAACGATTTGTCTAAGTTTGACATGAAATATAAAAATAAATACGGAATTGTGGATACATGACGTACACATAGGGTGATAGAATAGGACCAGAACTTCTGTATTATACCACCCAAGTTACCGTAAAAACTTAGGTTTTGGAAATATGGCTGATTAAAATAGTCGCATTGAGATGTGCGGACAGCGATTTGTCAAAGTATGACATGAAAAATAAAATAAATACGGAAGTGTGCCAACACGACGTACACATAGGATGATAGAATAGGTCCTGAAATTTAGTTTTATACCACCCAAGTTACCGTAAAAACTTAGGTTTTTGAAATATGGCTGATTAAAGTAGTCGCATTGAGATGTGCGGACAGAGATTTGTCGAAGTTTGACACGAAATATAAAAAAAAATACGGAAGTGTGCCAACATGACGTACACATAGGATGATAGAATAGGTCCAGAACTCTAGTACTATACCACCCAAGTTACCGTAAAAACTTAGGTTTTGGAAATATGGGTGATTAAATTAGTCGCTATGCGATGTGCGGACAACGATTTGTCTAAGTATGACATGAAATATAATAATAAATACGGAGGTGTGCCACCATTACGTACACATAGGGTGATAGAATAGGACCAGAACTTCTGTATTATACCACCCAAGTTACCGTAAAAACTTAGGTTTTGGAAATATGGCTGATTAAAGTAGTCGCATTGAGATGTGCGGACAGAGATTTGTCGAAGTTTGACACGAAATATAAAAAAAATACGGAGGTGTGCCAACATGACGTACACATAGGATGATAGAATAGGTCCTGAAATTTAGTATTATACCACCCAAGTTACCTTAAAAACTTAGGTTTTGGAAATATGGGTGATTAAATTAGTCGCTATGCGATGTGCGGACAACGATTTGTCTAAGTATGACATGAAATATAATAATAAATACGGAGGTGTGCCAACATTACGTACACGTAGGGTGATAGAATAGGACCAGAACTTCTGTATTATACCACCCAAGTTACCGTAAAAACTTAGGTTTTGGAAATATGGGTGATTAAATTAGTCGCATTGAGTTGTGCGGACAACGATTTGTCAAAGTATGACATGAAAAATAAAATAAATACGGAAGTGTGCCAACATGACGTGCACATAGGATGATAGAATAGGTCCTGAAATTTAGTACTATACCACCCAAGTTACCGTAAAAACTTAGGTTTTGGAAATATGGCTGATTAAAGTAGTCGCATTGAGATGTGCCGACAGCGATTTGTCAAAGTATGACATGAAAAATAAAATAAATACGGAAGTGTGCCAACATGACGTACACATAGGATGAAAGAATAGGACCAGAACTTTAGTACTATACCACCCAAGTTACCATAAAAACTTAGGTTTTGGAAATATGGGTGATTAAATTAGTCGCTATGCGATGTGCGGACAACGATTTGTCTAAGTTTGACATGAAATATAAAAATAAATACGGATTTGTGGATACATGACGTACACATAGGGTGATAGAATAGGACCAGAACTTCTGTATTATACCACCCAAGTTACCGTAAAAACTTAGGTTTTGGAAATATGGCTGATTAAAGTAGTCGCATTGAGATGTGCGGACAGCGATTTGTCAAAGTATGACATGAAAAATAAAATAAATACGGAAGTGTGCCAACATGACGTGCACATAGGATGATAGAATAGGTCCTGAAATTTAGTACTATACCACCCAAGTTACCGTAAAAACTTAGGTTTTGGAAATATGGCTGATTAAAGTAGTCGCATTGAGATGTGCGGACAGCGATTTGTCAAAGTATGACATGAAAAATAAAATAAATACGGAAGTGTGCCAACATGACGTACACATAGGATGAAAGAATAGGACCAGAACTTTAGTACTATACCACCCAAGTTACCATAAAAACTTAGGTTTTGGAAATATGGGTGATTAAATTAGTCGCTATGCGATGTGCGGACAACGATTTGTCTAAGTTTAACATGAAATATAAAAATAAATACGGAATTGTGGATACATGACGTACACGTAAGGTGATAGAATAGGACCAGAACTTCTGTATTATACCACCCAAGTTACCGTAAAAACTTAGGTTTTGGAAATATGGCTGATTAAAGTAGTCGCATTGAGATGTGCGGACAGCGATTTATCAAAGTATGACATGAAAAATAAAATAAATACGGAAGTGTGCTAACATGACGTACACATAGGATGATAGAATAGGTCCTGAAATTTAGTACTATACCATCCAAGTTACCGTAAAAACTTAGGTTTTGGAAATATGGGTGATTAAATTAGTCGCTATGCGATGTGCGGGCAACGATTTGTCTAAGTTTGACATGAAATATAAAAATAAATACGGAATTTTGGATACATGACGTACACATTGGGTGATAGAATAGGATTAGAACTATATTATTATACCACTCAGGTTACCGTCAAAACTTAGGTTTTGGAAATACGGGTGATTAAAATAGTCGCTTTGGATGTGTGGACAGCGATCCACCTAAGTTTGACATAAAATATAAAATAAATACGGCAGTGTGTCAGCATGACGTACACGTAGGGTGATGAAATAGGACCAGAACTTCTGTATTACACCACCCAAGTTACCGTAAAAACTTAGGTTTTGGAAATATGGCTGATTAAATTAGTCGCATTGAGATGTGCGGACAGAGATTTGTCGAAGTTTGACACGAAATATAAAAAAATACGGAGGTGTGCCAACATGACGTACACATAGGATGATAGAATAGGTCCTGAACTTTAGTACTATACCACCCAAGTTACCTTAAAAACTTAGGTTTTGGAAATACGGGTGATTAAATTAGTCGCTATGCGATGTGCGGACAACGATTTGTCTAAGTTTGACATGAAATATAAAAATAAATACGGAATTGTGGATACATGACGTACACATAGGGTGATAGAATAGGACCAGAACTTCTGTACTATACCACCCAAGTTACCGTAAAAACTTAGGTTTTGGAAATATGGCTGATTAAAGTAGTCGCATTGAGATGTGCGGACAGCGATTTGTCAAAGTATGACATGAAAAATAAAATAAATACGGAAGTGTGCCAACATGACGTACACATAGGATGACAGAATAGGTCCTGAAATTTAGTATTATACCACCCAAGTTACCTTAATAACTTAGGTTTTGGAAATATGGGTGATTAAATTAGTCGCTTTGGATGTGTGGACAGTGATCCACCTAAGTTTGACATAAAATATAAAATAAATACGGCAGTGTGTCAGCATGACGTACACATAGGATGATAGAATAGGTCCTGAAATTTAGTATTATACCACCCAAGTTACCTTAAATACTTAGGTTTTGGAAATATGGGTGATTAAATTAGTCGCTATGTGATGTATGGACAACGATATGTCTAAGTTTGACATGAAATATAAAAATAAATACGGAATTGTGGATACATGACGTACACATAGGGTGATAGAATAGGACCAGAACTATAGTATTATACCACTCAGGTTATCCGAAAAACTTAGGTTTTGGAAATATGGGTAATTAAAATAGTCGCTTTGGATGTGTGGACAGCGATCCGCCTAAGTTTGACATGAAATATAAAATAAATACGCGAGTGTGCCAACAAGACGTACACATAGGGTGATAGAATAGGACCAGAACTTCTGTATTATACCACCCAAGTTACCGTAAAAACTTGGGTTTTGGAAATATGGCTGATTAAAGTAGTCGCTTTGCGATGGGTTGACAGCAAATTGTCAAAATTCCGTATTTATTTTATTTTTCATGTCATACTTTGACAAATCGCTGTCCGCACATCTCAATGCGACTACTTTAATCAGCCATATTTCCAAAACCTAAGTTTTTACGGTAACTTGGGTGGTATAATACAGAAGTTCTGGTCCTATTTCATCACCCTACGTGTACGTCATGCTGACACACTGCCGTATTTATTTCATATTTTATGTCAAACTTAGGTGGATCACTGTCCACACATCCAAAGCGACTAATTTAATCACCCATATTTCCAAAACCTAAGTTTTTACGGTAACTTGGGTGGTATAATACAGAAGTTCTGGTCCTATTCTATCACCCTATGTGTACGTCATGTATCCACAATTCCGTATTTATTTTTATATTTCATGTCAAACTTAGACAAATCGTTGTCCGCACATCGCATAGCGACTAATTTAATCACCCATATTTCCAAAACCTAAGTTTTTACGGTAACTTGGGTGGTATAATACAGAAGTTCTGGTCCTATTCTATCACCCTATGTGTACGTCATGTATCCACAATTCCGTATTTATTTTTATATTTCATGTCAAACTTAGACAAATCGTTGTCCGCACATCGCATAGCGACTAATTTAATCACCCATATTTCCAAAACCTAAGTTTTTACGGTAGCTTGGGTGGTATAATATGGTATAATACTAAATTTCAGGACCTATTCCGGTGCTTAAAACGATCTGTCGAAGTTTGACACGAAATATAAAAAAAATACGGAGGTGCGCCAACATGACGTACACATAGGATGATAGAATAGGAAATATGGGTGATTAAATTAGTCGCTATGCGATATGCGGACAACGATTTGTCTAAGTATGTCATGAAATATAATAATAAATACGGAGGTGTGCCAACATTACGTACACGTAGGGTTATAGAATAGGACCAGAACTTCTGTATTTTACCACCCAAGTTACCGTAAAAACTTAGGTTTTGGAAATATGGCTGATTAAAGTAGTCGCATTGAGATGTGCGGACAGAGATTTGTCGAAGTTTGACACGAAATATAAAAAAAATACGGAGGTGTGCCAACATGACGTACACATAGGATGATAGAATAGGTCCAGAACTTTAGTACTATACCACCCAAGTTACCTTAAAAACTTAGGTTTTGGAAATACGGGTGATTAAAATAGTCGCTTTGGATGTGTGGACAGCGATCCACCTAAGTTTGACATAAAATATAAAATAAATACGGCAGTGTGTCAGCATGACGTACACGTAGGATGAAAGAATAGGACCAGAACTTTAGTACTATACCACCCAAGTTACCTTAAAAACTTAGGTTTTGGAAATATGGGTGATTAAATTAGTCGCTATGCGATGTGCGGACAACGATTTGTCTAAGTATGACATGTAATATAGAAATAAATACGGAAGTGTGCCAACATTACGGTCACATACGGTGATAGAATAGGACCAAAAAGTCTGTATTATACCCAAGTTACCGTAAAAACTTAGGTTTTGGAAATATGGCTGATTAAAGTAGTCGCATTGAGATGTGCGGACAGCGATTTGTCTAATTTTGACATGAAATATAAAAATAAATACGGAATTGTGGATACATGACGTACACATAGGGTGATAGAATAGGACCAGAACTTCTGTATTATACCACCCAAGTTACCGTAAAAACTTAGGTTTTGGAAATATGGGTGATTAAATTAGTCGCTATGCGATATGCGGACAACGATTTGTCTAAGTTTGACATGAAATATAAAAATAAATACGGAGGTGTGCCAACATTACGTACACGTAGGGTGATAGAATAGGACCAGAACCTCTGTATTATACCACCCAAGTTACCGTAAAAACTTAGGTTTTGGAAATATGGGTGATTAAATTAGTCGCTATGCGATGTGCAGACAACGATTTGTCTAAGTATGACTGAAATATAATAATAAATACGGAGGTGTGCCAACATTACGTACACGTAGTGTGATAGAATAGGACCAGAACTTCTGTATTATACCACCCAAGTTACCGTAAAAACTTAGGTTTTGGAAATATGGCTGATTAAAGTAGTCGCATTGAGATGTGCGGACAGAGATTTGTCGAAGTTTGACACGAAATATAAAAAAATACGGAGGTGTGCCAACATGACGTACACATAGGATGATAGAATAGGTCCAGAACATTAGTACTATACCACCTAAGTTACCTTAAAAACTTAGGTTTTGGAAATACGGGTGATTTAAATAGTCGCTTTGGATGTGTGGACAGCGATCCACCTAAGTTTGACATAAAATATAAAATAAATACGGCAGTGTGTCAGCATGACGTACACGTAGGATGAAAGAATAGGACCAGAACTTTAGTACTATACCACCCAAGTTACCTTAAAAACTTAGGTTTTGGAAATATGGGTGATTAAATTAGTCGCTATGCGATGTGCGGACAACGATTTGTCTAAGTATGACATGTAATATAGAAATAAATACGGAAGTGTGCCAACATTACGGTCACATTTGGTGATAGAATAGGATTAGAACTATATTATTATATCACTCAGGTTACCGTCAAAACTTAGGTTTTGGAAATACGGGTGATTAAAATAGTCGCTTTGGATGTGTGGACAGCGATCCACCTAAGTTTGACATAAAATATAAATAAATACGGCAGTGTGTCAGCATGACGTACACGTAGGATGAAAGAATAGGACCAGAAATTTAGTACTATACCACCCAAGTTACCGTAAAAACTTAGGTTTTGGAAATATAGGTGATTAAATTTGTCGCTATGCGATGTGCGGACAACGATTTGTCTTAGTTTGACATGAAATATAAAAATAAATACGGAGGTGTGCCAACATTACGTACACGTAGGGTGATAGAATAGGACAAGAACTTCTGTATTATACCACCCAAGTTACCGTAAAAACTTAGGTTTTGGAAATATGGCTGATTAAAGTAGTCGCATTGAGATGTGCGGACAGAGATTTGTCGAAGTTTGACACGAAATATAAAAAAAATACGGAGGTGTGCCAACATGACGTACACATAGGATGATAGAATAGGTCCAGAACCTTAGTACTATACCACCCAAGTTACCTTAAAAACTTAGGTTTTGGAAATACGGGTGATTAAATTAGTCGCTATGCGATGTGCGGACAACGATTTGTCTAAATTTGACATGAAATATAAAAATAAATACGGAGGTGTGCCAACATGACGTAAACATAGGATGATAGAATAGGTCCTGAAATTTAGTATTATACCACCCAAGTTACCTTAAAAACTTAGGTTTTGGAAATATGGGTGATTAAATTAGTCGCTATGCGATGTGCGGACTACGATTTGTCTAAGTTTGACATGAAAAATAAAAATAAATACGGAATTTTGGATACATGACGTACACATTTGGTGATAGAATAGGATTAGAACTATATTATTATATCACTCAGGTTACCGTCAAAACTTAGGTTTTGGAAATACGGGTGATTAAAATAGTCGCTTTGGATGTGTGGACAGCGATCCACCTAAGTTTGACATAAAATATAAATAAATACGGCAGTGTGTCAGCATGACGTACACGTAGGATGAAAGAATAGGACCAGAAATTTAGTACTATACCACCCAAGTTACCTTAAAAACTTAGGTTTTGGAAATATGGGTGATTAAATTAGTCGCTATGCGATGTGCGGACAACGATTTGTCTAAGTTTGACATGAAATATAATAATAAATACGGAGGTGTGCCAATATTACGTACACGTAGGGTAATAGAATAGGACCAGAACTTCTGTATTATACCACCCAAGTTACCGTAAAAACCTAGGTTTTGGAAATATGGCTGATTAAAGTAGTCGCATTGAGATGTGCGGACAGAGATTTGTCGAAGTTTGACACGAAATATAAAAAAATACGGAGGTGTGCCAACATGACGTACACATAGGATGATAGAATAGGTCCAGAACTTTAGTACTATACCACCCAAGTTACCTTAAAAACTTAGGTTTTGGAAATACGGGTGATTAAAATAGTCGCTTTGGATGTGTGGACAGTGATCCACCTAAGTTTGACATAAAATATAAAATAAATACGGCAGTGTGTCAGCATGACGTACACGTAGGGTGATGAAATAGGACCAGAACTTCTGTATTATACCACCCAAGTTACCGTAAAAACTTAGGTTTTGGAAATATGGCTGATTAAAGTAGTCGCATTGAGATGTGTGGACAGCGATTTGTCAAAGTATGACATGAAAAATAAAATAAATACGGAAGTGTGCCAACATGACGTACACATAGGATGATAGAATAGGTCCTGAAATTTAGTATTATACCACCCAAGTTACCTTAAAAACTTAGGTTTTGGAAATATGGGTGATTAAATTAGTCGCTATGCGATGTGCGGACAACGGTTTGTCTAAGTTTGACATGAAATATAAAAATAAATACGGAATTGTGGATACATGACGTACACATAGGGTGATAGAATATGACCAGAACTTCTGTATTATACCACCCAAGTTACCGTAAAACTTAGGTTTTGGAAATATGGGTGATTAAATTAGTCGCTATGCGATGTGCGGACAACGATTTGTCTAAGTTTGACATGAAATATAAAAATAAATTCGGAATTGTGGATACATGACGTACACATAGGGTGATAGAATAGGACCAGAACTTCTGTATTATACCACCCAAGTTACCGTAAAAACTTAGGTTTTGGAAATATGGGTGATTAAATTAGTCGCTATGCGATGTGCGGACAACGATTTGTTTAAGTATGACATGAAATATAATAATAAATACGGAGGTGTGCCAACATTACGTACACGTAGGGTGATAGAATAGGACCAGAACTTCTGTATTATACCACCCAAGTTACCGTAAATCTTAGGTTTTGGAAATATGGCTGATTAAAGTAGTCGCATTGAGATGTGCGGACAGAGATTTGTCGAAGTTTGACACGAAATATAAAAAAATACGGAGGTGTGCCAACATGACGTACACATAGGATGATAGAATAGGTCCAGAACTTTAGTACTATACCACCCAAGTTACCTTAAAAACTTAGGTTTTGGAAATACGGGTGATTAAAATAGTCGCTTTGGATATGTGGACAGTGATCCACCTAAGTTTGACATAAAATATAAAATAAATACGGCAGTGTGTCAGCATGACGTACACGTAGGGTGATGAAATAGGACCAGAACTTCTGTATTATACCACCCAAGTTACCGTAAAAACTTAGGTTTTGGAAATATGGCTGATTAAAGTAGTCGCATTGAGATGTGCGGACAGCGATTTGTCAAAGTATGACATGAAAAATAAAATAAATACGGAAGTGTGCCAACATTACGTACACGTAGGGTGATAGAATAGGTCCTGAAATTTAGTATTATACCACCCAAGTTACCTTAAAAACTTAGGTTTTGGAAATATGGGTGATTAAATTAGTCGCTATGCGATTTGCGGACAACGATTTGTCTAAGTTTGACATGAAATATAAAAATAAATACGGAATTGTGGATACATGACGTACACATAGGGTGATAGAATAGGACCAGAACTTCTGTATTATACCACCCAAGTTACCGTAAAAACTTAGGTTTTGGAAATATGGGTGATTAAATTAGTCGCTATGCGATGTGCGGACAACGATTTGTCTAAGTTTGACATGAAATATAAAAATAAATACGGAATTGTGGATACATGACGTACACATAGGGTGATAGAATAGGACCAGAACTTCTGTATTCTACCACCCAAGTTACCGTAAAAACTTAGGTTTTGGAAATATGGCTGATTAAAGTAGTCGCATTGAGATGTGCGGACAGAGATTTGTCGAAGTTTGACACGAAATATAAGAAAAATACGGAGGTGTGCCAACATTACGTACACGTAGGGTGATAGAATAGGACCAGAACTTCTGTATTATACCACCCAAGTTACCGTAAAAACTTAGGCTTTGGAAATATGGGTGATTAAATTAGTCGTTATGCGATGTGCGGACAACGATTTGTCTAAGTATGACATGAAATATAATAATAAATACGGAGGTGTGCAAACATTACGTACACGTAGGGTGATAGAATAGGACCAGAACTTCTGTATTATACCACCCAAGTTACCGTAAAAACTTAGGTTTTGGAAATATGGGTGATTAAATTAGTCGCTATGCGATGTGCGGACAACGATTTGTCTAAGTATGACATGTAATATAGAAATAAATACGGAAGTGTGCCAACATTACGGTCAAATAGGGTGATAGAATAGGACCAGAAAGTCTGTATTATACCACCCAAGTTACCGTAAAAACTTAGGTTTTGGAAATATGGGTGATTAAATTAGTCGCTATGCGATGTGCGGACAACGATTTGTCTTAGTTTGACATGAAATATAAAAATAAATACGGAGGTGTGCCAACATTACGTACACGTAGGGTGATAGAATAGGACAAGAACTTCTGTATTATACCACCCAAGTTACCGTAAAAACTTAGGTTTTGGAAATATGGCTGATTAAAGTAGTCGCATTGAGATGTGCGGACAGAGGTTTGTCGAAGTTTGACACGAAATATAAAAAAAATACGGAGGTGTGCCAACATGACGTACACATAGGATGATAGAATAGGTCCTGAAATTTAGTATTATACCACCCAAGTTACCTTAAAAACTTAGGTTTTGGAAATATGGGTGATTAAATTAGTCGCTATGCGATGTGCGGACAACGGTTTGTCTAAGTTTGACATGAAATATAAAAATAAATACGGAATTGTGGATACATGACGTACACATAGGGTGATAGAATATGACCAGAACTTCTGTATTATACCACCCAAGTTACCGTAAAACTTAGGTTTTGGAAATATGGGTGATTAAATTAGTCGCTATGCGATGTGCGGACAACGATTTGTCTAAGTTTGACATGAAATATAAAAATAAATTCGGAATTGTGGATACATGACGTACACATAGGGTGATAGAATAGGACCAGAACTTCTGTATTATACCACCCAAGTTACCGTAAAAACTTAGGTTTTGGAAATATGGGTGATTAAATTAGTCGCTATGCGATGTGCGGACAACGATTTGTTTAAGTATGACATGAAATATAATAATAAATACGGAGGTGTGCCAACATTACGTACACGTAGGGTGATAGAATAGGACCAGAACTTCTGTATTATACCACCCAAGTTACCGTAAATCTTAGGTTTTGGAAATATGGCTGATTAAAGTAGTCGCATTGAGATGTGCGGACAGAGATTTGTCGAAGTTTGACACGAAATATAAAAAAATACGGAGGTGTGCCAACATGACGTACACATAGGATGATAGAATAGGTCCAGAACTTTAGTACTATACCACCCAAGTTACCTTAAAAACTTAGGTTTTGGAAATACGGGTGATTAAAATAGTCGCTTTGGATATGTGGACAGTGATCCACCTAAGTTTGACATAAAATATAAAATAAATACGGCAGTGTGTCAGCATGACGTACACGTAGGGTGATGAAATAGGACCAGAACTTCTGTATTATACCACCCAAGTTACCGTAAAAACTTAGGTTTTGGAAATATGGCTGATTAAAGTAGTCGCATTGAGATGTGCGGACAGCGATTTGTCAAAGTATGACATGAAAAATAAAATAAATACGGAAGTGTGCCAACATTACGTACACGTAGGGTGATAGAATAGGTCCTGAAATTTAGTATTATACCACCCAAGTTACCTTAAAAACTTAGGTTTTGGAAATATGGGTGATTAAATTAGTCGCTATGCGATTTGCGGACAACGATTTGTCTAAGTTTGACATGAAATATAAAAATAAATACGGAATTGTGGATACATGACGTACACATAGGGTGATAGAATAGGACCAGAACTTCTGTATTATACCACCCAAGTTACCGTAAAAACTTAGGTTTTGGAAATATGGGTGATTAAATTAGTCGCTATGCGATGTGCGGACAACGATTTGTCTAAGTTTGACATGAAATATAAAAATAAATACGGAATTGTGGATACATGACGTACACATAGGGTGATAGAATAGGACCAGAACTTCTGTATTCTACCACCCAAGTTACCGTAAAAACTTAGGTTTTGGAAATATGGCTGATTAAAGTAGTCGCATTGAGATGTGCGGACAGAGATTTGTCGAAGTTTGACACGAAATATAAGAAAAATACGGAGGTGTGCCAACATTACGTACACGTAGGGTGATAGAATAGGACCAGAACTTCTGTATTATACCACCCAAGTTACCGTAAAAACTTAGGCTTTGGAAATATGGGTGATTAAATTAGTCGTTATGCGATGTGCGGACAACGATTTGTCTAAGTATGACATGAAATATAATAATAAATACGGAGGTGTGCAAACATTACGTACACGTAGGGTGATAGAATAGGACCAGAACTTCTGTATTATACCACCCAAGTTACCGTAAAAACTTAGGTTTTGGAAATATGGGTGATTAAATTAGTCGCTATGCGATGTGCGGACAACGATTTGTCTAAGTATGACATGTAATATAGAAATAAATACGGAAGTGTGCCAACATTACGGTCAAATAGGGTGATAGAATAGGACCAGAAAGTCTGTATTATACCACCCAAGTTACCGTAAAAACTTAGGTTTTGGAAATATGGGTGATTAAATTAGTCGCTATGCGATGTGCGGACAACGATTTGTCTTAGTTTGACATGAAATATAAAAATAAATACGGAGGTGTGCCAACATTACGTACACGTAGGGTGATAGAATAGGACAAGAACTTCTGTATTATACCACCCAAGTTACCGTAAAAACTTAGGTTTTGGAAATATGGCTGATTAAAGTAGTCGCATTGAGATGTGCGGACAGAGGTTTGTCGAAGTTTGACACGAAATATAAAAAAAATACGGAGGTGTGCCAACATGACGTACACATAGGATGATAGAATAGGTCCAGAACCTTAGTACTATACCACCCAAGTTACCTTAAAAACTTAGGTTTTGGAAATACGGGTGATTAAATTAGTCGCTATGCGATGTGCGGACAACGATTTGTCTAAGTTTGACATGAAATATAAAAATAAATACGGAGGTGTGCCAACATGACGTAAACATAGGATGATAGAATAGGTCCTGAAATTTAGTATTATACCACCCAAGTTAACTTAAAAAACTTAGGTTTTGGAAATATGGGTGATTAAATTAGTCGCTATGCGATGTGCGGACAACGATTTGTCTAAGTTTGACATGAAAAATAAAAATAAATACGGAATTTTGGATACATGACGTACACATTTGGTGATAGAATAGGATTAGAACTATATTATTATACCACTCAGGTTACCGTCAAAATTTGGTTTTGGAAATACGGGTGATTAAAATAGTCGCTTTGGATGTGTGGACAGCAATCCACCTAAGTTTGACATATAATATAAATAAATACGGCAGTGTGTCAGCATTACGTACACGTAGGATGAAAGGATAGGACCAGAACTTTAGTGCTATACCACCCAAGTTACCTTAACAACTTAGGTTTTGGAAATATGGGTGATTAAATTAGTCGCTATGCGATGTGCGGACAACGATTTGTCTAAGTTTGACATGAAATATAATAATAAATACGGAGGTGTGCCAACATTACGTACACGTAGGGTGATAGAATAGGACCAGAACTTCTGTATTATACCACCCAAGTTACCGTAAAAACTTAGGTTTTGGAAATATGGCTGATTAAAGTAGTCGCATTGAGATGTGCGGACAGAGATTTGTCGAAGTTAAACACGAAATATAAAAAAAATACGGAGGTGTGCCAACATGACGTACACATAGGATGATAGAATAGGTCCAGAACTTTAGTACTATACCACCCAAGTTACCTTAAAAACTTAGGTTTTGGAAATACGGGTGATTAAAATAGTCGCTTTGGATGTGTGGACAGTGATCCACCTAAGTTTGACATAAAATATAAAATAAATACGGCTGTGTGTCAGCATGACGTACACGTAGGGTGATGAAATAGGACCAGAACTTCTGTATTATACCACCCAAGTTACCGTAAAAACTTAGGTTTTGGAAATATGGCTGATTAAAGTAGTCGCATTGAGATGTGCGGACAGCGATTTGTCAAAGTATGACATGAAAAATAAAATAAATACGGAAGTGTGCCAACATGACGTACACATAGGATGATAGAATAGGTCCTGAAATTTAGTATTATACCACCAAAGTTACCTTAAAAACTTAGGTTTTGGAAATGTCGGTGATTAAATTAGTCGCTATGCGATGTGCGGACAACGATTTGTCTAAGTTTGACATGAAATATAAAAATAAATACGGAATTGTGGATACCTGACGTACACATAGGATGATAGAATAGGTCCAGAACTTTAGTACTATACCACCCAAGTTACCGTAAAAACTTAGGTTTTGGAAATATGGCTGATTAAAGTAGTCGCATTGAGATGTGCGGACAACGATTTGTCTAAGTATGACATGAAATATAATAATAAATACGGAAGTGTGCCAACATTACGTACACGTAGGGTGATAGAATAGGACCAGAACTTCTGTATTATACCACCCAAGTTACCGTAAAAACTTAGGTTTTGGAAATATGGGTGATTAAATTAGTCGCTATGCGATGTGCGGACAACGATTTGTTTAAGTATGACATGAAATATAATAATAAATACGGAGGTGTGCCAACATTACGTACACGTAGGGTGATAGAATAGGACCAGAACTTCTGTATTATACCACCCAAGTTACCGTAAATCTTAGGTTTTGGAAATATGGCTGATTAAAGTAGTCGCATTGAGATGTGCGGACAGAGATTTGTCGAAGTTTGACACGAAATATAAAAAAATACGGAGGTGTGCCAACATGACGTACACATAGGATGATAGAATAGGTCCAGAACTTTAGTACTATACCACCCAAGTTACCTTAAAAACTTAGGTTTTGGAAATACGGGTGATTAAAATAGTCGCTTTGGATATGTGGACAGTGATCCACCTAAGTTTGACATAAAATATAAAATAAATACGGCAGTGTGTCAGCATGACGTACACGTAGGGTGATGAAATAGGACCAGAACTTCTGTATTATACCACCCAAGTTACCGTAAAAACTTAGGTTTTGGAAATATGGCTGATTAAAGTAGTCGCATTGAGATGTGCGGACAGCGATTTGTCAAAGTATGACATGAAAAATAAAATAAATACGGAAGTGTGCCAACATTACGTACACGTAGGGTGATAGAATAGGTCCTGAAATTTAGTATTATACCACCCAAGTTACCTTAAAAACTTAGGTTTTGGAAATATGGGTGATTAAATTAGTCGCTATGCGATTTGCGGACAACGATTTGTCTAAGTTTGACATGAAATATAAAAATAAATACGGAATTGTGGATACATGACGTACACATAGGGTGATAGAATAGGACCAGAACTTCTGTATTATACCACCCAAGTTACCGTAAAAACTTAGGTTTTGGAAATATGGGTGATTAAATTAGTCGCTATGCGATGTGCGGACAACGATTTGTCTAAGTTTGACATGAAATATAAAAATAAATACGGAATTGTGGATACATGACGTACACATAGGGTGATAGAATAGGACCAGAACTTCTGTATTCTACCACCCAAGTTACCGTAAAAACTTAGGTTTTGGAAATATGGCTGATTAAAGTAGTCGCATTGAGATGTGCGGACAGAGATTTGTCGAAGTTTGACACGAAATATAAGAAAAATACGGAGGTGTGCCAACATTACGTACACGTAGGGTGATAGAATAGGACCAGAACTTCTGTATTATACCACCCAAGTTACCGTAAAAACTTAGGCTTTGGAAATATGGGTGATTAAATTAGTCGTTATGCGATGTGCGGACAACGATTTGTCTAAGTATGACATGAAATATAATAATAAATACGGAGGTGTGCAAACATTACGTACACGTAGGGTGATAGAATAGGACCAGAACTTCTGTATTATACCACCCAAGTTACCGTAAAAACTTAGGTTTTGGAAATATGGGTGATTAAATTAGTCGCTATGCGATGTGCGGACAACGATTTGTCTAAGTATGACATGTAATATAGAAATAAATACGGAAGTGTGCCAACATTACGGTCAAATAGGGTGATAGAATAGGACCAGAAAGTCTGTATTATACCACCCAAGTTACCGTAAAAACTTAGGTTTTGGAAATATGGCTGATTAAAGTAGTCGCATTGAGATGTGCTGACAGCGATTTGTCAAAGTATGACATGAAAAATAAAATAAATACGGAAGTGTGCCAACATGACGTACACATAGGATGAAAGAATAGGTCCAGAACCTTAGTACTATACCACCCAAGTTACCGTAAAAACTTAGGTTTTGGAAATATGGGTGATTAAATTAGTCGCTATGCGATGTGCGGACAACGATTTGTCTTAGTTTGACATGAAATATAAAAATAAATACGGAGGTGTGCCAACATTACGTACACGTAGGGTGATAGAATAGGACAAGAACTTCTGTATTATACCACCCAAGTTACCGTAAAAACTTAGGTTTTGGAAATATGGCTGATTAAAGTAGTCGCATTGAGATGTGCGGACAGAGATTTGTCGAAGTTTGACACGAAATATAAAAAATATACGGAGGTGTGCCAACATGACGTACACATAGGATGATAGAATAGGTCCAGAACCTTAGTACTATACCACCCAAGTTACCTTAAAAACTTAGGTTTTGGAAATACGGGTGATTAAATTAGTCGCTATGCGATGTGCGGACAACGATTTGTCTAAGTTTGACATGAAATATAAAAATAAATACGGAGGTGTGCCAACATGACGTAAACATAGGATGATAGAATAGGTCCTGAAATTTAGTATTATACCACCCAAGTTAACTTAAAAAACTTAGGTTTTGGAAATATGGGTGATTAAATTAGTCGCTATGCGATGTGCGGACAACGATTTGTCTAAGTTTGACATGAAAAATAAAAATAAATACGGAATTTTGGATACATGACGTACACATTTGGTGATAGAATAGGATTAGAACTATATTATTATACCACTCAGGTTACCGTCAAAATTTGGTTTTGGAAATACGGGTGATTAAAATAGTCGCTTTGGATGTGTGGACAGCGATCCACCTAAGTTTGACATAAAATATAAATAAATACGGCAGTGTGTCAGCATTACGTACACGTAGGATGAAAGGATAGGACCAGAACTTTAGTGCTATACCACCCAAGTTACCTTAAAAACTTAGGTTTTGGAAATATGGGTGATTAAATTAGTCGCTATGCGATGTGCGGACAACGATTTGTCTAAGTTTGACATGAAATATAATAATAAATACGGAGGTGTGCCAACATTACGTACACGTAGGGTGATAGAATAGGACCAGAACTTCTGTATTATACCACCCAAGTTACCGTAAAAACTTAGGTTTTGGAAATATGGCTGATTAAAGTAGTCGCATTGAGATGTGCGGACAGAGATTTGTCGAAGTTAAACACGAAATATAAAAAAAATACGGAGGTGTGCCAACATGACGTACACATAGGATGATAGAATAGGTCCAGAACTTTAGTACTATACCACCCAAGTTACCTTAAAAACTTAGGTTTTGGAAATACGGGTGATTAAAATAGTCGCTTTGGATGTGTGGACAGTGATCCACCTAAGTTTGACATAAAATATAAAATAAATACGGCTGTGTGTCAGCATGACGTACACGTAGGGTGATGAAATAGGACCAGAACTTCTGTATTATACCACCCAAGTTACCGTAAAAACTTAGGTTTTGGAAATATGGCTGATTAAAGTAGTCGCATTGAGATGTGCGGACAGCGATTTGTCAAAGTATGACATGAAAAATAAAATAAATACGGAAGTGTGCCAACATGACGTACACATAGGATGATAGAATAGGTCCTGAAATTTAGTATTATACCACCAAAGTTACCTTAAAAACTTAGGTTTTGGAAATGTCGGTGATTAAATTAGTCGCTATGCGATGTGCGGACAACGATTTGTCTAAGTTTGACATGAAATATAAAAATAAATACGGAATTGTGGATACCTGACGTACACATAGGATGATAGAATAGGTCCAGAACTTTAGTACTATACCACCCAAGTTACCGTAAAAACTTAGGTTTTGGAAATATGGGTGATTAAAATAGTCGCTATGCGATGTGCGGACAGCGATCCACCTAAGTTTGACATAAAATATAAAATAAATACGGCAGTGTGTCAGCATGACGTACACGTAGGATGAAAGAATAGGACCAGAACTTTAGTACTATACCACCCAAGTTACCTTAAAAACTTAGGTTTTGGAAATATGGGTGATTAAATTAGTCGCTATGCGATGTGCGGACAACGATTTGTCTAAGTATGACATAAAATATAATAATAAATACGGAAGTGTGCCAACATTACGTACATATAGGGTTATAGAATAGGACCAGAACTTTAGTACTATACCACCCAAGTTACCGTAAAAACTTAGGTTTTGGAAATATGGCTGATTAAAGTAGTCGCATTGAGATGTGCGGACAGAGATTTGTCGAAGTTTGACACGAAATATAAAAAAATACGGAGGTGTGCCAACATGACGTACATATAGGATGATAGAATAGGTCCAGAACTTTAGTACTATACCACCCAAGTTACCTTAAAAACTTAGGTTTTGGAAATACGGGTGATTAAAATAGTCGCTTTGGATATGTGGACAGTGATCCACCTAAGTTTGACATAAAATATAAAATAAATACGGCAGTGTGTCAGCATGACGTACACGTAGGGTGATGAAATAGGACCAGAACTTCTGTATTATACCACCCAAGTTACCGTAAAAACTTAGGTTTTGGAAATATGGCTGATTAAAGTAGTCGCATTGAGATGTGCGGACAGCGATTTGTCAAAGTATGACATGAAAAATAAAATAAATACGGAAGTGTGCCAACATTACGTACACGTAGGGTGATAGAATAGGTCCTGAAATTTAGTATTATACCACCCAAGTTACCTTAAAAACTTAGGTTTTGGAAATATGGGTGATTAAATTAGTCGCTATGCGATTTGCGGACAACGATTTGTCTAAGTTTGACATGAAATATAAAAATAAATACGGAATTGTGGATACATGACGTACACATAGGGTGATAGAATAGGACCAGAACTTCTGTATTATACCACCCAAGTTACCGTAAAAACTTAGGTTTTGGAAATATGGGTGATTAAATTAGTCGCTATGCGATGTGCGGACAACGATTTGTCTAAGTTTGACATGAAATATAAAAATAAATACGGAATTGTGGATACATGACGTACACATAGGGTGATAGAATAGGACCAGAACTTCTGTATTCTACCACCTAAGTTACCGTAAAAACTTAGGTTTTGGAAATATGGCTGATTAAAGTAGTCGCATTGAGTTGTGCGGACAGAGATTTGTTGAAGTTTGACACGAAATATAAAAAAAATACGGAGGTGTGCCAACATTACGTACACGTAGGGTGATAGAATAGGACCAGAACTTCTGTATTATACCACCCAAGTTACCGTAAAAACTTAGGCTTTGGAAATATGGGTGATTAAATTAGTCGCTATGCGATGTGCGGACAACGATTTGTCTAAGTATGACATGAAATATAATAATAAATACGGAGGTGTGCCAACATTACGTACACGTAGGGTGATAGAATAGGACCAGAACTTCTGTATTATACCACCCAAGTTACCGTAAAAACTTAGGTTTTGGAAATATGGCTGATTAAAGTAGTCGCATTGAGATGTGCGGACAGAGATTTGTCGAAGTTTGACACGAAATATAAAAAAATACGGAGGTGTGCCAACATGACGTACACATAGGATGATAGAATAGGCCCAGAACATTAGTACTATACCACCTAAGTTACCTTAAAAACTTAGGTTTTGGAAATACGGGTGATTTAAATAGTCGCTTTGGATGTGTGGACAGCGATCCACCTAAGTTTGACATAAAATATAAAATAAATACGGCAGTGTGTCAGCATGACGTACATGTAGGATGAAAGAATAGGACCAGAACTTTAGTACTATACCAAACAAGTTACCTTAAAAACTTAGGTTTTGGAAATATGGGTGACTAAATTAGTCGCTATGCGATGTGCGGACAACGATTTGTCTAAGTATGACATGTAATATAGAAATAAATACGGAAGTGTGCCAACATTACGGTCACATAGGGTGATAGAATAGGACCAGAAAGTCTGTATTATACCACCCAAGTTACCGTAAAAACTTAGGTTTTGGAAATATGGCTGATTAAAGTAGTCGCATTGAGATGTGCTGACAGCGATTTGTCAAAGTATGACATGAAAAATAAAATAAATACGGAAGTGTGCCAACATGACGTACACATAGGATGAAAGAATAGGTCCAGAACCTTAGTACTATACCACCCAAGTTACCGTAAAAACTTAGGTTTTGGAAATATGGGTGATTAAATTAGTCGCTATGCGATGTGCGGACAACGATTTGTCTTAGTTTGACATGAAATATAAAAATAAATACGGAGGTGTGCCAACATTACGTACACGTAGGGTGATAGAATAGGACAAGAACTTCTGTATTATACCACCCAAGTTACCGTAAATCTTAGGTTTTGGAAATATGGCTGATTAAAGTAGTCGCATTGAGATGTGCGGACAGAGATTTGTCGAAGTTTGACACGAAATATAAAAAAAATACGGAGGTGTGCCAACATGACGTACACATAGGATGATAGAATAGGTCCAGAACCTTAGTACTATACCACCCAAGTTACCTTAAAAACTTAGGTTTTGGAAATACGGGTGATTAAATTAGTCGCTATGCGATGTGCGGACAACGATTTGTCTAAGTTTGACATGAAATATAAAAATAAATACGGAGGTGTGCCAACATGACGTAAACATAGGATGATAGAATAGGTCCTGAAATTTAGTATTATACCACCCAAGTTACCTTAAAAACTTAGGTTTTGGAAATATGGGTGATTAAATTAGTCGCTATGCGATGTGCGGACAACGATTTGTCTAAGTTTGACATGAAAAATAAAAATAAATACGGAATTTTGGATACATGACGTACACATTTGGTGATAGAATAGGATTAGAACTATATTATTATACCACTCAGGTTACCGTCAAAACTTAGGTTTTGGAAATACGGGTGATTAAAATAGTCGCTTTGGATGTGTGGACAGCGATCCACCTAAGTTTGACATAAAATATAAATAAATACGGCAGTGTGTCAGCATTACGTACACGTAGGATGAAAGAATAGGACCAGAACTTTAGTACTATACCACCCAAGTTACCTTAAAAACTTAGGTTTTGGAAATATGGGTGATTAAATTAGTCGCTATGCGATGTGCGGACAACGATTTGTCTAAGTTTGACATGAAATATAATAATAAATACAGAGGTGTGCCAACATTACGTACACGTAGGGTGATAGAATAGGACCAGAACTTCTGTATTATACCACCCAAGTTACCGTAAAAACTTAGGTTTTGGAAATATGGCTGATTAAAGTAGTCGCATTGAGATGTGCGGACAGAGATTTGTCGAAGTTTGACACGAAATATAAAAAAAATACGGAGGTGTGCCAACATGACGTACACATAGGATGATAGAATAGGTCCAGAACTTTAGTACTATACCACCCAAGCTACCTTAAAAACTTAGGTTTTGGAAATACGGGTGATTAAAATAGTCGCTTTGGATGTGTGGACAGTGATCCACCTAAGTTTGACATAAAATATAAAATAAATACGGCAGTGTGTCAGCATGACGTACACGTAGGATGAAAGAATAGGACCAGAACTTCTGTATTATACCACCCAAGTTACCGTAAAAACTTAGGTTTTGGAAATATGGCTGATTAAAGTAGTCGCATTGAGATGTGCGGACAGCGATTTGTCAAAGTATGACATGAAAAATAAAATAAATACGGAAGTGTGCCAACATGACGTACACATAGGATGATAGAATAGGTCCTGAAATTTAGTATTATACCACCAAAGTTACCTTAAAAACTTAGGTTTTGGAAATGTCGGTGATTAAATTAGTCGCTATGCGATGTGCGGACAACGATTTGTCTAAGTTTGACATGAAATATAAAAATAAATACGGAATTGTGGATACCTGACGTACACATAGGAGGATAGAATAGGTCCAGAACTTTAGCACTATACCACCCAAGTTACCGTAAAAACTTAGGTTTTGGAAATATGGGTGATTAAAATAGTCGCTATGCGATGTGCGGACAGCGATCCACCTAAGTTTGACATAAAATATATAATAAATACGGCAGTGTGTCAGCATGACGTACACGTAGGATGAAAGAATAGGACCAGAACTTTAGTACTATACCACCCAAGTTACCTTAAAAACTTAGGTTTTGGAAATATGGGTGATTAAATTAGTCGCTATGCGATGTGCGGACAACGATTTGTCTAAGTATGACATGAAATATAATAATAAATACGGAATTGTGCCAACATTACGTACATATAGGGTTATAGAATAGGACCAGAACTTCTGTATTATACCACCCAAGTTACCGTAAAAACTTAGGTTTTGGAAATACGTGTGATTTAAATAGTCGCTTTGGATGTGCGGACAACGATTTGTCTAAGTTTGACACGAAATTTTAAAAAAATACGGAGGTGTGCCAACTTGACGTACACATAGGATGATAGAATAGGTCCAGAACTTTAGTACTATACCACCCAAGTTACCTTAAAAACTTAGGTTTTGGAAATACGTGTGATTTAAATAGTCGCTTTGGATGTGCGGACAACGATTTGTCTAAGTTTGACATGAAATATGAAAATAAATACGGAATTGTGGATACATGACGTACACATAGGGTGATAGAATAGGACCAGAACTTCTGTATTATACCACCCAAGTTACCGTAAAAACTTAGGTTTTGGAAATATGGGTGATTAAATTAGTCGCTATGCGATGTGCGGACAACAATTTGTCTAAGTTTGACATAAAATATAAAAATAAATACGGAATTGTGGATACATGACGTACACATAGGGTGATAGAATAGGACCAGAACTTCTGTATTATACCACCCAAGTTACCGTAAAAACTTAGGTTTTGGAAATATGGGTGATTAAATTAGTCGCTATGCGATGTGCGGACAACGATTTGTTTAAGTATGACATGAAATATAATAATAAATACGGAGGTGTGCCAACATTACGTACGCGTAGGGTGATAGAATAGGACCAGAACTTCTGAGTAGTAGTGAATGATATGTTCTGGCACAGGGCGTACGAGGCGTACGAGGCGTACGAGGCGTACGAGGCGTACGAGGCGTACGAGGGTACGAGGCGTATGAGTGCAAAGTCCAAGGTCATCGCTACGTCATTATGTCTCGCGCGCGCCACGAGTGCAAAGTCCAAGGTCATCGCTACGTCATTATTTCTCGCGCGCGCCACGAGCGCAAAGTCCAAGGTCATCGCCACGTCATTATTTCTCGCGCGCGCCACCACCGTTCGCTCGGCTCGAGCGCGCCGGTTCCTACTAGATTCTGCCGCCCTGATACTTCGGAAGAATAAAAAACGGAATAATTCGATATTCGATTGTCGATTTCTATTTATCGAATCGTTTCGTTAATCGATTTTAATGTTTCTACGGTATTCCATCCTCCTGATACATAAAAATCAATTTTGAAAGCCATTTTTGTAAATTTTTTCAATAAATACAGTTTGGGACTTAGAAAATTTTCAATAGTCAACAAATATTTTTTCTTGACAACTTTTTTCGGAGTTAGAAAATTATTTTTCAGGAACGAAAAAAAATAAAAATAACAAGTATGATCGAAATAATAATAATAATAACGGGTATAATCGATTAAACGAATATTCACTCTCTCACGAACTTGATATCGTGTTTAAACATATCATTCGACATCGGGATCTTTCCGTGGTACACCACATACAACGGTTGCTCCGATTTCAATAGCGCGTTTATATTTTTCGTACTCATTCTCTCGTTCCAACTCTCGGGTAGTTGAAACCGCACATCATCGCATGTAACCAAAACTCTTACTCCGTAAGCGTAGTGCATTCTCTCTATGCTATTGACTAAATATTTTTTACCGATTTCTAAATCGCTTATCTTCGCGAAAGCGTTACCGTTCACTTCGTCGAGGATATCTTTATAATAATCCTTTTCCATTTCCATCTTTCTTCCGTCTATATATAAAAATATATTTTCACGGTGGAATAAAAAATTGAGAGCGTTTCAAAAGATGTAATAAATCATCGCTTTTGACGAAAACTAATTCATATTTAATTCCGACTCATCGACTAGTTTTAAATAAATAATATAATCGGCCAGAGCGTTTCGCAGGGGAACTTTGTTTTCATCCGTCAGATAAATGTTGATTTCTCTTATCGTCTGCGTGTCGGGTTTGAGCGGCATGTAATTTAAAACGGACGGTTTCTCGTAAATTTTATCTCTGTGTTCTCGCGGACTCGAGTGATACAACAACGAGGAGTTATCGTGTCTGTGCCAATGCTCCGCGTGATTGATATACGAATGTTCGACTAAATCGCAATGCACTTCGATCATCTCGAACGGTCTGATTTGTAATTTACTCTCTTCTTCGTAAATTGATAAAATAGTTTCCGACTCGAACATCAATTCGAACGCGGTTTCATCTTTTTTCAATTCTGTAAACCCTAGAAACCGTCGTAGCTCGTTGTTCATATGGAACTTGACTGGAGATTTGATACATATCTTAGACTGTGGGTCTCGAAAAATCTTAAACTTTTCCACATCTATCACCGGTGTGATCTTACCGATCCTCATGAATTCCCTGATTTCTCTCTGCATAGTTTTCAAATCCCAAAACTCCGCATCAAAAGTTAGTGTAGGACGATCCTTCTCACTCTTAAAAAAAGTAATCGAAGCCGGCTCTTTCAAGTTATAAAAATAGTTATGAAATGAAAACCCCGTGAGCGCGAGATAATAACGCGCGCCCTCTTTCAAGTGTATGGGGTTTTCGAGCTTCAACTGCAGATGCGGTTTTCGACCGATCAATTTGAAGTACACCATTTTCTCTATATATACTTTTAAAACATTACGGTTACGATTATTTATTAAGAGTGGGGGAGAAAAAAAAATAAAATTAGTCGAACCATCTCAAAAATGCGTATTTATCGTTTTGTAAAGCGCGTTCTATCGTATTGAAATCCTGTCCTCTGGAAAAACGCCGCAATACCTCCAAACACAAATGACCGCATATCGGGGGATCTTCGTAATCTTGATATCTCGCGTGGTTATAACAAATACCTTTAGTCATGTTTAGATATTTCTCCAATTCTAAAGGTGGAGGCGCCTCGCCGAACGAATCGAAATATATGACATAATTACCTTTTTTCGTATAACAAGTCCAATGCGTGCCGCCCGACTCTAGATCACCTAGATTAATAATAGCACACTCGTTTTTGCGCGGCTTGTCGGGTAAACACTCTCGCATAAAAACACCGCGGAAATTGTCGATTTTCAACTTGTTGGCCCATGTCTCCAGTTCGGACATGGTCAGCGGAACTAGTTTTTTTTTATCCTCTCTAATATCTTTAAGAGTCTTATGCAATTTTCCGCTTACACGTTTCACCAGACCGGCTCCGGTTTTATCTTTATTAATCAATTCGTCCAGTTCATTGTCTATTAGATTTTTCAACCACGGCACGAAATCATTCTTCAACACAGGCGCCACTTTATTCTTTATCAGAGGTGAGGCGAATTTCTTAAAATACGGAATATTGTTTTCGGCCAGTTCTAAAACTTCCTTCAGAAGACCTCCATCGATCATTTCCTTCAACTGGGAATAATCAAAAATCAACCGTGTCCCTCTATTGTTTTTCAACGCTTTTTCCACTTGTTTGTTTTGATCGCCATCGAGTGACACTTCGGTATTACCATTTTTTAATTGATCTTTTGTTAAAGTAAGCACTGCGCGTTTAAGCTTCTTATGAGCTATCCGCAGCTTATTCAGTTGACCTTTAGTCAAATTTATTTTCCTCTTGTGATTCCCCATTATCTATGTATAAAAATTAATATTTTGAATTCATATAAAAAATTAAAACTTACCAAATGATTGATATTTTTTTCTATCGAACGAAAATTTAATTTCATTAATATAAGAGATGAATTCTTACTGCCGCACGTGTAAAACGCAGACCGCGTCGGAGAACATGAAAATTGTGAAAACGAAAAATAAAAGATGGTCGGCGAGTTCCGATTGCGCGGTCTGCGGCGGCGTTAAAAACTCGTTTATCAAAGAGCCGCCTGAAGTGGTGGAGGCGAAAGAACTGCACAAACCGGTAGTGAAAAAATTTATAAAACGCAGGATAATCATGAAAGGTCTGGATAATCTGTGGGCCGCGGATCTGCTCATCATGAAACAATTCGCCAGAGAGAACAACTGGTACAAATACATCTTAAACGTGATAGACTGTTTTAGCAAATTCGTCTGGTCCGAACCGTTGAAGAAAAAAAGACGGCGCGGTAGTGACGGCCGCTTTTGAGAGGATAATAGAGAGAGCGAAAAAGGACGGTCACACTACGCCCGAACTGCTGCACACGGATAAGGGGACCGAGTTTAAAAATAAACCTTTTAACGACATGCTCAAAAAACACGGCATAAAAATGTACCATACGGAGAGCGAGGAAAAGTCGGCGATAATCGAGAAATACCACAGGACGTTAAACGATAAATTCAGAGTCAAATTCCAAGTGAGAAACTCGCACAAATGGTACGACGTCTTACAAGAGCTCACCGACGAATACAACAAACACGATTACCACAGCACGATAAAAATGCGTCCGGCCGATGTCAATAAGAGCAACGAGTCCGATCTGTTGAAAATGTATCAGGAGCTCGAAAGTGAAGTGCCGCGTAAAAAACCGAAATTCGACGTCGGAGACAGAGTCCGTATAACGGCGAGTAAAGTCGTATTTAGAAACAAATATAAACAAAACTGGACTAGCGAAATTTTTGTGATCGCGCAAGTTTTAAACACCAAACCCGTCACGTACAAAATCGAGGCTCTAGACGGTGAAGAAGTGATCGGTGGTTTTTACGAGAGGGAACTGCAAAAGACCGAATTTTGAGTATTTTTAAAAGTACCATCACAGTACCATTACCAGTACCATTACAGTACTATTAATATTTTTTAAAGTACCAGTACCACCGCAGTACTATTAATATTTTTTAAAGTACCGGTACCATCGCAGTACTATTAATATTGTTAAAGTATCGGTACCATCGCGGTACTAATGTGCCGTCGTAATAAAAGAACCATAATAAAATCAAAAGTACCGATACAGTACCGTTTCTTATTTATTTCGAAATTATCGCGGCAATATTAAATCGAATTTTCTCATCGTGCGATATTATTAATTAGAGTCTCGTAGCTCGACATTGTATTTTTTAAACAAGTAGAAATACCTAAAGTGCTTATATAGAACGACATGACTGACGCGATTGACGTTTATCATACCGAGCTTACTTTTAAAAACCGTAATATCACGATAGTGCGCGGTGTCGATAAAATATGTCGGTTTAAAGCGAACGATATCACCCATATACTGGGATACAAGAACCCCAAAAAGGCGATTTACGATCATGTGAACGAAAAATATAAAACTACATATCGCGATTTAAAAGTCGATAATCCGAATTTACATCTAAAACGAACGCATCCCGATACGGTTTTCATAGACGAACCGGCGATCGGGGTTCTGTTGAATAAATGCGCGAAGGAAAGTGATGAGTTTCGGGAGTGGTTTTTCAAAGAACTCGAAAATATACATTCGGAACACGCCGAGCGAAATATCGAGAATGACGAATCGAGCGAGTCGGAATCGGATTATGAATGGTTAGAAAGCGAGGATACCTCGGACGATCGTTTGAAAACGGAAAACGGATTATTCCGCGAGATGATTGATAGAACGCAAATACAACAAATTTTCGCTGTATCGAAGAGTGCGGATAATAACAAGGAATATAAATTCATAGACACGCAAAAACGCTCTTTTAAAAAAGCCGTCGAGGATTCCCGCGGATACGATTTATGTTTCGAAACGGAATACATAATTATCGACGACGAGAATATGATAAAAAAGGTTTTGAGAAAAATAAATAAAGAGGGTGTGGAATACGAATATAACGGAAAGAGCAAATGTATAACGATTCGCGATGACGATTTCGACCTGATCGGTCTGGTTAAAAGAACGATGTCGGAAGTGATGTTGTGGTGAAATAAATACGTTTCCGATCGCGCGAACTATATGATTTTATTTTTTTATTTTTTCGATCGTAATAAAACATTGACGTTCGATCGGTCGTTTTTCTATAGTAGGTACGAAATGAATAACAATAATAATATGGATATTGCGAGTGATGAGATTTCCGACGAAAGTTCTTCATCGTCTTATAATTCCGATGTGTCCAACACAGATGAGGATTACATGGACGATATCGCGAGTAAATTCGTTTTTAATAATCGAGAGGTTACAGTGTTGTTTGATGATGATAATAACTCTTGGTTTAAGGGTAAAGATGTAGCCGAAATATTAGGATATTCAAATTTAAAAAGGGCCTTACAAATGCGTGTTAATGATCGTTACAAGAAAAATCTGGCCTTTATAGTTGGGACACGATTTGTGTCCCAACCGAATCTGAGCGATTTTGGTGGGACCAAACCTGTTTCGCATCATAAAGGCTTAGAAATTTACATATCTGAGCCCGGATTATATGAATTGATATTTTCATCAAAGTTACCCTCAGCGAATGACTTCAAACGTTGGGTCTTCGAAGACGTTTTACCTTCCATCCGTAAACATGGTGAGTACAAACTGAGAAATAAAAACGTAGAGCTTATGGAAACGATAAGTCGGTTAGAAAATGAAAATCGTCTGATAGAAAATGAAAATCGTCTGATAGAAAATGAAAATCTTCGTTTAAACAATACGATACAAAACATGAAACCTAAAGTAGCTTGTATGCCTCAAAAATCGAACCTAAGACACGTCTTTGCCGTCTTTAAACGATATTCTTATGCGGACGGTATTTATACATACTACTGTGTAAGAACTGAAGATCGGTATTTTTCTACGGTTTATAAAAAGAAAATCGATGAAGGTTATTTACTTTTGTTTTACAAAGATGAAGTGCCGAACAGTATAAACGTTTTGAACTGTGTAAAAGATATCATGAGATACCGCAATATATCCTATAAATCACGCAATAATGTTGTAATCACGCCGTATAATTTCATAGAATTAGTAGAAGAATTCTTCAAAGATTTGAGAAAATAAATAGTAAACATTTTCCCATCCTAATAAATTCTTATTTCTCGTAATTTATTTTATTTCTTTTCTTAACCGGCGCGTTATTTTTTTCCTCATAGAGAGTGATGGATATCGTCCCGTATTACGAAGAGAAGATCGAAGATAACCTTCTACCCCGACCGTTACGTTGTCTGATAGTAGGCTCCTCGGGCTGCGGAAAAACAAACTTGTTGCTGAATTTCATTTATAATCCGCGCGGTCTCGTGTTTAGAAATTTATACGTCTTCAGTAAGTCTATAGAGCAGCCGGCTTATGTAGAATTACGCAAAAAGTACATCGATGCTGAAAACAAGTTGAATAAGAAGATAGCATACTTTTTTAACAATTGCGAAGATTTACCTCCATTGGATGAATGTAAGAAAAACTCCCTCGTGGTGTTCGACGACTGTCTGATGGAAAAACAAGAAGTGATAAAAGACTACTTCATCAGAGGTAGACATAAAAAACTGTCCTGCGTCTACCTCAGTCAGAGCTACGGTAAAGTCGACATGCAAGTGATACGGAACAACGTCAACCTGCTATGCGTCTTCAAACAAAACAAACACTACACGAAACGTATTTATGACGATTTCGTAGGATCGGACATGACGATCGATGAATTCGAAAAGATGTGTTAAAAGTGTTGGAGCGAACCGTTCGGATTTTTGACAATAAACACCGCTAAGAAAGCGCACAACGGAAAATACATGTTCAAGTTAAAAGACGAGTTAAACGATGTTATCGAACGATAATCGACGTGTATGCATCGTTTTTAATAAACGATTCGTAAACGTTATTTTATAAAAACCACGTGTACGCATCGTTTTTAATAAACGATTCATATACGTTATTTTATAAAAACCACGTGTACGCATCGTTTTTAATAAACGATTCGTATACATAATATTTTATAAAAACAACGTGTACGCATCGTTTTAGATTTTTATTTAAATTTATTTTTTTCTTTATTTTTGAAAAGCGAAACTCCGAACCCGAAACCTATATATATAGATAATACGATGAAGAGGAAAAGCGATGATAAGGAGATCATCGGCACGCTGGTGAAAAAACAGAAGATGGCCGATAAGATGTGGCCGGACGATGCGGACGTACGAATGGCTAAAAAATATGAAAAGTTACAAGAAAAATGGCTAGAAGACAGTAAGAAAAATCAGATACGCGAAGCTGAGGAGAGGAGAAAGCTTTTCAGTTCACACCCCGTGTTGTTAGCTAAACCGAAAGAACAATTGTTAGCGCCTCCTCCTCCGCGTGAAAACAAACCGATTACCGTCGCGGAGGCTAAGAGGTTGGATAAATTGGAAGACCGATTAAAGAGTGAATTCGACACGTCTAGAAGAGCGGAAGTGGAAAAGGTGCGCGAACAAGAGAAGCAACACGAACCCGTAGTTAAAGCTATAAAAGAACAGACGGAAACTTTAAAGACAGAGAAAAAACCCCGTGTCATTTTGAGAAGACCCATCCCCACTGTCGGACAGTTCAGACCTAGAACGTCGAGCACACCCGGTAGACCTGTAGGTAAAGTGGACAAAACACTTGGTAGACCGGTAGATAAAGTGGACGAAACGATAACTCCAATCGAGGACCCAGACGTATTCGATGCGTCTACAGTTTTATCACCGGCGCAAACTACGCAGGAATTACAGAATCGTTCTATCCGCGAATTCACTGAAAACGAGGAAATTGGTGATATCGCAAAGCAATACCTCTCGAACTGTAACGATATGAGTTTCGGCGTTTATTACGATTTCGCGAATAGCAAACTCGCGATCGGATCGCAAACCATATCCGTCGAAAACGACGATATCATACTGGACAGAACTATGGACAGATACGTAGGTAGCGAGGGACTGTGGTCGCTCTTGACCAGAGCGGAGATCCACGGCGTACAATCCACAGCCGCGGTCGGTACGACACCGAAGGAGAGACTCATAAGTATAGGCGCGTTCACTTCTCAGGACTTTGAAAAATATAAAGATATTTTAATCAAAACACACGCTCTACATCATAACAACGATCCCGCCTCGCCCAGACCCAAGGCGAGCGGTGGTTGGAAATGGAAGAATTTAATAAGTGACATATGGAAAGAACTCAAACAAAAGCCGTCTTCGTCCGGCAGCGGTCTACTCGTGGATACAAACAACCCCGTGGAATATAAATATATAGACGATTACGACGAGTTGTCGGAGAGAATAAAGTTTATACAAGCCGAGGAGGAAGCGGGAAATAATAATTTTAATAACGAAAAAATCGGGATCGTCAAGTTTATAAATAACGAGATCGAAAAACTGATCACTTGGCCGGAAGGTGTTAAACGGATAAGTCGGTGTTTGTCCGCGTTGAAGGAAAAGGAAGGTGGTAAATTGACTAACACCGCGGATGTTAAGTTTCGCGTAGATAAATTGGGTTTGGCGTCGCATAGGAAGAAACGTATGCGCATGTTCGGTAGGAGATGAATATTTTATTCGTCCGAAAATTTTAAAAGTATATTTTTCATTAAGTTCGAATCGCGTTTTTTATTTTTTTATTCGAAACCGAAAACTTAAAATCTATATATAGATATGGAGAAGTATTACGAGGAAGCGTCCGACAAGATAGAACGGTACGAATTCCATACCGTCGAACCGGTGTCCGATCTGTTAGTGTTCTTATAGTGTTAGGTGGTTGACACGTAGCTTCGTTTTCAGCGACTTTTTTGATTAATTTCATCTTCGGCGGTCTACGCCTCTCTACATTTTCTAATAAACACTCAAAATCCGCGTACATAACGAAAGGAATTTTCATCCGACATTTGTAATCTTTAAATTTTATAACTTCCCCTTTTCCCGGTATATTTACTTTTACGGAGTCGTGTTCTTTACAATACTCTTTGTGTCTAATCAATAAATCTTCTCTACCGAAATATTGCAGGCATCGTTTGCATATGTAGATTTTATTACATCTTTTCGTCATCTGAACATGTACCAGTTTTTCCAGATCTTTAATATAACAATAATGCGATTTTTTTCCTTTTTTAATATATAAAAGATCGATATGCGTATCCTTTTCTTCATCTGTCACAATCAGCGGATATATATTATAGTTACTATTGTAACCGTAAACGTTCATCGATATTCCGCTTCGCTTTACGAATTTTTTTACATCGTCCAAGGCTACTGGAAACTCTATGTCTTTCATCGCATCGACAAACTCGTTTTCATATCGTTTATATTTTTTAACTCTTTCAGCATCTTTATTAACGGGGTGTAAAGCGGATAAAATCGCCCACAAAAAACATTTTTCATCTTTGTTTTTTACATTTATTATAGCTTTTTTATTTTTTATTTTATCTGGAAGATCGATGTAACTCGATCCTCTAAAAGGCGAGTATCTGTTAATCGCTAAATCTAGTCCTTCGATTTCGTAAAGGCTCCATCCGGATCCTCTCGCTTCAAACTCCTCCATATTCGTACATATTGTATCTCTCATCATCCTCAATGTTTGTTTCAAATCGGTAGTACTGTATGCTCTAAAATTTTCAGTTCTAAAAAACATCTTCTCTATTTCACATTTGTCACTCGCATTTCGCTTATACTTAGCGATAAAAGTCAAATTAAACTTAATATTATGTTTTGCGAGATAATCTTCTATGAACTTTATGATCGTATCGATAAATCTATTAATAAAAACTTTCGGATCTTTTATTCCGTGAATATTTTTAAAGTGATATGTAATTAACCTACTTTCAAAAGCCGTTTCTTTTAAAATAATCTCATTTTCAGTAACGGGTGGAAGTTTATCGCTTTTTACAGGCTTCACTAGATTAATAATCGTGCTCATTGCTAACAATGCTGCGCCGTGTAAAACGTTAAAAACGGAATTATTTTTATTAGTAGTAGTAGTAGTAGGTCGTATATCGAGTCTGGGTTGTTTGGCTGAAGTCGGTCCGTCTTCAACATCATCGTGTCTCTCGATATCCGTTTTAGCAGTCGAAGTCCGAGCCGGAGCGTACTGAATAACTGAAGGTCTGCTTTGATAATCTCGAGGATTGAAATTTTCGATAGGAATTAAGTCGGGTACAGGCCGCTTTAATCTATTGATCCCACTCGTACTCGGTTTAGCTAAATCATTAGCATTACATTTTTTCACGTGTCGACTAAAATGTAAACTTGTGATTTCTTTTCCACATTTATCACACGTCTTCTTCTTATAACGTGTATTATCTCGTTCTGGATTCGATGAACATATTTTCACATGGTGGGATAAGTTTGTCTTCAATATCAGCTTGCCGCAGAAACCACATTCAATTTTGGAAGTCATTTTTTTCACCTATAACAGAAAATAAAAAGATTAGTTATCAATAAAAAATTAAATTCGAATGAATTCTTACAAATAATATTTATTTAAAAAATATTTATCGAAAAATTTTACAAGTCTAAAAAAGTCGACTACTGAAAATTTTCAGTCTCAAAAAATATTTATCGAAAAATTTTACAAGTCAAAAAAAGTTGACTAACGAAAATTTTCAAAGTCCCGAAAAAATATTTATCGAAAAATTTTACAAGTCCAAAAATGTTGACTATCGAAAATTTTCAAAGTCCCAAAAAAATATTTATCGAAAAATTTTACAAGTCCAAAAAAAGTATTTTTCGAAAAAATTTACAAGTCCGAAAAAGTTGACTAACGAAAATTTTCAAAGTCCCGAAAAAATATTTATCGAAAAATTTTACAAGTCCAAAAAAAAGTTGACTATCGAAAATTTTCTAAGTCCCAAAAAAATATTTATCGAAAAATTTTACAAGTCCAAAAAAGTTGACTATCGAAAATTTTCTAAGTCCCGAAAAAATATTTATCGAAAAATTTTACAAGTCCGAAAAAGTTGACTATCGAAAATTTTCTAAGTCCCGAAAAAATATTTATCGAAAAATTTTACAAGTCCAAAAAAGTTGACTACTGAAAATTTTCAAAGTCCCCGAAAAATATTTATCGAAAAATTTTACAAGTCCAAAAAAGTTTACTACTGAAAATTTTCAAAGTCTCAAGATATATTTATTGAAAATTTACAAGTCTTAAACTGAGCGAAAATTTTCTAAGTCCAAACAGTATTTATTGAAAAATTTACAAGTCGTAAAGTGAAACTTGCTAAAAATATTCTAAGTCCAAACAGTATTTATTGAAAAATTTACAAGTTCTAAACTGAGCGAAAATTTTCCAAGTCCAAACAGTATTTATTGAAAAATTTACAAGTTCTAAACTGAGCGAAAATTTTCTAAGTCCAAACAGTATTTATTGAAAAATTTACAAGTTCTAAACTGAGCGAAAATTTTCTAAGTCCAAACAGTATTTATTGAAAAATTTACAAGTCGTAAAGTGAAACTTGCTAAAAATATTCTAAGTCCAAACAGTATTTATTGAAAAATTTACAAGTTCTAAACTGAGCGAAAATTTTCCAAGTCCAAACAGTATTTATTGAAAAATTTACAAGTTCTAAACTGAGCAAAAATTTTCTAAGTCCAAACAGCATTTATTGAAAAATTTGCAAGTCCGAAACTGAGTGAAAATTTTCTAAGTCCAAACTGCATTTATTGAAAAATGTACAAGTCGTAAAGTGAAACTTGCTAAAAATTTTCTAAGTCCAAACAGTATTTATTGAAAAATTTACAAGTTCTAAACTGAGTGAAAATTGTCTAAGTCCAAACTGCATTTATTGAAAAATTTACAAGTCGTAAAAATGTTAAAGTCTTAATAAACCAAAGTCGGCACTTACCTCAGGAACTGTCGAGACGATCTTCAAAACACAACTGGTCAAACTCAAAATCGGACCGGTATATATACCCGGAAAATCACGTGGCTCACGTGTAAAGTTGCGCGTGCTCTTAGGGGCAAAGTCAGCTTTCAACGTGATCAAAATTTTCCATTGAAAACCGTTTAAAATTACAAATTTTTAAGAGAAAATAATTCAAAATTGATTTTTATGTATCAGGAGGGCAGAATACCGTAGAAACATTAAAATCGATTAACGAAACGATTCGATAAATCAAAATCGACAATCGAATATCGAATTATTCAGTTTTTTATTCTTCCGAAGTATCAGGGCGGCAGAATCTAGTAGGAACCGGCGCGCACGAGCCGAGCGAACGGTGGTGGCGCGCGCGAGAAATAATGACGTGGCGATGACCTTGGACTTTGCGCTCGTGGCGCGCGCGAGAAATAATGACGTAGCGATGACCTTGGACTTTGCACTCGTGGCGCGCGCGAGAAATAATGACGTAGCGATGACCTTGGACTTTGCACTCATACGTCTCGTACCCTCGTACGCCTCGTACGCCTCGTACGCCTCGTACGCCTCGTACGCCTCGTACGCCCTGCGCCAGAACATATCATTCACTACTACTCTTCTGTATTATACCACCCAAGTTACCGTAAAAACTTAGGTTTTGGAAATATGGGTGATTAAATTAGTCGCTATGCGATGTGCGGACAACGATTTGTCGAAGTTTGACACGAAATATAAAAAAATACGGAGGTGTGCCAACATGACGTACACATAGGATTATAGAATAGGTCCAGAACTTTAGTACTATACCACCCAAGTTACCTTAAAAACTTAGGTTTTGGAAATACGGGTGATTAAAATAGTCGCTTTGGATATGTGGACAGTGATCCACCTAAGTTTGACATAAAATATAAAATAAATACGGCAGTGTGTCAGCATGACGTACACGTAGGGTGATGAAATAGGACCAGAACTTCTGTATTATACCACCCAAGTTACCGTAAAAACTTAGGTTTTGGAAATATGGCTGATTAAATTAGTCGCATTGAGATGTGCGGACAGCGATTTGTCAAAGTATGACATGAAAAATAAAATAAATACGGAAGTGTGCCAACATTACGTACACGTAGGGTGATAGAATAGGTCCTGAAATTTAGTATTATACCACCCAAGTTACCTTAAAAACTTAGGTTTTGGAAATATGGGTGATTAAATTAGTCGCTATGCGATGTGCGGACAACGATTTGTCTAAGTTTGACATGAAATATAAAAATAAATACGGAATTGTGGATACATGACGTACACATAGGGTGATAGAATAGGACCAGAACTTCTGTATTATACCACCCAAGTTACCGTAAAAACTTAGGTTTTGGAAATATGGGTGATTAAATTAGTCGCTATGCGATGTGCGGACAACGATTTGTCTAAGTTTGACATGAAATATAAAAATAAATACGGAATTGTGGATACATGACGTACACATAGGGTGATAGAATAGGACCAGAACTTCTGTATTATACCACCCAAGTTACCGTAAAAACTTAGGTTTTGGAAATATGGGTGATTAAATTAGTCGCTATGCGATGTGCGGACAACGATTTGTCTAAGTTTGACATGAAATATTAAAATAAATACGGAATTGTGGATACATGACGTACACATAGGGTGATAGAATAGGACCAGAACTTCTGTATTATACCACCCAAGTTACCGTAAAAACTTAGGTTTTGGAAATATGGGTGATTAAATTAGTCGCTATGCGATGTGCGGACAACGATTTGTTTAAGTATGACATGAAATATAATAATAAATACGGAGGTGTGCCAACATTACGTACACGTAGGGTGATAGAATAGGACCAGAACTTCTGTATTATACCACCCAAGTTACCGTAAAAACTTAGGTTTTGGAAATATGGCTGATTAAAGTAGTCGCATTGAGATGTGCTGACAGAGATTTGTCGAAGTTTGACACGAAATATAAAAAAAATACGGAGGTGTGCCAACATGACGTACACATAGGATTATAGAATAGGTCGGGAACTTTAGTACTATACCACCCAAGTTACCTTAAAAACTTAGGTTTTGGAAATACGGGTGATTAAAATAGTCGCTTTGGATATGTGGACAGTGATCCACCTAAGTTTGACATAAAATATAAAATAAATACGGCAGTGTGTCAGCATGACGTACACGTAGGGTGATGAAATAGGACCAGAACTTCTGTATTATACCACCCAAGTTACCGTAAAAACTTAGGTTTTGGAAATATGGCTGATTAAAGTAGTCACATTGAGATGTGCGGACAGCGATTTGTCAAATTATGACATGAAAAATAAAATAAATACGGAAGTGTGCCAACATTACGTACACGTAGGGTGATAGAATAGGTCCTGAAATTTAGTATTATACCACCCAAGTTACCTTAAAAACTTAGGTTTTGGAAATATGGGTGATTAAATTAGTCGCTATGCGATGTGCGGACAACGATTTGTCTAAGTTTGACATGAAATATAAAAATAAATACGGAATTGTGGATACATGACGTACACATAGGGTGATAGAATAGATAAATTGGGTTTGGCGTCGCATAGGAAGAAACGTATGCGCATGTTCGGTAGGAGATGAATATTTTATTCGTCCGAAAATTTTAAAAGTATATTTTTCATTAAGTTCGAATCGCGTTTTTTATTTTTTTATTCGAAACCGAAAACTTAAAATCTATATATAGATATGGAGAAGTATTACGAGGAAGCGTCCGACAAGATAGAACGGTACGAATTCCATACCGTCGAACCGGTGTCCGATCTGAATTTCAATTCGCCCAATCAGATGATCGTGTTCAGATTAGACGGCGGAGACGTTTTTTACGATAAGGAAATATATTATCACATACGAGGCGAAGTGTTGAAAAAAGCGAATGGCGCGAAGTACGAGGCGACAGACCCGATCAAGTTGGTCGATAATTTCCCCGCGTTTTTATTTAAGAGAATCGAATTGAAAAAACACGGTCAGTTGATAGACTTCGTCGACGAAGTCGGTATCACGAGTACGATCAAAGCTCTGACGACATACGGCAAATCGAGCGAGAGCACTTTTCACACGAGCGGATTCAAATCTAAATTCGATAAAGGAGTCGGCAAGTTCGAAGCTTACGGCCCCTTGTCGCATCTCGGTTTAGGGTTTTTCGACGCGCTGAAATATCCGATGTACAGAGGAGGATTCCAAATAATTTTTACACGCAACGAAGATAACGACGCGATATACCGTTGGAAGGAGGGTAGCGGCGCTAACGAGAAAACCGCGGACGAGGGAAAGATACAAATCACGAGGTTCGATTTAAAAGTGCCCCTGGTCGAGTATGACGCTGTGAAAAAAGTGCCGCTCATAGAGGGACTGAGACGATTGAGTACGAAGGGTGATTTGACATACAACTATTACCAGTGGCAGTGTATCGAGAAGTTCGGTGTGTCGGGGTCTTCGTTCAGTTTCGACTTATCCGGCTTATTCGGGAATATATCCGATCCGCTGTTCGTAATCATAGGTCTACAGACCAACCTCAAAAACAATCAAGAGAAGGATCCGAGCCGATTCAACGCTATAAACATAAAAAACTACCGCGTCAAAATCAATGGACTGGGGTATCCGAATGAGCCGCAGAATTTGTCTATAAACGATAAGGCGTACGGTATTTTATACACGAGTTATTGCTCGATCAGGCGGGTGTTATTCGGAGACGAAGACGTTTATTTAAGCGATATCGATTTTATAGACAAGTATCCGTTGATGGTCGTCGACACGCATCACCATCCGTTCTCCAGCGATAATAGGCAAAAAGATAATAAAATAGAATTGGAATTTACGAACCCCGTCGCAAGTCCGCTCTCGGATCAGGGGACGACCGCTTATGCCGTAGTCGTTTCGGAGAAAGGTTTCACTTACGATTTGGAGAGGAATAGAATTACAATGTTTTGAGATATTTTTTAATGTGGAGACGATGATAAACCGTCTACAGCATAGACGGTTGAAAATTGTTTTCGTTTTTTTTTTTAATATAATTATATGTTAACTTTTTACACGCGAGAATCAATTTTTTTTTCCAAAGTGTGTAGTTTAAAGGAGGAACGAAACGTTCCCTTTATAAAAAAAAGAAAAAAAAGGATTTTTAAATAATAAGTCGGTTATGAAATAAAATATGTATTTATTATCTTTTTTTTAATCCGCGTACAAGTCGAGTGTGACATTTAGTTTAATTATTCCGTAGACGAATTAGCATCAAGTTCTAAAGCGGACTCTCGCGGTATCTTGTAGTGCCCCCAAGGGAGAGTGGTGATGCCGTCTTCTAAAATAAACCTTTTTTCGTCACTCGCCGATAATGCTTTCTTGTGCTGTTCTACACTATACAATTCATGCTTCTTACTTCTTATCATATTCATACATCTATACACGTCTCTCTGTTCGAGCAAGCATTCCTTGTAGTCTTTAAAAGTAATTTTAGTTTCCACAACCGATTTCTTAATTCCTTTCGCTTTTTTAAATGCTTTCCCCTCAAAATCATCATACGAAGTTAACCGATTGGAGTACATCTTAGCTCTGAGTCCCACATATTCGGATAATGGATCACCCGGCATTTCATCCTTAAATGTGCCGAGTATTTTTTCTCGATATATGTCATATCTTTCATCATGTTTCCTCATATCCGAGTAGAAATCCGGAGTTTCTATTAGGTATTCCAAACTGTCCGTGTCCGGTATACTGCAATTTCGCTTTTTCTCCGTATTCTTTTTTAATATGATTATAATGAAAGTCGTACATCTGCGTTTTAGCGATGTCTAATATACACATTCCTATATATATGGGTTTGTTAAATAATAAACTAGTTTTTCTCATGTGAACGGCGGAAAGATCTTCACAAAATATAGTTCTATGCTTAAAAATCGGTTTCGCCACCCATTTCTCGATCTGTTTAGTCTGAGTAGCGAGTCGTATGTCCACTCTATTTCTGACATTTTCGATGGTTTTACCGAACACGGAATTGTTTAGAAGCTTGTAAAATTGCTTTGCGGGTTTATTAGTAGCGTTTTTCCAACGGCGTACATTTTTATTGATAAAATCGGACATCCAATAACTCTGACTGAAACTCAGAATTCTATGTATTTTTTTTAGTTTCAACCCTAACGAAAGATATAATTTTAACGCTTTGTAATGAACGACATATTTTTCTTTATCGTACAACGTGGTCAAGAGGTTGATCTCCTTTGAACCGGGGGGTGCCCGTCTTTCGACCGCTAGCGGTAGGTCGGAATGTAAATCGTGTAATTCTCGCGGATATTCTAAATCCACTTCGAATATATATCCTACGTCGCTATTATCGGGTATCCGCATTACATCGATTTCCTCTTCGACCCATTTAAAATTACCCGTAGGCATTTTGTGTTTAGACATCGCCCAACCGTATTGGTTCACGGCGTCCAAGTACATGAGATACGTTATAGGCTTACTCTCATCATACCCATCGACACGCGGGTTATTGGCTTTCGCGTGTCTGTTCGACACTTGAGCTAAACCGCCTCTAATCCCCCTCGTGATCATGAGTATCATTTCGTAGTCGTACAAATAGTCTAAAACCGTTCCGCTTTCTTTTAATAATATGCTCCACGCCAGACCCGGCGTTGTAAAGTACCACGCTAAATCCAATCCGTATGATCCCAAAGAAATACTTCTATAATCTTCCATCACATCGGCTAGTAATAAAACATCGAGTCTGTTATAAAACAGTGTATATTCTTTCATATTCTTTATTTTAAATGTTTTCCAAACCAGTTTCGCGTGTTCATAATCCCACGGACTAATACCTTGTTCGTTCAACTCATTATAAAATTTTTCTATCGGTGGTAAACTAGTCTCGAGATATTTTTCATCATCGTCCATATAATCGTACGGATAAACTCCTTTTCTAAATAATAACTTCATCGGATCGAGATTTCTATATTCATGTAAAAATAAATCAAATTTCTCTTGAAATTCTATACTCGATTTATATTTATGCAACTCAGGTTCGAATAGTTTAAATCTAAAGTTTTTGTCTTGTATAGCTTCATAATATTTTTTTTGATGGTCGGACCAATTATTCATATCTTTATTTTTGAAAGAGTCTTCTAAAATTCCTCCATTATCCCAATCGGAATCTGAATCGGAATCTGAATCGCAATCATTTTTTTTCGATCTGATATCATTATATTTATTTCTTATCTCATCTCTCTCCTTTAACCATCTCGTATAATACTCTTTTTGTTCCTCGGGCATTCCATACTTTTTTACATGTATAAACTGATATTCACTCAATCCCTTAGTTAAATCGTCTAACGAATAAAGTGTAAACTTATACGAGTCTAAAAATCTCGCTTTTATTCCGATCCCGAAATCGACAGTATACGAGATATATCTCTCTTCGTTATTCGGAATGATATCGATACGCGTATTTTCATCTAATCTCAACATTTTTATTATTAAATGCGTATCGTAACCGCTCAAGTTATGGATAAATATGGGAATAAACTTCGGAATTTTAAATTTCAAATTACAAGACTGGTGCGCCGCGCCTCTATACTCTCCGGTCAGATGACAATGATCGCGAACGCGGATATCCTTTTTTCCATGATCGAGACGAATAAACCGATAAGGTCGTGTGAATAAGTTAGCGATATCCCGTTCATCATCATTTTTTTCATCAATATCATCTTTTTCATCGGTTTCGAATTCATTCCCGCATATGTGACATATTTTAGCATCTGAAAAATCTTTTTCTTGTCCAGCGGTTAGAGGAAGCATGGGTTTTTCGTTGTTTTCATAATAATCTTTAATCGCTTGCAATTCAGATTTAAGCGTTTTAGCAAACTGTTTCCCAGCGTCGCTCCCGTAGTATAAAATCGGTTCTTTATACTCACCGAAGGTATAAACCGTGTAGAGACAGAAGGATCTCGCTACATGATGTTGATATGTGTCAGTGTAAGAAACATATTTCGCATACCCCTCGGGTGTTCTTATAGTGTTAGGTGGTTGACACGTAGCTTCGTTTTCAGCGACTTTTTTGATTAATTTCATCTTCGGCGGTCTACGCCTCTCTACATTTTCTAATAAACACTCAAAATCCGCGTACATAACGAAAGGAATTTTCATCCGACATTTGTAATCTTTAAATTTTATAACTTCCCCTTTTCCCGGTATATTTACTTTTACGGAGTCGTGTTCTTTACAATACTCTTTGTGTCTAATCAATAAATCTTCTCTACCGAAATATTGCAGGCATCGTTTGCATATGTAGATTTTATTACATCTTTTCGTCATCTGAACATGTACCAGTTTTTCCAGATCTTTAATATAACAATAATGCGATTTTTTTCCTTTTTTAATATATAAAAGATCGATATGCGTATCCTTTTCTTCATCTGTCACAATCAGCGGATATATATTATAGTTACTATTGTAACCGTAAACGTTCATCGATATTCCGCTTCGCTTTACGAATTTTTTTACATCGTCCAAGGCTACTGGAAACTCTATGTCTTTCATCGCATCGACAAACTCGTTTTCATATCGTTTATATTTTTTAACTCTTTCAGCATCTTTATTAACGGGGTGTAAAGCGGATAAAATCGCCCACAAAAAACATTTTTCATCTTTGTTTTTTACATTTATTATAGCTTTTTTATTTTTTATTTTATCTGGAAGATCGATGTAACTCGATCCTCTAAAAGGCGAGTATCTGTTAATCGCTAAATCTAGTCCTTCGATTTCGTAAAGGCTCCATCCGGATCCTCTCGCTTCAAACTCCTCCATATTCGTACATATTGTATCTCTCATCATCCTCAATGTTTGTTTCAAATCGGTAGTACTGTATGCTCTAAAATTTTCAGTTCTAAAAAACATCTTCTCTATTTCACATTTGTCACTCGCATTTCGCTTATACTTAGCGATAAAAGTCAAATTAAACTTAATATTATGTTTTGCGAGATAATCTTCTATGAACTTTATGATCGTATCGATAAATCTATTAATAAAAACTTTCGGATCTTTTATTCCGTGAATATTTTTAAAGTGATATGTAATTAACCTACTTTCAAAAGCCGTTTCTTTTAAAATAATCTCATTTTCAGTAACGGGTGGAAGTTTATCGCTTTTTACAGGCTTCACTAGATTAATAATCGTGCTCATTGCTAACAATGCTGCGCCGTGTAAAACGTTAAAAACGGAATTATTTTTATTAGTAGTAGTAGTAGTAGGTCGTATATCGAGTCTGGGTTGTTTGGCTGAAGTCGGTCCGTCTTCAACATCATCGTGTCTCTCGATATCCGTTTTAGCAGTCGAAGTCCGAGCCGGAGCGTACTGAATAACTGAAGGTCTGCTTTGATAATCTCGAGGATTGAAATTTTCGATAGGAATTAAGTCGGGTACAGGCCGCTTTAATCTATTGATCCCACTCGTACTCGGTTTAGCTAAATCATTAGCATTACATTTTTTCACGTGTCGACTAAAATGTAAACTTGTGATTTCTTTTCCACATTTATCACACGTCTTCTTCTTATAACGTGTATTATCTCGTTCTGGATTCGATGAACATATTTTCACATGGTGGGATAAGTTTGTCTTCAATATCAGCTTGCCGCAGAAACCACATTCAATTTTGGAAGTCATTTTTTTCACCTATAACAGAAAATAAAAAGATTAGTTATCAATAAAAAATTAAATTCGAATGAATTCTTACAAATAATATTTATTTAAAAAATATTTATCGAAAAATTTTACAAGTCTAAAAAAGTCGACTACTGAAAATTTTCAGTCTCAAAAAATATTTATCGAAAAATTTTACAAGTCAAAAAAAGTTGACTAACGAAAATTTTCAAAGTCCCGAAAAAATATTTATCGAAAAATTTTACAAGTCCAAAAATGTTGACTATCGAAAATTTTCAAAGTCCCAAAAAAATATTTATCGAAAAATTTTACAAGTCCAAAAAAAGTATTTTTCGAAAAAATTTACAAGTCCGAAAAAGTTGACTAACGAAAATTTTCAAAGTCCCGAAAAAATATTTATCGAAAAATTTTACAAGTCCAAAAAAAAGTTGACTATCGAAAATTTTCTAAGTCCCAAAAAAATATTTATCGAACAATTTTACAAGTCCAAAAAAGTTGACTATCGAAAATTTTCTAAGTCCCGAAAAAATATTTATCGAAAAATTTTACAAGTCCGAAAAAGTTGACTATCGAAAATTTTCTAAGTCCCGAAAAAATATTTATCGAAAAATTTTACAAGTCCAAAAAAGTTGACTACTGAAAATTTTCAAAGTCCCCGAAAAATATTTATCGAAAAATTTTACAAGTCCAAAAAAGTTTACTACTGAAAATTTTCAAAGTCTCAAGATATATTTATTGAAAATTTACAAGTCTTAAACTGAGCGAAAATTTTCTAAGTCCAAACAGTATTTATTGAAAAATTTACAAGTCGTAAAGTGAAACTTGCTAAAAATATTCTAAGTCCAAACAGTATTTATTGAAAAATTTACAAGTTCTAAACTGAGCGAAAATTTTCCAAGTCCAAACAGTATTTATTGAAAAATTTACAAGTTCTAAACTGAGCGAAAATTTTCTAAGTCCAAACAGTATTTATTGAAAAATTTACAAGTTCTAAACTGAGCGAAAATTTTCTAAGTCCAAACAGTATTTATTGAAAAATTTACAAGTCGTAAAGTGAAACTTGCTAAAAATATTCTAAGTCCAAACAGTATTTATTGAAAAATTTACAAGTTCTAAACTGAGCGAAAATTTTCCAAGTCCAAACAGTATTTATTGAAAAATTTACAAGTTCTAAACTGAGCAAAAATTTTCTAAGTCCAAACAGCATTTATTGAAAAATTTGCAAGTCCGAAACTGAGTGAAAATTTTCTAAGTCCAAACTGCATTTATTGAAAAATGTACAAGTCGTAAAGTGAAACTTGCTAAAAATTTTCTAAGTCCAAACAGTATTTATTGAAAAATTTACAAGTTCTAAACTGAGTGAAAATTGTCTAAGTCCAAACTGCATTTATTGAAAAATTTACAAGTCGTAAAAATGTTAAAGTCTTAATAAACCAAAGTCGGCACTTACCTCAGGAACTGTCGAGACGATCTTCAAAACACAACTGGTCAAACTCAAAATCGGACCGGTATATATACCCGGAAAATCACGTGGCTCACGTGTAAAGTTGCGCGTGCTCTTAGGGGCAAAGTCAGCTTTCAACGTGATCAAAATTTTCCATTGAAAACCGTTTAAAATTACAAATTTTTAAGAGAAAATAATTCAAAATTGATTTTTATGTATCAGGAGGGCAGAATACCGTAGAAACATTAAAATCGATTAACGAAACGATTCGATAAATCAAAATCGACAATCGAATATCGAATTATTCAGTTTTTTATTCTTCCGAAGTATCAGGGCGGCAGAATCTAGTAGGAACCGGCGCGCTCGAGCCGAGCGAACGGTGGTGGCGCGCGCGAGAAATAATGACGTGGCGATGACCTTGGACTTTGCGCTCGTGGCGCGCGCGAGAAATAATGACGTAGCGATGACCTTGGACTTTGCACTCGTGGCGCGCGCGAGAAATAATGACGTAGCGATGACCTTGGACTTTGCACTCATACGTCTCGTACCCTCGTACGCCTCGTACGCCTCGTACGCCTCGTACGCCTCGTACGCCCTGCGCCAGAACATATCATTCACTACTACTCTTCTGTATTATACCACCCAAGTTACCGTAAAAACTTAGGTTTTGGAAATATGGGTGATTAAATTAGTCGCTATGCGATGTGCGGACAACGATTTGTCGAAGTTTGACACGAAATATAAAAAAATACGGAGGTGTGCCAACATGACGTACACATAGGATTATAGAATAGGTCCAGAACTTTAGTACTATACCACCCAAGTTACCTTAAAAACTTAGGTTTTGGAAATACGGGTGATTAAAATAGTCGCTTTGGATATGTGGACAGTGATCCACCTAAGTTTGACATAAAATATAAAATAAATACGGCAGTGTGTCAGCATGACGTACACGTAGGGTGATGAAATAGGACCAGAACTTCTGTATTATACCACCCAAGTTACCGTAAAAACTTAGGTTTTGGAAATATGGCTGATTAAATTAGTCGCATTGAGATGTGCGGACAGCGATTTGTCAAAGTATGACATGAAAAATAAAATAAATACGGAAGTGTGCCAACATTACGTACACGTAGGGTGATAGAATAGGTCCTGAAATTTAGTATTATACCACCCAAGTTACCTTAAAAACTTAGGTTTTGGAAATATGGGTGATTAAATTAGTCGCTATGCGATGTGCGGACAACGATTTGTCTAAGTTTGACATGAAATATAAAAATAAATACGGAATTGTGGATACATGACGTACACATAGGGTGATAGAATAGGACCAGAACTTCTGTATTATACCACCCAAGTTACCGTAAAAACTTAGGTTTAGGAAATATGGGTGATTAAATTAGTCGCTATGCGATGTGCGGACAACGATTTGTCTAAGTTTGACATGAAATATAAAAATAAATACGGAATTGTGGATACATGACGTACACATAGGGTGATAGAATAGGACCAGAACTTCTGTATTATACCACCCAAGTTACCGTAAAAACTTAGGTTTTGGAAATATGGGTGATTAAATTAGTCGCTATGCGATGTGCGGACAACGATTTGTCTAAGTTTGACATGAAATATTAAAATAAATACGGAATTGTGGATACATGACGTACACATAGGGTGATAGAATAGGACCAGAACTTCTGTATTATACCACCCAAGTTACCGTAAAAACTTAGGTTTTGGAAATATGGGTGATTAAATTAGTCGCTATGCGATGTGCGGACAACGATTTGTTTAAGTATGACATGAAATATAATAATAAATACGGAGGTGTGCCAACATTACGTACACGTAGGGTGATAGAATAGGACCAGAACTTCTGTATTATACCACCCAAGTTACCGTAAAAACTTAGGTTTTGGAAATATGGCTGATTAAAGTAGTCGCATTGAGATGTGCTGACAGAGATTTGTCGAAGTTTGACACGAAATATAAAAAAAATACGGAGGTGTGCCAACATGACGTACACATAGGATTATAGAATAGGTCGGGAACTTTAGTACTATACCACCCAAGTTACCTTAAAAACTTAGGTTTTGGAAATACGGGTGATTAAAATAGTCGCTTTGGATATGTGGACAGTGATCCACCTAAGTTTGACATAAAATATAAAATAAATACGGCAGTGTGTCAGCATGACGTACACGTAGGGTGATGAAATAGGACCAGAACTTCTGTATTATACCACCCAAGTTACCGTAAAAACTTAGGTTTTGGAAATATGGCTGATTAAAGTAGTCACATTGAGATGTGCGGACAGCGATTTGTCAAATTATGACATGAAAAATAAAATAAATACGGAAGTGTGCCAACATTACGTACACGTAGGGTGATAGAATAGGTCCTGAAATTTAGTATTATACCACCCAAGTTACCTTAAAAACTTAGGTTTTGGAAATATGGGTGATTAAATTAGTCGCTATGCGATGTGCGGACAACGATTTGTCTAAGTTTGACATGAAATATAAAAATAAATACGGAATTGTGGATACATGACGTACACATAGGGTGATAGAATAGGACCAGAACTTCTGTATTATACCACCCAAGTTACCGTAAAAACTTAGGTTTTGGAAATATGGGTGATTAAATTATTTGCTATGCGATGTGCGGACAACGATTTGTCTAAGTTTGACATGAAATATAAAAATAAATACGGAATTGTGGATACATGACGTACACATAGGGTGATAGAAAAGGACCAGAACTTCTGTATTATACCACCCAAGTTACCGTAAAAACTTAGGTTTTTGAAATATGGGTGATTAAATTAGTCGCTATGCGATGTGCGGACAACGATTTGTTTAAGTATGACATGAAATATAATAATAAATACGGAGGTGTGCCAACATTACGTACACGTAGGGTGATAGAATAGGACCAGAACTTCTGTATTATACCACCCAAGTTACCGTAAAAACTTAGGTTTTGGAAATATGGGTGATTAAATTAGTCGCTATGCGATGTGCGGACAACGATTTGTCGAAGTTTGACACGAAATATAAAAAAATACGGAGGTGTGCCAACATGACGTACACATAGGATTATAGAATAGGTCCAGAACTTTAGTACTATACCACCCAAGTTACCTTAAAAACTTAGGTTTTGGAAATACGGGTGATTAAAATAGTCGCTTTGGATATGTGGACAGTGATCCACCTAAGTTTGACATAAAATACAAAATAAATACGGCAGTGTGTCAGCATGACGTACACGTAGGGTGATGAAATAGGACCAGAACTTCTGTATTATACCACCCAAGTTACCGTAAAAACTTAGGTTTTGGAAATATGGCTGATTAAAGTAGTCGCATTGAGATGTGCGGACAGCGATTTGTCAAAGTATGACATGAAAAATAAAATAAATACGGAAGTGTGCCAACATTACGTACACGTAGGGTGATAGAATAGGTCCTGAAATTTGGTATTATACCACCCAAGTTACCTTAAAAACTTAGGTTTTGGAAATATGGGTGATTAAATTAGTCGCTATGCGATGTGCGGACAACGATTTGTCTAAGTTTGACATGAAATATAAAAATAAATACGGAATTGTGGATACATGACGTACACATAGGGTGATAGAATAGGACCAGAACTTCTGTATTATACCACCCAAGTTACCATAAAACTTAGGTTTTGGAAATATGGGTGATTAAATTAGTCGCTATGCGATGTGCGGACAACGATTTGTCTAAGTTTGACATGAAATATAAAAATAAATACGGAATTTTGGATACATGACGTACACATTGGGTGGTAGAATAGGATTAGAACTATATTATTATACCACTCAGGTTACCGTCAAAACTTAGGTTTTGGAAATATGGGTGATTAAATTAGTCGCTAAGCGATGTGCGGACAACGATTTGTCTAAGTATGACATGAAATATAATAATAAATACGGAGGTGTGCCAATATTACGTACACATAGGATGATAGAATAGGTCCAGAACTTTAGTACTATACCACCCAAGTTACCGTAAAAACTTAGGTTTTGGAAGTATAGCTGATTAAAGTAGTCGCATTGAGATGTGCGGACAGCGATTTGTCTAAGTTTGACATGAAATATAAAAATAAATACGGAATTTTGGATACATGACGTACACATAGGGTGATAGAATAGGACCAGAACTTCTGTATTATACCACCCAAGTTACCGTAAAAACTTAGGTTTTGGAAATATGGCTGATTAAAGTAGTCGCATTGAGATGTGCTGACAGAGATTTGTCGAAGTTTGACACGAAATATAAAAAAAATACGGAGGTGTGCCAACATGACGTACACATAGGATTATAGAATAGGTCGGGAACTTTAGTACTATACCACCCAAGTTACCTTAAAAACTTAGGTTTTGGAAATACGGGTGATTAAAATAGTCGCTTTGGATATGTGGACAGTGATCCACCTAAGTTTGACATAAAATATAAAATAAATACGGCAGTGTGTCAGCATGACGTACACGTAGGGTGATGAAATAGGACCAGAACTTCTGTATTATACCACCCAAGTTACCGTAAAAACTTAGGTTTTGGAAATATGGCTGATTAAAGTAGTCACATTGAGATGTGCGGACAGCGATTTGTCAAATTATGACATGAAAAATAAAATAAATACGGAAGTGTGCCAACATTACGTACACGTAGGGTGATAGAATAGGTCCTGAAATTTAGTATTATACCACCCAAGTTACCTTAAAAACTTAGGTTTTGGAAATATGGGTGATTAAATTAGTCGCTATGCGATGTGCGGACAACGATTTGTCTAAGTTTGACATGAAATATAAAAATAAATACGGAATTGTGGATACATGACGTACACATAGGGTGATAGAATAGGACCAGAACTTCTGTATTATACCACCCAAGTTACCGTAAAAACTTAGGTTTTGGAAATATGGGTGATTAAATTATTTGCTATGCGATGTGCGGACAACGATTTGTCTAAGTTTGACATGAAATATAAAAATAAATACGGAATTGTGGATACATGACGTACACATAGGGTGATAGAAAAGGACCAGAACTTCTGTATTATACCACCCAAGTTACCGTAAAAACTTAGGTTTTTGAAATATGGGTGATTAAATTAGTCGCTATGCGATGTGCGGACAACGATTTGTTTAAGTATGACATGAAATATAATAATAAATACGGAGGTGTGCCAACATTACGTACACGTAGGGTGATAGAATAGGACCAGAACTTCTGTATTATACCACCCAAGTTACCGTAAAAACTTAGGTTTTGGAAATATGGGTGATTAAATTAGTCGCTATGCGATGTGCGGACAACGATTTGTCGAAGTTTGACACGAAATATAAAAAAATACGGAGGTGTGCCAACATGACGTACACATAGGATTATAGAATAGGTCCAGAACTTTAGTACTATACCACCCAAGTTACCTTAAAAACTTAGGTTTTGGAAATACGGGTGATTAAAATAGTCGCTTTGGATATGTGGACAGTGATCCACCTAAGTTTGACATAAAATACAAAATAAATACGGCAGTGTGTCAGCATGACGTACACGTAGGGTGATGAAATAGGACCAGAACTTCTGTATTATACCACCCAAGTTACCGTAAAAACTTAGGTTTTGGAAATATGGCTGATTAAAGTAGTCGCATTGAGATGTGCGGACAGCGATTTGTCAAAGTATGACATGAAAAATAAAATAAATACGGAAGTGTGCCAACATTACGTACACGTAGGGTGATAGAATAGGTCCTGAAATTTGGTATTATACCACCCAAGTTACCTTAAAAACTTAGGTTTTGGAAATATGGGTGATTAAATTAGTCGCTATGCGATGTGCGGACAACGATTTGTCTAAGTTTGACATGAAATATAAAAATAAATACGGAATTGTGGATACATGACGTACACATAGGGTGATAGAATAGGACCAGAACTTCTGTATTATACCACCCAAGTTACCATAAAACTTAGGTTTTGGAAATATGGGTGATTAAATTAGTCGCTATGCGATGTGCGGACAACGATTTGTCTAAGTTTGACATGAAATATAAAAATAAATACGGAATTTTGGATACATGACGTACACATTGGGTGGTAGAATAGGATTAGAACTATATTATTATACCACTCAGGTTACCGTCAAAACTTAGGTTTTGGAAATATGGGTGATTAAATTAGTCGCTAAGCGATGTGCGGACAACGATTTGTCTAAGTATGACATGAAATATAATAATAAATACGGAGGTGTGCCAATATTACGTACACATAGGATGATAGAATAGGTCCAGAACTTTAGTACTATACCACCCAAGTTACCGTAAAAACTTAGGTTTTGGAAGTATAGCTGATTAAAGTAGTCGCATTGAGATGTGCGGACAGCGATTTGTCTAAGTTTGACATGAAATATAAAAATAAATACGGAATTTTGGATACATGACGTACACATAGGGTGATAGAATAGGACCAGAACTTCTGTATTATACCACCCAAGTTACCGTAAAAACTTAGGTTTTGGAAATATGGCTGATTAAAGTAGTCGCATTGAGATGTGCGGACAGCGATTTGTCAAAGTATGACATGAAAAATAAGATAAATACGGAAGTGTGCCAACATGACGTACACATAGGATGATAGAATAGGTACTGAAATTTAGTATTATACCACCCAAGTTACCGTAAAAACTTAGGTTTTGGAAATATGGCTGATTAAAGTAGTCGCATTGAGATGTGCGGACAGAGATTTGTCGAAGTTTGACACGAAATATAAAAAAAATACGGAGGTGTGCCAACATGACGTACACATAGGATGATAGAATAGGACCAGAACTTTAGTACTATACCACCCAAGTTACCTTAAAAACTTAGGTTTTGGAAATATGGCTGATTAAATTAGTCGCTATGCGATGTGCGGACAACGATTTGTCTAAGTATGACATGAAATATAATAATAAATACGGAGGTGTGCCAATATTACGTACACATAGGATGATAGAATAGGTCCAGAACTTTAGTACTATACCACCCAAGTTACCGTAAAAACTTAGGTTTTGGAAATATGGCTGATTAAAGTAGTCGCATTGAGATGTGCGGACAGCGATTTGTCTAAGTTTGACATGAAATATAAAAATAAATACGGAATTGTGGATACATGACGTACACATAGGGTGATAGAATAGGACCAGAACTTCTGTATTATACCACCCAAGTTACCGTAAAAACTTAGGTTTTGGAAATATGGGTGATTAAAGTAGTCGCATTGAGATGTGCGGACAGCGATTTGTCAAAGTATGACATGAAAAATAAAATAAATAAGGAAGTGTGCCAACATGACGTACACATAGGATGAAAGAATAGGTCCAGAACTTTAGTACTCTACCACCCAAGTTACCGTAAAAACTTAGGTTTTGGAAATATGGGTGATTAAATTAGTCGCTATGCGATGTGCGGACAACGATTTGTCTAAGTTTGACATGAAATATAAAAATAAATACGGAGGTGTGCCAACATTACGTACACGTAGGGTGATAGAATAGGACCAGAACTTCTGTATTATACCACCCAAGTTACCGTAAAAACTTAGGTTTTGGAAATATGGCTGATTAAAGTAGTCGCATTGAGATGTGCGGACAGAGATTTGTCGAAGTTTGACACGAAATATAAAATAAATACGGAGGTGTGCCAACATGACGTACACATAGGATGATAGAATAGGTCCTGAAATTTAGTATTATACCACCCAAGTTACCTTAAAAACTTAGGTTTTGGAAATATGGGTGATTAAATTAGTCGCTATGAGTAGTTATGAATGATATGTTCTAGCTCACTTCCTACGAGGGTATGAGGCTATGAGGGTATGAGTGCAAAGTCCAAGGTCATCGCTACGTCATTATTTCTCGCGCGCGCCACGAGTGCAAAGTCCAAGGTCATCGCTACGTCATTATTTCTCGCGCGCGCCACGAGCGCAAAGTCCAAGGTCATCGCTACGTCATTATTTCTCGCGCGCGCCACCACCGTTGCGCCGTTCGCTCGGCTCGAGCGCGCCGGTTCCTACTAGATTCTGCCGCCCTGATACTTCGGAAGAATAAAAAACGGAATAATTCGATATTCGATTGTCGATTTCGATTTATCGAATCGTTTCGTTAATCGATTTTAAAGTTTCTACCGTATTCCACCCTCCTGATACATAAAAATCAATTTTGAACGGTTTTCTCTTAAAACGTCATTATTTAACGCGCGCCACACCATCGCACTGTTCGAGCGCGCCGGTTTCCTACTACATTCTGCCAGCCTGATACTTCGCGCGAATAAAAACTGAATAATTTCTTATTTTTGGATTTTATTAAATAATTCCATTAATCTATTTTGGTTTTTCTAGAATATTCTAGAGTGTTCTACAGTATTCGCGAGCCACGTGATTTTCCGGGTATATATACCGGTCCGATTTTGAGTTTGACCAGTTGCGTTTTGAAGATCGTCTCGACAGTTCCTGAGGTAAGTGCCCGACTTTGGTTTAACATTTTTACGACTTGTAAATTTTTCAATAAATACTGTCTGGACTTAGAACATTTTCAGCCAGTTTAGGACTTGTAATTTTTTCAATAAATGCTGTTTGGACTTAGAAAATTTTCGCTCAGTTTAGAACTTGTAAATTTTTCAATAAATACTGTTTGGACTTAGAAAATTTTTAGCAAGTTTCACTTTACGACTTGTAAATTTTTCAATAAATACTGTTTGGACTTAGAAAATTTTTAGCAAGTTTCACTTTACGACTTGTAAATTTTTCAATAAATACTGTTTGGACTTAGAAAATTTTCAGCCAGTTTAGGACTTGTAAATTTTACAATAAATGCTGTTTGGACTTAGAAAATTTTCGCTCAGTTTAGAACTTGTAAATTTTTCAATAAATACTGTCTGGACTTAGAATATTTTTAGCAAGTTTCACTTTAAGACTTGTAAATTTTTCAGTAAATACTGTTTGGACTTAGAAAATTTTCAGCCAGTTTAGGACTTGTAAATTTTACAATAAATGCTGTTTGGACTTAGAATATTTTTAGCAAGTTTCACTTTAAGACTTGTAAATTTTTCAGTAAATACTGTTTGGACTTAGAATATTTTTGCTCAGTTTAAGACTTGTAAATTTTCAATAAATATATCTTGAGACTTTGAAAATTGTTGGGAGTCAACGTTTTTAGACTTGTAAAATTTTTCGAAAAAATACTTTTCGGACTTTGAAAATTTTCAGCAGTCAACATTTTTGGACTTGTAAAATTTTTCAAAAAATACTTTTCGGGGACTTTGAAAATTTTCAGTAGTCAACGTTTTTAGACTTGTAAAATTTTTCGAAAAAATACTTTTCGGACTTTGAAAATTTTTAGCAGTCAACATTTTTGGACTTGTACAATTTTTCGATAAATATTTTTTCGGGACTTTGAAAATTTTCGTTAGTCAACTTTTTCGGACTTGTAAAATTTTTCGAAAAATACTTTTTTGGACTTGTAAAATTTTTCGATAAATATTTTTTCGGGACTGAAAATTTTCGTTAGTCAACTTTTTCGGACTTGTAAAATTTTTCGAAAAATACTTTTTTGAGACTGAAAATTTTCAGTAGTCGACTTTTTTAGACTTGTAAAATTTTTCGATAAATATTTTTTAAATAAATATTATTTGTAAGAATGCATTCGAATTTAATTTTTTATTGATAACTAATCTTTTTATTTTCTGTTATAGGTGAAAAAAATGACTTCCAAAATTGAATGTGGTTTCTGCGGTAAACTGATATCGAAGACAAACTTATCCTACCATGTAAAAAGATGTTCATCGAATCCAGAACGAGATAATAAGAAGAAGACGTGTGATAAATGTGGAAAAGAAATCACAAGTTTACATTTTAGTCGACACGTGAAAAAATGTAATGCGAATGATTTAGCTAAACCGAGTACGAGTGGGATCAATAGATTAAAGCGGCCTGTACCCGACTTAATTCCTATCGAAAATTTCAATCCTCGAGATTATCAAAGCAGACCTTCAGTCATTCAGTACGCTCCGGGTCGGACTTCGACTGCTAAAACGGATATCGAGAGACACGATGATGTTGAAGATGGACCGACTTCAGCCAAACAACCCAGACTCGATATACGACCTACTACTACTACTACTAATAAAAATAATTCCGTTTTTAACGTTTTACACGGCGCCGCATTGTTAGCAATGAGCACGATTATTAATCTAGTGAAGCCTGTAAAAAGCGATAAACTTCCACCCGTTACTGAAAATGAGATTATTTTAAAAGAAACGGCTTTTGAAAGTAGGTTAATTACATATCACTTTAAAAATATTCACGGAATAAAAGAACCGAAAGTTTTTATTAATAGATTTATCGATACGATCATAAAGTTCATAGAAGATTATCTCGCAAAACATAATATTAAGTTTAATTTGACTTTTATCGCTAAGTATAAGCGAAATGCGAGTGACAAATGTGAAATAGAGAAGATGTTTTTTAGAACTGAAAATTTTAGAGCATACAGTACTACCGATTTGAAACAAACATTGAGGATGATGAGAGATACAATATGTACGAATATGGAGGAGTTTGAAGCGAGAGGATCCGGATGGAGCCTTTACGAAATCGAAGGACTAGATTTAGCGATTAACAGATACTCGCCTTTTAGAGGATCGAGTTACATCGATCTTCCAGATAAAATAAAAAATAAAAAAGCTATAATAAATGTAAAAAACAAAGATGAAAAATGTTTTTTGTGGGCGATTTTATCCGCTTTACACCCCGTTAATCGAAATGCTGAAAGAGTTAAAAAATATAAACGATATGAAAACGAGTTTGTCGATGTGATGAAAGACATAGAGTTTCCAGTCGCCTTGGACGATGTAAAAAAATTCGTAAAGCGAAGCGGAATATCGATAAACGTTTACGGTTACAATAGTAACTATAATATATATCCGCTGATTGTGACAGATGAAGAAAGGATACGCATATCGATCTTTTATATACTAAAAAAAGAAAAAAATCGCATTATTGTTATATTAAAGATCTGGAAAAACTGGTACATATTCAGATGACGAAAAGATGTAATAAAATCTACATATGCAAACGATGCCTGCAATATTTCGGTAGAGAAGATTTATTGATTAGACACAAAGAGTATTGTAAAGAACACGACTCCGTAAAAGTAAATATACCGGGAAAAGGGGAAGTTATAAAATTTAAAGATTACAAATGTCGGATGAAAATTCCTTTCGTTATGTACGCGGATTTTGAGTGTTTATTAGAAAATGTAGAGAGGCGTAAACCGCCGAAGATGAAATTAATCAAAAAAGTCGCTGAAAACGAAGCTACGTGTCAACCGCCTAACACTATAAGAACACCCGAGGGGTATGCGAAATATGTTTCTTACACCGACACATATCAACATCATGTAGTGAGATCCTTCTGTCTCTACACGGTTTATACCTTCGGCGAGTATAAAGAACCGATTTTATACTACGGGACCGACGCTGGGAAACAGTTTGCTAAAACGCTTAAATCAGAATTGCAAGCGATTAAAGATTATTATGAAAACAACGAAAAACCCATGCTTCCTCTAACCGCTGAACAAGAAAAAGATTTTTCAGATGCTAAAATATGTCACATATGCGGGAATGAATTCGAAACCGATGAAAAAAATGATGATGAACGGGATATCGCTAACCTATTCACACGGCCTTATCGCTTTATTCGTCTTGATCATGGAAAAAAGGATATCCGCGTTCGCGATCATTGTCATCTGACTGGAAAGTATAGAGGTGCGGCGCACCAGTCTTGTAATTTGAACTTTAAAATTCCGAAGTTTATTCCCATATTTATCCATAACTTGAGCGGTTATGATACGCATTTAATAATAAAAATGTTGAGATTAGATGAAGATACGCGTATCGATATCATTCCGAATAACGAAGAGAGATATATCTCGTATACTGTAGATTTCGGGATCGGAATAAAAGCGAGATTTTTAGACTCGTATAAGTTTACACTTTATTCGTTAGACGATTTAACTAAGGGATTGAGAGAATCTGACTTTATACATGTAAAAAGTATGGAATGCCTGAGGAACAAAAAGAGTATTATACGAGATGGTTAAAGGAGAGAGATGAGATAAAAAATGAATATAATGATATCAAAAAGTATAATAGATCGAGAAAGTCGCAAAATGATTCCGATTCAGATTCCAGTTCAGATTCGGATTCGGATAATGGAGGAATTTTTGAAGCCTCTTTCAAAGATAAAGATATGAATAATTGGTCTGACCATCAAAAAAAATATTATGAATTTTTACAAGAGAAAAAATTCGGTGGACTAATCGATGCTGGGTTGCATAAATATAAATCGAGTATAGAATTTCAAATGAAATTTGATTTATTTTTACATGAATATAAAAATCCCGATCCGATGAAGTTATTATTTAGAAAAGGAGTTTATCCGTACGATTATATGGACGATGATGAAAAATATCTCGAGACTAGTTTACCACCGATAGAAAAATTTTATAATGAGTTGAACGAACAAGGTATTAGTCCGTGGGATTATCAACACGCGGAACTGGTTTGGAAAACATTTAAAATAAAGAATATGAAAGAATATACACTGTTTTATAACAGACTCGATGTTTTATTACTAGCCGATGTGATGGAATATTATAGAAGTATTTCTTTGACATCATACGGATTGGATTTAGCGTGGTACTTTACAACTCCGGGTCTGGCGTGGAGCATATTATTAAAAGAAAGCGGAGCGGTTTTAGACTATTTGTACGACTACGAAATGATACTCATGATCACGAGGGGGATTAGAGGCGGTTTAGCTCAAGTGTCGAACAGACACGCGAAAGCCAATAACCCGCATGTCGATGGGTATGATGAGAGTAAGCCTATAACGTATCTCATGTACTTGGACGCCGTGAACCAATACGGTTGGGCGATGTCTAAACACAAAATGCCTACGGGTAATTTTAAATGGGTCGAAGAGGAAATCGATGTAATGCGGATACGCGATAATAGCGACGTAGGATATATATTCGAAGTGGATTTAGAATATCCGCGAGAATTACACGATTTACATTCCGACCTACCGCTAGCGGTCGAAAGACGGGCACCCCCCGGTTCAAAGGAGATCAAACTCTTGACCACGTTGTACGATAAAGAAAAATATGTCGTTCATTACAAAGCGTTAAAATTATATCTTTCGTTAGGGTTGAAACTAAAAAAAATACATAGAATTCTAAGTTTCAGTCAGAGTTATTGGATGTCGGATTTTATCGTTAAAAATGTATGCTATTGGAAAAACGCTACTAATAAACCCACAAAGCAATTTTACAAGCTTCTAAACAATTCCGTGTTCGGTAAAACCATCGAAAATGTCAGAAATAGAGTGGACATACGACTCGCTACGCAGACTAAACAGATCGAGAAATGGGTGGCGAAACCGATTTTTAAGCATAGAACTATATTTTGTGAAGATCTTTCCGCCGTTCACATGAGAAAAACTAGTTTATTATTTAACAAACCCATATATATAGGAATGTGTATATTGGACATCGCTAAAACGCAGATGTACGACTTTCATTATAATTATATTAAAAAAGAATACGGAGAAAAAGCGAAATTGCAGTATACGGACACCGACAGTTTGGAATACCTACTAGAAACTCCGGATTTCTACTCGGATATGAGGAAACATGATGAAAGATATGACTTATTTCGACGAAAAATACTCGGCACATTTAAGGATGAAATGCGCGGTGCTCGATTATCGGAATATGTAGGACTCAGAGCGAAGATGTACTCCAATCGGTTAAGTTCGTATGAAGATTTTGATGGGACAGAAGTTGATGGGAAAGAATTTAAAAAAGCGAAAGGAATTAAGAAATCGGTTGTGGAAACTAAAATTACTTTTAAAGACTACAAGGAATGCTTGCTCGAACAGAGAGACGTGTATAGATGTATGAATATGATAAGAAGTAAGAAGCATGAATTGTATAGTGTAGAACTGCACAAGTTAGCATTATCGGCGAGTGACAAAAAAAGGTTTATTTAAGAAGACGGCATCACCACTCTCCCTTGGGGGCACTACAAGATACCGTGAGAGTCCGCTTTAGAACTTGATGCTAATTCGTCTACGGAATAATTAAACTAAATGTCACACTCGACTTGTACACGGATTAAAAAAAAAGATAATAAATACATAACCGACTTATTATTTAAAAATCCTTTTTTTTCTTTTCTTTTTTTTTATAAAGGGAACGTTTCGTTCCTCCCTTTAAACTACACACTTTGGAAAAAAAAATAAATTGATTCTCGCGTGTAAAAAGTTAACATATAATTATATTCATAAAAAAAACGAAAACAATTTTCAACCGTCTATGCTGTAGACGGTTTATCATCATCTTCACATTAAAAAATATCTCAAAACATCGTAATTCTATTCCTCTCCAAATCGTAAGTGAAACCTTTCTCCGAAACGACTACCGAATAAGCGGTCGTCCCCTGATCCGAGAGCGGACTTGCGACGGGGTTCGTAAATTCCAATTCTATTTTAATATCTTTTTCCCTATTATCGCTGGAGAACGGATGGTGATGCGTGTCGACGACCATCAACGGATACTTGTCTATAAAATCGATATCGCTTAAATAAACGTCTTCGTCTCCGAATAACACCCGCCTGATCGAGCAATAACTCGTGTATAAAATACCGTACGCCTTATCGTTTATAGACAAATCCTGCGGCTCTTGCGGATACCGTAGTCCATTGATTTTGACGCGGTAGTTTTTTATGTTTATAGCGTTGAATCGGCTCGGATCCTTCTCTTGATTGTTTTTGAGGTTGGTCTGTAGACCTATGATTACGAACAGCGGATCGGATATATTCCCGAATAAGCCGGATAAGTCGAAACTGAACGAAGACCCCGACACACCGAACTTCTCGATACACTGCCACTGGTAATAGTTGTATGTCAAATCGCCCTTCGTACTCAATCGTCTCAGCCCCTCTATGAGCGGCACTTTTTTCACAGCGTCATACTCGACCAGGGGCACTTTTAAATCGAACCTCGTGATTTGTATCTTTCCCTCGTCCGCAGTTTTCTCGTTAGCGCCGCTACCCTCCTTCCAACGGTTTATCGCGTCGTTATCTTCGTTGCGTGTAAAAATTATTTGGAATCCTCCTCTGTACATCGGATATTTCAGCGCGTCGAAAAACCCTAAACCGAGATGCGACAAGGGGCCGTAAGCTTCGAACTTGCCGACTCCTTTATCGAATTTAGATTTGAATCCGCTCGTGTGAAAAGTGCTCTCGCTCGATTTGCCGTATGTCGTCAGAGCTTTGATCGTACTCGTGATACCGACTTCGTCGACGAAGTCTATCAACTGACCGTGTTTTCTCAATTCGATTCTCTTAAATAAAAACGCCGGGAAATTATCGACCAACTTGATCGGGTCTGTCGCCTCGTACTTCGCGCCATTCGCTTTTTTCAACACTTCGCCTCGTATGTTAAGATATATTTCCTTATCGTAAAAAACGTCTCCGCCGTCTAATCTGAACGTGATCATCTGATTGGGTGAATTGAAATTCAGATCGGACACCGGTTCGACGGTATGGAATTCGTACCGTTCTATCTTGTCGGACGCTTCCTCGTAATACTTCTCCATATCTATATATAGATTTTAAGTTTTCGGTTTCGAATAAAAAAAATAAAAAACGCGATTCGAACTTAATGAAAAATATACTTTTAAAATTTTCGGATGAATAAAATATTCATCTCCTACCGAACATGCGCATACGTTTCTTCCTATCCGACGCCAAACCCAATTTATCTACGCGAAACTTAACATCCGCGGTGTTAGTCAATTTACCTCCTTCGACACCCTTTTCCTTCAACGCGGACAAACACCGACTTATCCGTTTAACACCTTCCGGCCGAGTGATCAGTTTTTCGATCTCGTTATTTATAAACTTGACGATCCCGATTTTTTCGTTATTAAAATTATTATTTCCCGCTTCCTCCTCGGCTTGTATAAACTTTATTCTCTCCGACAACTCGTCGTAATCGTCTATATATTTATATTCCACGGGGTTGTTCGTATCAACGAGTAGACCGCTGCCGGACGAGGACGGCTTTTGTTTGAGTTCTTTCCATATGTCACTTATTAAATTCTTCCATTTCCAACCACCGCTCGCCTTGGGTCTGGGCGAGGTGGGATCGTTGTTATGATGTAGAGCGTGTGTTTTGATTAAAATATCTTTATATTTTTCAAAGTCCTGAGAAGTGAACGCTCCTATACTTATGAGTCTCTCCTTCGGTGTCGTACCGACCGCGGCTGTGGATTGTACACCGTGGATCTCCGCTCTGGTCAAGAGTGACCACAGTCCCTCGCTACCTACGTATCTGTCCATAGTTCTGTCCAGTATGATATCGTTGTTTTCGATGGATATGGTTTGCGATCCGATCGCGAGTTTGCTATTCGCGAAATCGTAATAAACGCCGAAACTCATATTGTTACAGTTCGAGAGGTATTGCTTTGCGATATCACCAATTTCCTCGTTTTCGGTGAATTCGCGGATAGAACGATTCTGTAATTCCTGCGAAGTTTGCGCCGATGATAAAACTGTAGACGCATCAAATACGTCTGGGTCCTCGATTGGAGTTATCGTTTCGTCCGCTTTATCTACCGGTCTACCAAGTGTTTTGTCCACTTTACCCACAGGTCTACCGGGTGTGCTCGACGTTCTAGGTCTGAACTGTCCGACAGTGGGGATGGGTCTTCTCAAAATGACACGGGGTTTTTTCTCTGTCTTTAAAGTTTCCGTCTGTTCTTTTATAGCTTTAACTACGGGTTCGTGTCGCTTCTCCTGTTCGCGCACCTTTTCCACTTCCGCTCTTCTAGACGTGTCGAATTCACTCTTTAATCAATCTTCCAATTTATCCAACCTCTTAGCCTCCGCGACGGTAATCGGTTTGTTTTCACGGTGAGGAGGAGGCGCTAACAATTGTTCTTTCGGTTTGGTGTTTACTAACAACACGGGGTGTGAACTGAAAAGCTTTCTCCTCTCCTCAGCTTCGCGTATCTGATTTTTCTTACTGTCTTCTAGCCATTTTTCTTGTAACTTTTCATATTTTTTAGCCATTCGTACGTCGGCATCGTCCGGCCACATCTTATCGGCCATCTTCTGTTTTTTCACCAGCGTGCCGATGATCTCCTTATCATCGCTTTTCCTCTTCATCATATTATCTATATATATAGGTTTCGGGTTCGGAGTTTCGCATTTCAAAAATAAAGAAAAAAAATAAATTTAAATAAAAATCTAAAACGATGCATTCACGTTGTTTTTTATAAAATATAACGTTTACAAATCGATTATTAAAAACGATGCATATACTTTGTTTTTAAAAATAAAACGATTCATATACATTGATCTTAGAAAATAACGTATACGAATCGATTATTAAAAACGATGCATATACTTTGTTTTTAAAAATAAAACGATTCATATACATTGATCTTAGAAAATAACGTTTACGAATCGATTATTAAAAACGATGCATACACATCGATTATCGTTCGATAACATCGTTTAACTCGTCTTTTAACTTGAACATGTATTTTCCGTTGTGCGCTTTCTTAGCGGTGTTTATTGTCAAAAATCCGAACGGTTCGCTCCAACACTTTTGACACATCTTTTCGAATTCATCAATCGTCATGTCCGATCCTACGAAATCGTCATAAATACGTTTCGTGTAGTGTTTGTTTTGTTTGAAGACGCATAGCAGGTTGACGTTGTTCCGTATCACTTGCATGTCGACTTTACCGTAGCTCTGACTGAGGTAGACGCAGGACAGTTTTTTATGTCTACCTCTGATGAAGTAGTCTTTTATCGCTTCTTGTTTTTCCATCAGACAGTCGTCGAACACCACGAGGGAGTTTTTCTCGCACTCGTCCAGTGGAGGTAAATCTTCACAATTGTTAAAAAAGTATGCTATCTTCTTATTCAACTTGTTTTCAGCATCGATGTACTTTTCGCGTAATTCTACATAAGCCGGCTGCTCTATAAACTTACTGAACACGTATAAATTTCTAAACACGAGACCGCGCGGATTATAAATAAAATTCAACAACAAGTTCGTTTTTCCACAGCCCGAGGAGCCTACTATCAGACAACGTAATGGTCGGGGTAGAAGGTTATCTTCGATCTTCTCTTCGTAATACGGGACGATATCCATCACTCTCTATGAGGAAAAAAATAATGCACCGGTTAAGAAAAGAAATAAAATAAATTACGAGAAATAAGAATTTATTAGGATGGGAAAATGTTTACTATTTATTTTCTCAAATCTTTGAAGAATTCTTCTACTAATTCTATGAAATTATACGGCGTGATTACAACATTATTGCGCGATTTATAGGCTATATAGCGGCATGTCATGATATCTTTTACGCAGTTCAAAACGTTTATACTGTTCGGCACTTCCTCTTCGTAAAACGAGAGTGAATAACCTTCATCGATTTTCTTTTTAAAAACCTTAGAAAAATACCGATCTTCGGTTCTCACGCAGTAGTATGTATAAATACGTCCTACATAAGAATATCGTTTAAAGACGGCGAAGACGTGTCTTAGGTTCGGGTTTCGCGGCATACAAGCTACTTTAGGTTTCATGTTTTGTATCGTATTGTTTAAACGACGATTTTCATTTTCCATACGATCGATCGATTCCATGAGCGTTACGATTTTATTTTTGAGTTTGTACTCACCGTATTTACGGATGGAAGGCAAAACGTCTTCGAAGACCCAACGTTTAAAGTCGTTCGCTGACGGTAACCTCGATGAAAATATCAATTCGTATAATCCGGGCTCGGATATGTATACTTCTAAGCCTTTATTATGTGATAAGGGGTGGGACCCAAATCGGGGCCCACATAAATCGGCCAGATTTCTCTTATAACGATCGTTAACGTGCGTCTGTAAGACCTTCTTCAGATTGGAATATCCTAATATTTCGGCCACATCTTTAGCCTTAAACCACGAGTTATCGTCATCGTCGAAAATCACTGTGACCTTTTGATTTTTAAAAATGAATTTACTCGCGATATCGTCCTCCATCTCGTACTCCATGTCGTACTCGTCCGTGTCGGTCGCATCAGAGGAACGAGACGATGAAGAACTTTCGTCGGAAATCTCATCACTCGCAATATCCATATTATTATTGTTATTCATTTCGTACCTACTATAGAAAAAACAACCGATCGAACGTTAACGTTTTATTACGATCGAAAAAATAAAAAAAATAAATTATATAGTTCGTACGATCGGAAACGTATTTATTTCACCACAACATCACTTCCGACAATGTTTTTTTAACGAGGTTAATCAGGTCGAAATCGTCATCGTGAATTTTTATACATTTGCTTTTACGGTTATAATCGTATTTCACATCCTCTATAACTATTTCTCTCAACACCTTTTTAGTTAAAATCTCATCGTCGATAGTTATGTATTCAATTTCAAAACATAGATCGTATCCACCCGATTCGTTGACGGCTTTGTCGAAAACACGTTTTTGCGTGTCTACGAATTTATATTCATTTTCACGATCCGTCCTCTTTAGAACACCGAACATTTGTTGGATCTGCGCGTTATTTATCAAAGTCTTGAACACTTTATTTTCCGATTCCAAACTAGTGACGCGGTACTGATGTTTCCTAAGCTTCGGTAAAAGTTTCTCGAAAATCCAATCTTTAAATTCGTTCATGTCATTTTTTCTCGCTACCAACAAACAACAAACGCCGGGGTCATCGATGTAGACGGTATTGGGTTGCACTTTTGTAGGGGATTTCGCGGTATCGTATTGTTTTATCTCCGAATAGGTGGTTTTATACTTCTCATCGACATGATCGTTTACCGCTTTTCCCGGTCTGACATAACCCAATATTTCCGCGATGGTATTTGCGTGAAACCAAGGTTTTCTATCACCGTCGAATATAATGTAAATATCGTGATTTTCATACGTAAACTCGTTATTTTTTATGTCAATCGTGTTAACCATTTTACCCCACTAATATATAGAAATGTATCTCGTCGAGTCATGTTTTTTTATGATCAATTTAAAAAATATATTTGACGATTGCGTTAAACGTTTTTCGTTTCAATTATAAATTAGTCCCAATTTGGGATGCGTTAATGAATTATTTATAACAGCCCTAAAAGAGGAAGTGTTGAGTCCTAAATTAGGATAGCTTGGTATTATAAATAACGGTCCTAAATTGGGATGTGTTAAGTCCTAAAACAGGGTGGGACACGATTTGTGTCCCAACCCTTTTCGAGGGATAAAAGCTTAGTAAGGCTTATATTACAAAACCGCGGGTCTAAAAATAAACAATTACGAGGACCTGTAGTTTTAAGGGGTCTATATTTTTAAGTGTTTTTTTTAAATAATCAAAACTCCGTCTTTTGCAGTTCCCTCTCGTAAAAACCACCGATCACTTCTTCACCGTCTAGAGCCTCGATTTTGTACGTGACGGGTTTGGTGTTTAAAACTTGCGCGATCACAAAAATTTCGCTAGTCCAGTTTTGTTTATATTTATTTCTAAATACGACTTTACTCGCCGTTATACGGACTCTGTCTCCGACTTCGAATTTCGGTTTTTTACGCGGCACTTCACTTTCGAGCTCCTGATACATTTTCAACAGATCGGACTCGTTGCTCTTATTGACATCGGCCGGACGCATTTTTATCGTGCTGTGGTAATCGTGTTTGTTGTATTCGTCGAAGAGCTCTTGTAAGACGTCGTACCATTTGTGCGAGTTTCTCACTTGGAATTTGACTCTGAATTTATCGTTTAACGTCCTGTGGTATCTCTCGATTATCGCCGACTTTTCCTCGCTCTCCGTATGGTACATTTTTATGCCGTGTTTTTTGAGCATGTCGTTAAAAGGTTTATTTTTAAACTCGGTCCCCTTATCCGTGTGCAGCAGTTCGGGCGTAGTGTGACCGTCCTTTTTCGCTCTCTCTATTATCCTCTCAAAAGCGGCCGTCACTACTGCGCCGTCTTTTTTCTTCAACGGTTCGGACCAGACGAATTTGCTAAAACAGTCTATCACGTTTAAGATGTATTTGTACCAGTTGTTCTCTCTGGCGAATTGTTTCATGATGAGCAGATCCGCGGCCCACAGATTATCCAGACCTTTCATGATTATCCTGCGTTTTATAAATTTTTTCACTACCGGTTTGTGCAGTTCTTTAGCCTCCACCACTTCGGGCGGCTCTTTGATAAACGAGTTTTTAACGCCGCCGCAGACCGCGCAATCGGAACTCGCCGACCATCTTTTATTTTTCGTTTTCACAATTTTCATGTTCTCTGACGCGGTCTGCGTTTTACACGTGCGACAGTAAGAATTCATCTCTTATATTAATGAAATTAAATTTTCGTTCGATAGAAAAAAATATCAATCATTTGGCAAGTTTTAATTTTTTATATGAATTCAAAATATTAATTTTTATACATAGATAATGGGGAATCACAAGAGGAAAATAAATTTGACTAAAGGTCAACTGAATAAGCTGCGGATAGCTCATAAGAAGCTTAAACGCGCAGTGCTTACTTTAACAAAAGATCAATTAAAAAATGGTAATACCGAAGTGTCACTCGATGGCGATCAAAACAAACAAGTGGAAAAAGCGTTGAAAAACAATAGAGGGACACGGTTGATTTTTGATTATTCGCAGTTGAAGGAAATGATCGATGGAGGTCTTCTGAAGGAAGTTTTAGAACTGGCCGAAAACAATATTCCGTATTTTAAGAAATTCGCCTCACCTCTGATAAAGAATAAAGTGGCACCTGTGTTGAAGAATTATTTCGTGCCGTGGTTGAAAAATTTAATAGACAATGAACTGGACGAATTGATTAATAAAGATAAAACCGGAGCCGGTCTGGTGAAACGTGTAAGCGGAAAATTGCATAAGACTCTTAAAGATATTAGAGAGGATAAAAAAAACTAGTTCCGCTGACCATGTCCGAACTGGAGACATGGGCCAACAAGTTGAAAATCAACAATTTCCGTGGTGTTTTTATGCGAGAGTGTTTACCCGACAAGCCGCGCAAAAACGAGTGTGCTATTATTAATCTAGGTGATCTGGAGTCGGGCGGCACGCATTGGACTTGTTATACAAAAAAAGGTAATTATGTCATATATTTCGATTCGTTCGGTGAGGCGCCTCCACCTTTAGAATTGGAGAAATATCTAAACATGACTAAAGGTATTTTTTATAATCATATGAGATATCAAAATTATGACGATCCCCCGATATGCGGTCATTTGTGTTTGGAGGTATTGCGACGTTTTTCCAGAGGACAGGATTTCAATACGATAGAACGTGCTTTACAAAACGATAAATACGCATTTTTGAGATGGTTCGAATAATTTTATTTTTTTCTCCCCCACTCTTAATAAATAATCGTAACCGTAATGTTTTAAAAGTATATATAGAGAAAATGGTGTACTTCAAATTGATCGGTCGAAAACCGCATCTGCAGTTGAAGCTCGAAAACCCCATACACTTGGAAGAGGGCGTGCGTTATTATCTCGCGCTCACGGGGTTTTCATTTCATAACTATTTTTATAACTTGAAAGAACCGGCTTCGATTACTTTTTTTAAGAGTGAGAAGGATCGTCCTACACTAACTTTTGATGCGGAGTTTTGGGATTTGAAAACTATGCAGAGAGAAATCAGGGAATTCATGAGGATCGGTAAGATCACACCGGCGATAGATGTGGAAAAGTTTAAGATTTTTCGAGACCCACAGTCTAAGATATGTATCAAATCTCCAGTTAAGTTCCATATGAACAACGAGCTACGACGGTTTCTAGGGTTTACAGAATTGAAAAAAGATGAAACCGCGTTCGAATTGATGTTCGAGTCGGAAACTATTTTATCAATTTACGAAGAAGAGAGTAAATTACAAATCAGACCGTTCGAGATGATCGAAGTGCATTGCGATTTAGTCGAACATTCGTATATCAATCACGCGGAGCATTGGCACAGACACGATAACTCCTCGTTGTTGTATCACTCGAGTCCGCGAGAACACAGAGATAAAATTTACGAGAAACCGTCCGTTTTAAATTACATGCCGCTCAAACCCGACACGCAGACGATAAGAGAAATCAACATTTATCTGACGGATGAAAACAAAGTTCCCCTGCGAAACGCTCTGGCCGATTATATTATTTATTTAAAAGTAGTCGATGAGTCGGAATTAAATATGAATTAGTTTTCGTCAAAAGCTATGATTTATTACATCTTTTGAAACGCTCTCAATTTTTTATTCGACCGTGAAAATATATTTTTATATACAGACGGAAGAAAGATGGAAATGGAAAAGGATTATTATAAAGATATCCTCGACGAAGTGAACGGTAACGCTTTCGCGAAGATAAGCGATTTAGAAATCGGTAAAAAATATTTGGTCAATAGCATAGAGAGAATGCACTACGCTTACGGAGTAAGAGTTTTGGTTACATGCGATGATGTACGGTTTCAACTACCCGAGAGTTGGAACGAGAGAATGAGTACGAAAAATATAAACGCGCTATTGAAATCGGAGCAACCGTTGTATGTGGTGTACCACGGAAAGATCCCGATGTCGAATGATATGTTTAAACACGATATCAAGTTCGTGAGAGAGTGAATATTCGTTTAATCGATTATACCCGTTATTATTATTATTTCGATCATACTCGTTATTATTTTTTTTTCGTTCCTGAAAAATAATTTTCTAACTCCAAAAAAAGTTGTCAAAGTCCGAAAAAATATTTGTTGACTATTGAAAATTTTCTAAGTCCCAAACTGTATTTATTGAAAAAATTTACAAGTCCTAAAATCAAACTAGCTAAAAATACTCTAAGTCCCAAACTGTATTTATTGAAAAAATTTACAAGTCCCAAAATGGCTTTCAAAATTGATTTTTATGTATCAGGAGGGCGGAATACGGTAGAAACTTTAAAATCGATTAACGAAACGATTCGATAAATCAAAATCGACAATCGAATATCGAATTATTCAGTTTTTTATTCTTCCGAAGTATCAGGGCGGCAGAATCTAGTAGGAACCGGCGCGCTCGAGCCGAGCGAACGGCGCAACGGTGGTGGCGCGCGCGAGAAATAATGACGTAGCGATGACCTTGGACTTTGCGCTCGTGGCGCGCGCGAGAAATAATGACGTAGCGATGACCTTGGACTTTGCACTCGTGGCGCGCGCGAGAAATAATGACGTAGTGATGACCTTGGACTTTGCACTCATACCCTCATAGCCTCATACCCTCATAGCCTCATACCCTCGTAGGAGGTGAGCTAGAACATATCATTCATAACTACTGCTATGCGATGTGCGGACAACGATTTGTCTAAGTTTGACATGAAATATAAAAGTAAATACGGAATTTTGGATACATGACGTACACATTGGGTGATAGAATAGGATTAGAACTATATTATTATACCACTCAGGTTACCGTCAAAACTTAGGTTTTGGAAATACGGGTGATTAAAATAGTCGCTTTGGATGTGTGGATAGCGATCCACCTAAGTTTGACATAAAATATAAAATAAATACGGCAGTGTGTCAGCATGACGTACACGTAGGATGAAAGAATAGGACCAGAACTTTAGTATTATACCACCCAAGTTACCTTAAAAACTTAGTTTTTGGAAATATGGGTGATTAAATTAGTCGCTATGCGATGTGCGGACAACGATTTGTCTAAGTATGACATGAAATATAAAAATAAATACGGAATTGTGGATACATGACGTACACATAGGGTGATAGAATAGGACCAGAACTTCTGTATTATACCACCCAAGTTACCGTAAAAACTTAGGTTTTGGAAATATGGCTGATTAAAGTAGTCGCATTGAGATGTGCGGACAGCGATTTGTCAAAGTATGACATGAAAAATAAAATAAATACGGAAGTGTGGATACATGACGTACACATAGGGTGATAGAATAGGACCAGAACTTCTGTATTATACCACCCAAGTTACCGTAAAAACTTAGGATTTGGAAATATGGGTGATTAAATTAGTCGCTATGCGATGTGCGGACAACGATTTGTCTAAGTATGACATGAAATATAACAATAAATACGGAGGTGTGCCAACATTACGTACACGTAGGGTGATAGAATAGGACCAGAACTTCTGTATTATACGACCCAAGTTACCGTAAAAACTTAGGTTTTGGAAATATGGTTGATTAAAGTAGTCGCATTGAGATGTGCGGACAGAGATTTGTCGAAGTTTGACACGAAATATAAAAAAATATGCAGGTGTGCCAACATGACGTACACATAGGATGATAGAATAGGTCCAGAACTTTAGTACTATACCACCCAAGTTACCTTAAAAACTTAGGTTTTGGAAATACGGGTGATTAAAATAGTCGCTTTGGATATGTGGACAGTGATCCACCTAAGTTTGACATAAAATATAAAATAAATACGGCAGTGTGTCAGCATGACGTACACGTAGGGTGATGAAATAGGACCAGAACGTCTGTATTATACCACCCAAGTTACCGTAAAAACTTAGGTTTTGGAAATATGGCTGATTAAAGTAGTCGCATTGAGATGTGCGGACAGCGATTTGTCAAAGTATGTCATGAAAAATAAAATAAATACGGAAGTGTGCCAACATTACGTACACGTAGGGTGATAGAATAGGTCCTGAAATTTAGTATTATACCACCCAAGTTACCTTAAAAACTTAGGTTCTGGAAATATGGGTGATTAAATTAGTCGCTATGCGATGTGCGGACAACGATTTGTCTAAGTATGACATGAAATAAAAAAATAAACACGGAATTTTGGATACATGACGTACACATTGGGTGATAGAATAGCATTAGAACTATATTATTATACCACTCAGGTTACCGTCAAAACTTAGGTTTTGGAAATACGGGTGATTAAAACAGTCGCTTTGGATGTGTGGACAGCGATCCACCTAAGTTTGACATAAAATATAAAATAAATACGGCAGTGTGTCAGCATGACGTACACATAGGATGAAAGAATAGGACCAGAATTTTAGTACTATACCACCCAAGTTACCTTAAAAACTTAGGTTTTGGAAATATGGGTGATTAAATTAGTCGCTATGCGATGTGCGGACAACGATTTGTCTAAGTATGACATGAAATATAAAAATAAATACGGAATTGTGGATACATGACGTACACATAGGGTGATAGAATAGGACCAGAACTTCTGTATTATACCACCCAAGTTACCGTAAAAACTTAGGTTTTGGAAATATGGCTGATTAAAGTAGTCGCATTGAGATGTGCGGACAGAGATTTGTCGAAGTTTGACACGAAATATAAAAAAAATACGGAGGTGTGCCAACATGACGTACACATAGGATGATAGAATAGGACCAGAACTTTAGTACTATACCACCCAAGTTACCTTAAAAACTTAGGTTCTGGAAATATGGGTGATTAAATTAGTCGCTATGCGATGTGCGGACAACGATTTGTCTAAGTATGACCTGAAATATAATTATAACTACGGAGGTGTGCCAACATTACGTACACATAGGATGATAGAATAGGTCCAGAACTTTAGTACTATACCACCCAAGTTACCGTAAAAACTTAGGTTTTGGAAATATGGCTGATTAAAGTAGTCGCATTGAGATGTGCGGACAGCGATTTGTCTAAGTTTGACATGAAATATAAAAATAAATACGGAATTGTGGATACATGACGTACACATAGGGTGATAGAATAGGACCAGAACTTCTGTATTATACCACCCAAGTTACCGTAAAAACTTAGGTTTTGGAAATATGGGTGATTAAATTAGTCGCTATGCGATGTGCGGACAACGATTTGTCGAAGTTTGACACGAAATATAAAAAAAATACGGAGGTGTGCCAACATGACGTACACATAGGTTGATAGAATAGGTCCAGAACTTTAGTACTATACCACCCAAGTTACCGTAAAAACTAAGGTTTTGGAAATATGGGTGATTAAATTAGTCGCTATGCGATGTGCGGACAACGATTTGTCTAAGTTTGACATGAAATATAAAAATAAATACGGAATTGTGGATACATGACGTACACATAGGGTGATAGAATAGGACCAGAACTTCTGTATTATACCACCCAAGTTACCGTAAAAACTTAGGTTTTGGAAATATGGCTGATTAAAGTAGTCGCATTGAGATGTGCGGACAGCGATTTGTCAAAGTATGACATGAAAAATAAAATAAATACGGAAGTGTGCCAACATGACGTACACATAGGATGATAGAATAGGTCCTGAAATTTAGTATTATACCACCCAAGGTACCGTAAAAACTTAGGTTTTGGAAATATGGCTGATTGAAGTAGTCGCATTGAGATGTGCGGACAGCGATTTGTCAAAGTATGACATGAAAAATAAAATAAATAAGGAAGTGTGCCAACATGACGTACACATAGGATGAAAGAATAGGTCCAGAACTTTAGTACTATACCACCCAAGTTACCGTAAAAACTTAGGTTTTGGAAATATGGGTGATTAAATTAGTCGCTATGCGATGTGCGGACAACGATTTGTCTAAGTTTGACATGAAATATAAAAATAAATACGGAGGTGTGCCAACATTACGTACACGTAGGGTGATAGAATAGGACCAGAACTTCTGTATTATACCACCCAAGTTACCGTAAAAACTTAGGTTTTGGAAATATGGCTGATTAAAGTAGTCGCATTGAGATGTGCGGACAGAGATTTGTCGAAGTTTGACACGAAATATAAAATAAATACGGAGGTGTGCCAACATGACGTACACATAGGATGATAGAATAGGTCCTGAAATTTAGTATTATAGCACCCAAGTTACATTAAAAACTTAGGAGTTGGAAATATGGGTGAATAAATTAGTCGCTATGCGATGTGCGGACAACGATTTGTCTAAGTTTGACATGAAATATAAATATAAATACGGAATTTTGGATATATGACGTACACATTGGGTGATAGAATAGGATTAGAACTATATTATTATACCACTCAGGTTACCGTCAAAACTTAGGTTTTGGAAATACGGGTGATTAAAATAGTCGCTTTGGATGTGTGGACAGCGATCCACCTAAGTATGACATAAAATACAAAATAAATACGGCAGTGTGTCAGCATGACGTACACGTAGGATGAAAGAATAGGACCAGAACTTTAGTATTATTCCACCCAAGTTACCTTAAAAACTTAGGTTTTGGAAATATGGGTGATTAAATTAGTCGCTATGCGATGTGCGGACAACGATTTGTCTAAGTATGACATGAAATATAAAAATAAATACGGAATTGTGGATACATGACGTACACATAGGGTGATAAAATAGGACCAGAACTTCTGTATTATACCACCCAAGTTACCGTAAAAACTTAGGTTTTGGAAATATGGCTGATTAAAGTAGTCGCATTGAGATGTGCGGACAGCGATTTGTCTAAGTTTGACATGAAATATTAAAATAAATACGGAATTGTGGATACATGACGTACACATAGGGTGATAGAATAGGACCAGAACTTCTGTATTATACCACACAAGTTACCGTAAAAACTTAGGTTTTGGAAATACGGGTGATTAAAATAGTCGCTTTGGATGTGTGGACAGCGATCCACCTAAGTTTGACATAAAATATAAAATAAATACGGCAGTGTGTCAGCATGACGTACACATAGGATGAAAGAATAGGACCAGAACTTTAGTACTATACCACCCAAGTTACCTTAAAAACTTAGGTTTTGGAAATATGGGTGATTAAATTAGTCGCTATGCGATGTGCGGACAATGATTTTTCTAAGTATGACATGAAATATAAAAATAAATACGGAATTGTGGATACATGACGTACACATAGGGTGATAGAATAGGACCAGAACTTCTGTATTATACCACCCAAGTTACCGTAAAAACTTAGGTTTTGGAAATATGGCTGATTAAAGTAGTCGCATTTAGATGTGCGGACAGAGATTTGTCGAAGTTTGACACGAAATATAAAAAAAATACGGAGGTGTGCCAACATGACGTACACATAGGATGATAGAATAGGACCAGAACTTTAGTACTATACCACCAAAGTTACCTTAAAAACTTAGGTTCTGGAAATATGGGTGATTAAATTAGTCGCTATGCGATGTGCGGACAACGATTTGTCTAAGTATGACCTGAATTATAATAATAAATACGGAGGTGTGCCAACATTACGTACACATAGGATGATAGAATAGGTCCAGAACTCTAGTACTATACCACCCAAGTTACCGTAAAAACTTAGGTTTTGGAAATATGGCTGATTAAAGTAGTCGCATTGAGATGTGCGGACAGCGATTTGTCTAAGTTTGACATGAAATATAAAAATAAATACGGAATTGTGGATACATGACGTACACATAGGGTGATAGAATAGGACCAGAACTTCTGTATTATACCACCAAAGTTACCGTAAAAACTTAGGTTTTGGAAATATGGGTGATTAAATTAGTCGCTATGCGATGTGCGGACAACGATTTGTCGAAGTTTGACACGAAATATAAAAAAAATACGGAGGTGTGCCAACATAACGTACACATAGGATGATAGAATAGGTCCAGAACTTTAGTACTATACCACCCAAGTTACCGTAAAAACTAAGGTTTTGGAAATATTGGTGATTAAATTAGTCGCTATGCGATGTGCGGACAACGATTTGTCTAAGTTTGACATGAAATATTAAAATAAATACGGAATTGTGGATACATGACGTACACATAGGGTGATAGAATAGGACCAGAACTTCTGTATTATACCACCCAAGTTACCGTAAAAACTTAGGTTTTGGAAATATGGCTGATTAAAGTAGTCGCATTGAGATGTGCGGACAGCGATGTGTCAAAGTATGACATGAAAAATAAAATAAATACGGAAGTGTGCCAACATGACGTACACATAGGATGATAGAATAGGTCCTGAAATTTAGTATTATACCACCCAAGGTACTGTAAAAACTTAGGTTTTGGAAATATGGCTGATTGAAGTAGTCGCATTGAGATGTGCGGACAGCGATTTGTCAAAGTATGACATGAAAAATAAAATAAATAAGGAAGTGTGCCAACATGACGTACACATAGGATGAAAGAATAGGTCCAGAACTTTAGTACTATACCACCCAAGTTACCGTAAAAACTTAGGTTTTGGAAATATGGTTGATTAAATTAGTCGCTATGCGATGTGCGGACAACGATTTGTCTAAATTTGACATGAAATATAAAAATAAATACGGAATTTTGGATACATGACGTACACATTGGGTGATAGAATAGGATTAGAACTATATTATTATACCACTCAGGTTACCGTCAAAACTTAGGTTTTGGAAATACGGGTGATTAAAATAGTCGCTTTGGATGTGTGGACAGCGATCCACCTAAGTTTGACATAAAATACAAAATAAATACGGCAGTGTGTCAGCATGACGTACACGTAGGATGAAAGAATAGGACCAGAACTTTAGTATTATTCCGACCAAATTACCTTAAAAACTTAGGTTTTGGAAATATGGGTGATTAAATTAGTCGCTATGCGATGTGCGGACAACGATTTGTCTAAGTATGACATGAAATATAAAAATAAATACGGAGTTGTGGATACATGACGTACACATAGGGTGATAGAATAGGACCAGAACTTCTGTATTATACCACCCAAGTTACCGTAAAAACTTAGGTTTTGGAAATATGGCTGATTAAAGTAGTTGCATTGAGATGTGCGGACAGCGATTTGTCAAAGTATGACATGAAAAATAAAATAAATACGGAAGTGTGGATACATGACGTACACATAGGGTGATAGAATAGGACCAGAACTTCTGTATTATACCACCCAAGTTACCGTAAAAACTTAGGATTTGGAAATATGGGTGATTAAATTAGTCGCTATGCGATGTGCGGACAACGATTTGTCTAAGTATGTCATGAAATATAATAATAAATACGGAGGTGTGCCAAAACTACGTACACGTAGGGTGATAGAATAGGACCAGAACTTCTGTATTATACCACCCAAGTTACCGTAAAAACTTAGGTTTTGGAAATATGGCTGATTAAAGTAGTCGCATTGAGATGTGCGGACAGAGATTTGTCGAAGTTTGACACGAAATATAAAAAAAATACGGAGGTGTGCCAACATGACGTACACATAGGATGATAGAATAGGTCCAGAACTTTAGGACTATACCACCCAAGTTACCTTAAAAACTTAGGTTTTGGAAAAACGGGTGATTAAAATAGTCGCTTTGGATATGTGGACAGTGATCCACCTAAGTTTGGCATAAAATATAAAATAAATACGGCAGTGTGTCAGCATGACGTACACGTAGGGTGATGAAATAGGACCAGAACGTCTGTATTATACCACCCAAGTTACCGTAAAAACTTAGGTTTTGGAAATATGGCTGATTAAAGTAGTCGCATTGAGATGTGCGGACAGCGATTTGTCAAAGTATGACATGAAAAATAAAATAAATACGGAAGTGTGCCAACATTACGTACACGTAGGGTGATAGAATAGGTCCTGAAATTTAGTATTATACCACCCAAGTTACCTTAAAAACTTAGGTTCTGGAAATATGGGTGATTAAATTAGTCGCTATGCGATGTGCGGACAACGATTTGTCTAAGTATGACATGAAATATAAAAATAAATACGGAATTTTGGATACATGACGTACACATTGGGTGATAGAATAGCATTAGAACTATATTATTATACCACTCAGGTTACCGTCAAAACTTAGGTTTTGGAAATACGGGTGATTAAAATAGTCGCTTTGGATGTGTCAACAGCGATCCACTAAGTTTGACATAAAATATAAAATAAATACGGCAGTGTGTCAGCATGACGTACACATAGGATGAAAGAATAGGACCAGAACTTTAGTACTATACCACCCAAGTTACCTTAAAAACTTAGGTTTTGGAAATATGGGTGATTAAATTAGTCGCTATGCGATGTGCGGACAACGATTTGTCTAAGTATGACATGAAATATAAAAATAAATACGGAATTGTGGATACATGACGTACACATAGGGTAATAGAATAGGACCAGAACTTCTGTATTATACCACCCAAGTTACCGTAAAAACTTAGGTTTTGGAAATATGGCTGATTAAAGTAGTCGCATTGAGATGTGCGGACAGAGATTTGTCGAAGTTTGACACGAAATATAAAAAAAATACGGAGGTGTGCCAACATTACGTACACATAGGATGATAGAATAGGTCCAGAACTTTAGTACTATACCACCCAAGTTACCGTAAAAACTTAGGTTTTGGAAATATGGCTGATTAAAGAAGTCGCATTGAGATGTGCGGACAGCGATTTGTCTAAGTTTGACATGAAATATAAAAATAAATACGGAATTGTGGATACATGACGTACACATAGGGTGATAGAATAGGACCAGAACTTCTGTATTATACCACCCAAGTTACCGTTAAAACTTAGGTTTTGGAAATATGGGTGATTAAATTAGTCGCTATGCGATGTGCGGACAACGATTTGTCTAAGTTTGACATGAAATATAAAAATAAATACGGAATTGTGGATACATGACGTATACATAGGGTGATAGAATAGGACCAGAACTTCTGTATTATACCACCCAAGTTACCGTAAAAACTTAGGTTTTGGAAATATGGCTGATTAAAGTAGTCGCATTGAGATGTGCGGACAGCGATTTGTCAAAGTATGACATGAAAAATAAAATAAATAAGGAAGTGTGCCAACATGACGTACACATAGGATGAAAGAATAGGTCCAGAACTTTAGTACTATACCACCCAAGTTACCGTAAAAACTTAGGTTTTGGAAATATGGGTGATTAAATTAGTCGCTATGCGATGTGCGGACAACGATTTGTCTAAGTTTGACATGAAATATAAAAATAAATACGGAGGTGTGCCAACATTACGTACACGTAGGGTGATAGAATAGGACCAGAACTTCTGTATTATACCACCCAAGTTACCGTAAAAACTTAGGTTTTGGAAATATGGCTGATTAAAGTAGTCGCATTGAGATGTGCGGACAGAGATTTGTCGAAGTTTGACACGAAATATAAAATAAATACGGAGGTGTGCCAACATGACATACACATAGGATGATAGAATAGGTCCTGAAATTTAGTATTATAGCACCCAAGTTACATTAAAAACTTAGGTTTTGGAAATATGGGTGATTAAATTAGTCGCTATGCGATGTGCGGACAACAATTTGTCTAAGTTTGACATGAAATATAAAAATAAATACGGAATTTTGGATACATGACGTACACATTGGGTGATAGAATAGGATTAGAACTATATTATTATACCACTCAGGTTACCGTCAAAACTTAGGTTTTGGAAATACGGGTGATTAAAATAGTCGCTTTGGATGTGTGGACAGCGATCCACCTAAGTTTGACATAAAATACAAAATAAATACGGCAGTGTGTCAGCATGACGTACACGTAGGATGAAAGAATAGGACCAGAACTTTAGTATTATTCCACCCAAGTTACCTTAAAAACTTAGGTTTTGGAAATATGGGTGATTAAATTAGTCGCTATGCGATGTGCGGACAACGATTTGTCTAAGTATGACATGAAATATAAAAATAAATACGGAATTGTGGATACATGACGTACACATAGGGTGATAGAATAGGACCAGAACTTCTGTATTATACCACCCAAGTTACCGTAAAAACTTAGGTTTTGGAAATATGGCTGATTAAAGTAGTCGCATTGAGATGTGCGGACAGCGATTTGTCTAAGTTTGACATGAAATATAAAAATAAATACGGAATTGTGGATACATGACGTACACATAGGGTGATAGAATAGGACCAGAACTTCTGTATTATACCACCCAAGTTACCTTAAAAACTTAGGTTTTGGAAATATGGGTGATTAAATTAGTCGCTATGCGATGTGCGGACAACGATTTGTCGAAGTTTGACACGAAATATAAAAAAAATACGGAGGTGTGCCAACATGACGTACACATAGGATGATAGATTAGGTCCAGAACTTTAGTACTATACCACCCAAGTTACCGTAAAAACTTAGGTTTTGGAAATATGGCTAAATTAAATTAGTCGCTATGCGGTGTGCGGACAACGATTTGTCTAAGTTTGACATGAAATATAAAAATAAATACGGAATTGTGGATACATGAAGAACACATAGGGTGATAGAATAGGACCAGAACTTCTGTATTATACCACCCAAGTTACCGTAAAAACTTAGGTTTTGGAAATATGGTTGATTAAAGTAGTCGCATTGAGATGTGCGGACAACGATTTGTCTAAGTTTGACACGAAATATAAAAAAAATACGGAGGTGTGCCAACATGACGTACACATAGGATGATAGAATAGGTCCAGAACTTTAGTACTATACCACCCAAGTTACCTTAAAAACTTAGGTTTTGGAAATACGGGTGATTAAAATAGTCGCTTTGGATATGTGGACAGTGATCCACCTAAGTTTGACATAAAATATAAAATAAATACGGCAGTGTGTCAGCATGACGTACACGTAGGGTGATGAAATAGGACCAGAACGTCTGTATTATACCACCCAAGTTACCGTAAAAACTTAGGTTTTGGAAATATGGCTGATTAAAGTAGTCGCATTGAGATGTGCGGACAGCGATTAGTCAAAGTATGACATGAAAAATAAAATAAATACGGAAGTGTGCCAACATTACGTACACGTAGGGTGATAGAATAGGTCCTGAAATTTAGTATTATACCACCCAAGTTACCTTAAAAACTTAGGTTCTGGAAATATGGGTGATTAAATTAGTCGCTATGCGATGTGCGGACAACGATTTGTCTAAGTATGACATGAAATATAAAAATAAATACGGAATTTTGGATATATGACGTACACATTGGGTGATAGAATAGCATTAGAACTATATTTTTATACCACTCAGGTTACCGTCAAAACTTAGGTTTTGGAAATACGGGTGATTAAAATAGTCGCTTTGGATGTGTGGACAGCGATCCACCTAAGTTTGACATAAAATATAAAATAAATACGGCAGTGTGTCAGCATGACGTACACATAGGATGAAAGAATAGGACCAGAACTTTAGTACTATACCACCCAAGTTACCTTAAAAACTTAGGTTTTGGAAATATGGGTGATTAAATTAGTCGCTATGCGATGTGCGGACAACGATTTGTCTAAGTATGACCTGAAATATAAAAATAAATACGGAATTGTGGATACATGACGTACACATAGGGTGATAGAATAGGACCAGAACTTCTGTATTATACCACCCAAGTTACCGTAAAAACTTAGGTTTTGGAAATATGGCTGATTAAAGTAGTCGCATTGAGATGTGCGGACAGAGATTTGTCGAAGTTTGACACGAAATATAAAAAAAATACGGAGGTGTGCCAACATGACGTACACATAGGATGATAGAATAGGACCAGAACTTTAGTACTATACCACCCAAGTTACCTTAAAAACTTAGGTTCTGGAAATATGGGTGATTAAATTAGTCGCTATGCGATGTGCGGACAACGATTTGTCTAAGTATGACCTGAAATATAATAATAAATACGGAGGTGTGCCAACATTACGTACACATAGGATGATAGAATAGGTCCAGAACTTTAGTACTATACCACCCAAGTTACCGTAAAAACTTAGGTTTTGGAAATATGGCTGATTAAAGTAGTCGCATTGAGATGTGCGGACAGCGATTTGTCTAAGTTTGACATGAAATATAAAAATAAATACGGAATTGTGGATACATGACGTACACATAGGGTGATAGAATAGGACCAGAACTTCTGTATTATACCACCCAAGTTACCGTAAAAACTTAGGTTTTGGAAATATGGGTGATTAAATTAGTCGCTATGCAATGTGCGGACAACGATTTGTCGACGTTTGACACGAAATATAAAAAAAATACGGAGGTGTGCCAACATGACGTACACATAGGATGATAGAATAGGTCCTGAAATTTAGTACTATACCACCCAAGTTACCGTAAAAACTAAGGTTTTGGAAATATGGGTGATTAAATTAGTCGCTATGCGATGTGCGGACAACGATTTGTCTAAGTTTGACATGAAATATAAAAATAAATACGGAATTGTGGATACATGACGTACACATAGGGTGATAGAATAGGACCAGAACTTCTGTATTATACCACCCAAGTTACCGTAAAAACTTAGGTTTTGGAAATATGGCTGATTAAAGTAGTCGCATTGAGATGTGCGGACAGCGATTTGTCAAAGTATGACATGAAAAATAAAATAAATACGGAAGTGTGGATACATGACGTACACATAGGGTAATAGAATAGGACCAGAACTTCTGTATTATACCACCCAAGTTACCGTAAAAACTTAGGATTTGGAAATATGGGTGATTAAATTAGTCGCTATGCGATGTGTGGACAACGATTTGTCTAAGTATGACATGAAATATAAAAATAAATACGGAATTGTGGATACATGACGTACACATAGGATGATAGAATAGGTCCAGAACTTTAGTACTATACCACCCAAGTTACCGTAAGAACTAAGGTTTTGGAAATATGGGTGATTAAATTAGTCGCTATGCGATGTGCGGACAACGATTTGTCTAAGTTTGACATGAAATATAAAAATAAATACGGAATTGTGGATACATGACGTATACATAGGGTGATAGAATAGGACCAGAACTTCTGTATTATACCACCCAAGTTACCGTAAAAACTTAGGTTTTGGAAATATGGCTGATTAAAGTAGTCGCATTGAGATGTGCGGACAGCGATTTGTCAAAGTATGACATGAAAAATAAAATAAATAAGGAAGTGTGCCAACATGACGTACACATAGGATGAAAGAATAGGTCCAGAACTTTAGTACTATACCACCCAAGTTACCGTAAAAACTTAGGTTTTGGAAATATGGGTGATTAAATTAGTCGCTATGCGATGTGCGGACAACGATTTGTCTAAGTTTGACATGAAATATAAAAATAAATACGGAGGTGTGCCAACATTACGTACACGTAGGGTGATAGAATAGGACCAGAACTTCTGTATTATACCACCCAAGTTACCGTAAAAACTTAGGTTTTGGAAATATGGCTGATTAAAGTAGTCGCATTGAGATGTGCGGACAGAGATTTGTCGAAGTTTGACACGAAATATAAAATAAATACGGAGGTGTGCCAACATGACGTACACATAGGATGATAGAATAGGTCCTGAAATTTAGTATTATAGCACCCAAGTTACATTAAAAACTTAGGTTTTGGAAATATGGGTGATTAAATTAGTCGCTATGCGATGTGCGGACAACAATTTGTCTAAGTTTGACATGAAATATAAAAATAAATACGGAATTTTGGATACATGACGTACACATTGGGTGATAGAATAGGATTAGAACTATATTATTATACCACTCAGGTTACCGTCAAAACTTAGGTTTTGGAAATACGGGTGATTAAAATAGTCGCTTTGGATGTGTGGACAGCGATCCACCTAAGTTTGACATAAAATACAAAATAAATACGGCAGTGTGTCAGCATGACGTACACGTAGGATGAAAGAATAGGATCAGAACTTTAGTATTATTCCACCCAAGTTACCTTAAGAACTTAGGTTTTGGAAATATGGGTGATTAAATTAGTCGCTATGCGATGTGCGGACAACGATTTGTCTAAGTATGACATGAAATATAAAAATAAATACGGAATTGTGGATACATGACGTACACATAGGGTGATAGAATAGGACCAGAACTTCTGTATTATACCACCCAAGTTACCGTAAAAACTTAGGTTTTGGAAATATGGCTGATTAAAGTAGTCGCATTGAGATGTGCGGACAGCGATTTGTCTAAGTTTGACATGAAATATAAAAATAAATACGGAATTGTGGATACATGACGTACACATAGGGTGATAGAATAGGACCAGAACTTCTGTATTATACCACCCAAGTTACCTTAAAAACTTAGGTTTTGGAAATATGGGTGATTAAATTAGTCGCTATGCGATGTGCGGACAACGATTTGTCGAAGTTTGACACGAAATATAAAAAAAATACGGAGGTGTGCCAACATGACGTACACATAGGATGATAGATTAGGTCCAGAACTTTAGTACTATACCACCCAAGTTACCGTAAAAACTTAGGTTTTGGAAATATGGCTGATTAAATTAGTCGCTATGCGATGTGCGGACAACGATTTGTCTAAGTTTGACATGAAATATAAAAATAAATACGGAATTGTGGATACATGACGTACACATAGGGTGATAGAATAGGACCAGAACGTCTGTATTATACCACCCAAGTTACCGTAAAAACTTAGGTTTTGGAAATATGGTTGATTAAAGTAGTCGCATTGAGATGTGCGGACAACGATTTGTCTAAGTTTGACACGAAATATAAAAAAAATACGGAGGTGTGCCAACATGACGTACACATAGGATGATAGAATAGGTCCAGAACTTTAGTACTATACCACCCAAGATACCTTAAAAACTTAGGTTTTGGAAATACGGGTGATTAAAATAGTCGCTTTGGATATGTGGACAGTGATCCACCTAAGTTTGACATAAAATATAAAATAAATACGGCAGTGTGTCAGCATGACGTACACGTAGGGTGATGAAATAGGACCAGAACGTCTGTATTATACCACCCAAGTTACCGTAAAAACTTAGGTTTTGGAAATATGGCTGATTAAAGTAGTCGCATTGAGATGTGCGGACAGCGATTAGTCAAAGTATGACATGAAAAATAAAATAAATACGGAAGTGTGCCAACATTACGTACACGTAGGGTGATAGAATAGGTCCTGAAATTTAGTATTATACCACCCAAGTTACCTTAAAAACTTAGGTTCTGGAAATATGGGTGATTAAATTAGTCTCTATGCGATGTGCGGACAACGATTTGTCTAAGTATGACATGAAATATAAAAATAAATACGGAATTTTGGATATATGACGTACACATTGGGTGATAGAATAGCATTAGAACTATATTTTTATACCACTCAGGTTACCGTCAAAACTTAGGTTTTGGAAATACGGGTGATTAAAATAGTCGCTTTGGATGTGTGGACAGCGATCCACCTAAGTTTGACATAAAATATAAAATAAATACGGCAGTGTGTCAGCATGACGTACACATAGGATGAAAGAATAGGACCAGAACTTTAGTACTATACCACCCAAGTTACCTTAAAAACTTAGGTTTTGGAAATATGGGTGATTAAATTAGTCGCTATGCGATGTGCGGACAACGATTTGTCTAAGTATGACATGAAATATAAAAATAAATACGGAATTGTGGATACATGACGTACACATAGGGTGATAGAATAGAACCAGAACTTCTGTATTATACCACCCAAGTTACCGTAAAAACTTAGGTTTTGGAAATATGGCTGATTAAAGTAGTCGCATTGAGATGTGCGGACAGAGATTTGTCGAAGTTTGACACGAAATATAAAAAAAATACGGAGGTGTGCCAACATGACGTACACATAGGATGATAGAATAGGACCAGAACTTTAGTACTATACCACCCAAGTTACCTTAAAAACTTAGGTTCTGGAAATATGGGTGATTAAATTAGTCGCTATGCGATGTGCGGACAACGATTTGTCTAAGTATGACCTGAAATATAATAATAAATACGGAGGTGTGCCAACATTACGTACACATAGGATGATAGAATAGGTCCAGAACTTTAGTACTATACCACCCAAGTTACCGTAAAAACTTAGGTTTTGGAAATATGGCTGATTAAAGTAGTCGCATTGAGATGTGCGGACAGCGATTTGTCAAAGTATGACATGAAAAATAAAATAAATACGGAAGTGTGGATACATGACGTACACATAGGGTGATAGAATAGAACCAGAACTTCTGTATTATACCCCCCAAGTTACCGTAAAAACTTAGGATTTGGAAATATGGGTGATTAAATTAGTCGCTATGCGATGTGCGGACAACGATTTGTCTAAGTATGACATGAAATATAAAAATAAATACGGAATTGTGGATACATGACGTACACATAGGATGATAGAATAGGTCCAGAACTTTAGTACTATACCACCCAAGTTACCGTAAGAACTAAGGTTTTGGAAATATGGGTGATTAAATTAGTTGCTATGCGATGTGCGGACAACGATTTGTCTAAGTTTGACATGAAATATAAAAATAAATACGGAATTGTGGATACATGACGTATACATAGGGTGATAGAATAGGACCAGAACTTCTGTATTATACCACCCAAGTTACCGTAAAAACTTAGGTTTTGGAAATATGGCTGATTAAAGTAGTCGCATTGAGATGTGCGGACAGCGATTTGTCAAAGTATGACATGAAAAATAAAATAAATAAGGAAGTGTGCCAACATGACGTACACATAGGATGAAAGAATAGGTCCAGAACTTTAGTACTATACCACCCACGTTACCGTAAAAACTTAGGTTTTGGAAATATGGGTGATTAAATTAGTCGCTATGCGATGTGCGGACAACGATTTGTCTAAGTTTGACATGAAATATAAAAATAAATACGGAGGTGTGCCAACATTACGTACACGTAGGGTGATAGAATAGGACCAGAACTTCTGTATTATACCACCCAAGTTACCGTAAAAACTTAGGTTTTGGAAATATGGCTGATTAAAGTAGTCGCATTGAGATGTGCGGACAGAGATTTGTCGAAGTTTGACACGAAATATAAAATAAATACGGAGGTGTGCCAACATGACGTACACATAGGATGATAGAATAGGTCCTGAAATTTAGTATTATAGCACCCAAGTTACATTAAAAACTTAGGTTTTGGAAATATGGGTGATTAAATTAGTCGCTATGCGATGTGCGGACAACAATTTGTCTAAGTTTGACATGAAATATAAAAATAAATACGGAATTTTGGATACATGACGTACACATTGGGTGATAGAATAGGATTAGAACTATATTATTATACCACTCAGGTTACCGTCAAAACTTAGGTTTTGGAAATACGGGTGATTAAAATAGTCGCTTTGGATGTGTGGACAGCGATCCACCTAAGTTTGACATAAAATACAAAATAAATACGGCAGTGTGTCAGCATGACGTACACGTAGGATGAAAGAATAGGACCAGAACTTTAGTATTATTCCACCCAAGTTACCTTAAAAACTTAGGTTTTGGAAATATGGGTGATTAAATTAGTCGCTATGCGATGTGCGGACAACGATTTGTCTAAGTTTGACATGAAATATAAAAATAAATACGGAATTGTGGATACATGACGTACACATAGGGTGATAGAATAGGACCAGAACTTCTGTATTATACCACCCAAGTTACCGTAAAAACTTAGGTTTTGGAAATATGGGTGATTAAATTAGTCGCTATGCGATGTGCGGACAACGATTTGTCGAAGTTTGACACGAAATATAAAAAAAATACGGAGGTGTGCCAACATGACGTACACATAGGATGATAGAATAGGTCCAGAACTTTAGTACTATACCACCCAAGTTACCGTAAAAACTTAGGTTTTGGAAATATGGCTGATTAAATTAGTCGCTATGCGATGTGCGGACAACGATTTGTCTAAGTTTGACATGAAATATAAAAATATATACGGAATTGTGGATACATGACGTACACATAGGGTGATAGAATAGGACCAGAACTTCTGTATTATACCACCCAATTTACCGTAAAAACTTAGGTTTTGGAAATATGGCTGATTGAAGTAGTCGCATTGAGATGTGCGGACAGCGATTTGTCAAAGTATGACATGAAAAATAAAATAAATACGGAAGTGTGCCAACATGACGTACACATAGGATGATAGAATAGGTCCTGAAATTTAGTACTATACCACCCAAGTTACCTTAAAAACTTAGGTTTTGGAAATATGGGTGATTAAATTAGTCGCTATGCGATGTGCGGACAACGATTTGTCTAAGTTTGACATGAAATATAAAAATAAGTACGGAATTGTGGATACATGACGTACACATAGGGTGATAGAATAGGACCAGAACTTCTGTATTATACCACTCAAGTTACCGTAAAAACTTAGGTTTTGGAAATATGGGTGATTAAATTAGTCGCTATGCGATGTGCGGACGACGATTTGTCTAAGTTTGACATGAAATATAAAAATAAATACGGAATTTTGGATACATGACGTACACATTGGTTGATAGAATAGGATTAGAACTATATTATTATACCACTCAGGTTACCGTCAAAACTTAGGTTTTGGAAATACTGGTGATTAAAATAGTCGCTTTGGATGTGTGGACAGCGATCCACCTAAGTTTGACATAAAATATAAAATAAATACGGCAGTGTGTCAGCATGACGTACACGTAGGATGAAAGAATAGGACCAGAACTTTAGTACTATACCACCCAAGTTACCTTAAAAACTTAGGTTTTGGAAATATGGGTGATTAAATTAGTCGCTATGCGATGTGCGGACAACGATTTGTCTAAATATGACATGAAATATAATAATAAATACGGAGATGTGCCAACATTACGTACACATAGGGTGATAGAATAGGACCAGAACTTCTGTATTATACCACCCAAGTTACCGTAAAAACTTAGGTTTTGGAAATATGGCTGATTAAAGTAGTCGCATTGAGATGTGCGGACAACGATTTGTCTAAGTTTGACACGAAATATAAAAAAAATACGGAGGTGTGCCAACATGACGTACACATAGGATGATAGAATAGGTCCAGAACTTTAGTACTATACCACCCAAGTTACCTTAAAAACTTAGGTTTTGGAAATACGGGTGATTAAAATAGTCGCTTTGGATATGTGGACAGTGATCCACCTAAGTTTGACATAAAATATAAAATAAATACGGCAGTGTGTCAGCATGACGTACACGTAGGGTGATGAAATAGGACCAGAACGTCTGTATTATACCACCCAAGTTACCGTAAAAACTTAGGTTTTGGAAATATGGCTGATTAAAGTAGTCGCATTGAGATGTGCGGACAGCGATTTGTCAAAGTATGACATGAAAAATAAAATAAATACGGAAGTGTGGATACATGACGTACACATAGGGTGATAGAATAGAACCAGAACTTCTGTATTATACCCCCCAAGTTACCGTAAAAACTTAGGATTTGGAAATATGGGTGATTAAATTAGTCGCTATGCGATGTGCGGACAACGATTTGTCTAAGTATGACATGAAATATAAAAATAAATACGGAATTGTGGATACATGACGTACACATAGGATGATAGAATAGGTCCAGAACTTTAGTACTATACCACCCAAGTTACCGTAAGAACTAAGGTTTTGGAAATATGGGTGATTAAATTAGTCGCTATGCGATGTGCGGACAACGATTTGTCTAAGTTTGACATGAAATATAAAAATAAATACGGAATTGTGGATACATGACGTATACATAGGGTGATAGAATAGGACCAGAACTTCTGTATTATACCACCCAAGTTACCGTAAAAACTTATGTTTTGGAAATATGGCTGATTAAAGTAGTCGCATTGAGATGTGCGGACAGCGATTTGTCAAAGTATGACATGAAAAATAAAATAAATAAGGAAGTGTGCCAACATGACGTACACATAGGATGAAAGAATAGGTCCAGAACTTTAGTACTATACCACCCAAGTTACCGTAAAAACTTAGGTTTTGGAAATATGGGTGATTAAATTAGTCGCTATGCGATGTGCGGACAACGATTTGTCTAAGTTTGACATGAAATATAAAAATAAATACGGAGGTGTGCCAACATTACGTACACGTAGGGTGATAGAATAGGACCAGAACTTCTGTATTATACCACCCAAGTTACCGTAAAAACTTAGGTTTTGGAAATATGGCTGATTAAAGTAGTCGCATTGAGATGTGCGGACAGAGATTTGTCGAAGTTTGACACGAAATATAAAATAAATACGGAGGTGTGCCAACATGACGTACACATAGGATGATAGAATAGGTCCTGAAATTTAGTATTATAGCACCCAAGTTACATTAAAAACTTAGGTTTTGGAAATATGGGTGATTAAATTAGTCGCTATGCGATGTGCGGACAACAATTTGTCTAAGTTTGACATGAAATATAAAAATAAATACGGAATTTTGGATACATGACGTACACATTGGGTGATAGAATAGGATTAGAACTATATTATTATACCACTCAGGTTACCGTCAAAACTTAGGTTTTGGAAATACGGGTGATTAAAATAGTCGCTTTGGATGTGTGGACAGCGATCCACCTAAGTTTGACATAAAATACAAAATAAATACGGCAGTGTGTCAGCATGACGTACACTTAGGATGAAAGAATAGGACCAGAACTTTAGTATTATTCCACCCAAGTTACCTTAAAAACTTAGGTTTTGGAAATATGGGTGATTAAATTAGTCGCTATGCGATGTGCGGACAACGATTTGTCTAAGTATGACATGAAATATAAAAATAAATACGGAATTGTGGATACATGACGTACACATAGGGTGATAGAATAGGACCAGAACTTCTGTATTATACCACCCAAGTTACCGTAAAAACTTAGGTTTTGGAAATATGGCTGATTAAAGTAGTCGCATTGAGATGTGCGGACAGCGATTTGTCTAAGTTTGACATGAAATATAAAAATAAATACGGAATTGTGGATACATGACGTACACATAGGGTGATAGAATAGGACCAGAACTTCTGTATTATACCACCCAAGTTACCTTAAAAACTTAGGTTTTGGAAATATGGGTGATTAAATTAGTCGCTATGCGATGTGCGGACAACGATTTGTCGAAGTTTGACACGAAATATAAAAAAAATACGGAGGTGTGCCAACATGACGTACACATGGGATGATAGATTAGGTCCAGAACTTTAGTACTATACCACCCAAGTTACCGTAAAAACTTAGGTTTTGGAAATATGGCTGATTAAATTAGTCGCTATGCGATGTGCGGACAACGATTTGTCTAAGTTTGACATGAAATATAAAAATAAATACGGAATTGTGGATACATGACGTACACATAGGGTGATAGAATAGGACCAGAACTTCTGTATTATACCACCCAAGTTACCGTAAAAACTTAGGTTTTGGAAATATGGTTGATTAAAGTAGTCGCATTGAGATGTGCGGACAACGATTTGTCTAAGTTTGACACGAAATATAAAAAAAATACGGAGGTGTGCCAACATGACGTACACATAGGATGATAGAATAGGTCCAGAACTTTAGTACTATACCACCCAAGTTACCTTAAAAACTTAGGTTTTGGAAATACGGGTGATTAAAATAGTCGCTTTGGATATGTGGACAGTGATCCACCTAAGTTTGACATAAAATATAAAATAAATACGGCAGTGTGTCAGCATGACGTACACGTAGGGTGATGAAATAGGACCAGAACGTCTGTATTATACCACCCAAGTTACCGTAAAAACTTAGGTTTTGGAAATATGGCTGATTAAAGTAGTCGCATTGAGATGTGCGGACAGCGATTAGTCAAAGTATGACATGAAAAATAAAATAAATACGGAAGTGTGCCAACATTACGTACACGTAGGGTGATAGAATAGGTCCTGAAATTTAGTATTATACCACCCAAGTTACCTTAAAAACTTAGGTTCTGGAAATATGGGTGATTAAATTAGTCGCTATGCGATGTGCGGACAACGATTTGTCTAAGTATGACATGAAATATAAAAATAAATACGGAATTTTGGATATATGACGTACACATTGGGTGATAGAATAGCATTAGAACTATATTTTTATACCACTCAGGTTACCGTCAAAACTTAGGTTTTGGAAATACGGGTGATTAAAATAGTCGCTTTGGATGTGTGGACAGCGATCCACCTAAGTTTGACATAAAATATAAAATAAATACGGCAGTGTGTCAGCATGACGTACACATAGGATGAAAGAATAGGACCAGAACTTTAGTACTATACCACCCAAGTTACCTTAAAAACTTAGGTTTTGGAAATATGGGTGATTAAATTAGTCGCTATGCGATGTGCGGACAACGATTTGTCTAAGTATGACATGAAATATAAAAATAAATACGGAATTGTGGATACATGACGTACACATAGGGTGATAGAATAGGACCAGAACTTCTGTATTATACCACCCAAGTTACCGTAAAAACTTAGGTTTTGGAAATATGGCTGATTAAAGTAGTCGCATTGAGATGTGCGGACAGAGATTTGTCGAAGTTTGACACGAAATATAAAAAAAATACGGAGGTGTGCCAACATGACGTACACATAGGATGATAGAATAGTACCAGAACTTTAGTACTATACCACCCAAGTTACCTTAAAAACTTAGGTTCTGGAAATATGGGTGATTAAATTAGTCGCTATGCGATGTGCGGACAACGATTTGTCTAAGTATGACCTGAAATATAATAATAAATACGGAGGTGTGCCAACATTACGTACACATAGGATGATAGAATAGGTCCAGAACTTTAGTACTATACCACCCAAGTTACCGTAAAAACTTAGGTTTTGGAAATATGGCTGATTAAAGTAGTCGCATTGAGATGTGCGGACAGCGATTTGTCAAAGTATGACATGAAAAATAAAATAAATACGGAAGTGTGCCAACATGACGTACACATAGGATGATAGAATAGGACCAGAACTTCTGTATTATACCACCCAAGTTACCGTAAAAACTTAGGTTTTGGAAATATGGCTGATTAAAGTAGTCGCATTGAGATGTGCGGACAGAGATTTGTCGAAGTTTGACACGAAATATAAAATAAATACGGAGGTGTGCCAACATGACGTACACATAGGATGATAGAATAGGTCCTGAAATTTAGTATTATAGCACCCAAGTTACATTAAAAACTTAGGTTTTGGAAATATGGGTGATTAAATTAGTCGCTATGCGATGTGCGGACAACGATTTGTCTAAGTTTGACATGAAATATAAAAATAAATACGGAATTTTGGATACATGACGTACACATTGGGTGATAGAATAGGATTAGAACTATATTATTATACCACTCAGGTTACCGTCAAAACTTAGGTTTTGGAAATACGGGTGATTAAAATAGTCGCTTTGGATGTGTGGACAGCGATCCACCTAAGTTTGACATAAAATACAAAATAAATACGGCAGTGTGTCAGCATGACGTACACGTAGGATGAAAGAATAGGACCAGAACTTTAGTATTATTCCACCCAAGTTACCTTAAAAACTTAGGTTTTGGAAATATGGGTGATTAAATTAGTCGCTATGCGATGTGCGGACAACGATTTGTCTAAGTATGACATGAAATATAAAAATAAATACGGAATTGTGGATACATGACGTACACATAGGGTGATAGAATAGGACCAGAACTTCTGTATTATACCACCCAAGTTACCGTAAAAACTTAGGTTTTGGAAATATGGCTGATTAAAGTAGTCGCATTGAGATGTGCGGACAGCGATTTGTCTAAGTTTGACATGAAATATAAAAATAAATACGGAATTGTGGATACATGACGTACACATAGGGTGATAGAATAGGACCAGAACTTCTGTATTATACCACCCAAGTTACCTTAAAAACTTAGGTTTTGGAAATATGGGTGATTAAATTAGTCGCTATGCGATGTGCGGACAACGATTTGTCGAAGTTTGACACGAAATATAAAAAAAATACGGAGGTGTGCCAACATGACGTACACATGGGATGATAGATTAGGTCCAGAACTTTAGTACTATACCACCCAAGTTACCGTAAAAACTTAGGTTTTGGAAATATGGGTGATTAAATTAGTCGCTATGCGATGTGCGGACAACGATTTGTCGAAGTTTGACATGAAATATAAAAATAAATACGGAATTGTGGATACATGACGTACACATAGGGTGATAGAATAGGACCAGAACTTCTGTATTATACCACCCAAGTTACCGTAAAAACTTAGGTTTTCGAAATATGGTTGATTAAAGTAGTCGCATTGAGATGTGCGGACAACGATTTGTCTAAGTTTGACACGAAATATAAAAAAAATACGGAGGTGTGCCAACATGACGTACACATAGGATGATAGAATAGGTCCAGAACTTTAGTACTATACCACCCAAGTTACCTTAAAAACTTAGGTTTTGGAAATACGGGTGATTAAAATAGTCGCTTTGGATATGTGGACAGTGATCCACCTAAGTTTGACATAAAATATAAAATAAATACGGCAGTGTGTCAGCATGACGTACACGTAGGGTGATGAAATAGGACCAGAACGTCTGTATTATACCACCCAAGTTACCGTAAAAACTTAGGTTTTGGAAATATGGCTGATTAAAGTAGTCGCATTGAGATGTGCGGACAGCGATTAGTCAAAGTATGACATGAAAAATAAAATAAATACGGAAGTGTGCCAACATTACGTACACGTAGGGTGATAGAATAGGTCCTGAAATTTAGTATTATACCACCCAAGTTACCTTAAAAACTTAGGTTCTGGAAATATGGGTGATTAAATTAGTCGCTATGCGATGTGCGGACAACGATTTGTCTAAGTATGACATGAAATATAAAAATAAATACGGAATTTTGGATATATGACGTACACATTGGGTGATAGAATAGCATTAGAACTATATTTTTATACCACTCAGGTTACCGTCAAAACTTAGGTTTTGGAAATACGGGTGATTAAAATAGTCGCTTTGGATGTGTGGACAGCGATCCACCTAAGTTTGACATAAAATATAAAATAAATACGGCAGTGTGTCAGCATGACGTACACGTAGGATGAAAGAATAGGACAAGAACTTTAGTACTATACCACCCAAGTTACCTTAAAAACCTAGGTTTTGGAAATATGGGTGATTAAATTAGTCGCTATGCGATGTGCGGACAACGATTTGTCTAAGTATGACATGAAATTTAATAATAAATACGGAGGTGTGCCAACATTACGTACACGTAGGGTAATAGAATAGGACCAGAACTTCAGTATTATACCACCCAAGTTACCGTAAAAACTTAGGTTTTGGAAATATGGCTGATTAAAGTAGTCGCATTGAGATGTGCGGACAGAGATTTGTCGAAGTTTGACACGAAATATAAAAAAAATACGGAGGTGTGCCAACATGACGTACACATAGGATGATAGAATAGGACCAGAACTTTAGTACTATACCACCCAAGTTACCTTAAAAACTTAGGTTCTGGAAATATGGGTGATTAAATTAGTCGCTATGCGATGTGCGGACAACGATTTGTCTAAGTATGACCTGAAATATAATAATAAATACGGAGGTGTGCCAACATTACGTACACATAGGATGATAGAATAGGTCCAGAACTTTAGTACTATACCACCCAAGTTACCGTAAAAACTTAGGTTTTGGAAATATGGCTGATTAAAGTAGTCGCATTGAGATGTGCGGACAGCGATTTGTCTAAGTTTGACATGAAATATAAAAATAAATACGGAATTGTGGATACATGACGTACACATAGGGTGATAGAATAGGACCAGAACTTCTGTATTATACCACCCAAGTTACCGTAAAAACTTAGGTTTTGGAAATATGGCTGATTAAAGTAGTCGCATTGAGATGTGCGGACAGCGATTTGTCAAAGTATGACATGAAAAATAAAATAAATACGGAAGTGTGCCAACATGACGTACACATAGGATGATAGAATAGGTCCTGAAATCTAGTATTATACCACCCAAGGTACCGTAAAAACTTAGGTTTTGGAAATATGGCTGATTGAAGTAGTCGCATTGAGATGTGCGGACAGCGATTTGTCAAAGTATGACATGAAAAATAAAATAAATAAGGAAGTGTGCCAACATGACGTACACATAGGATGAAAGAATAAGTCCAGAACTTTAGTACTATACAGCCCAAGTTACCGAAAAAACTTAGGTTTTGGAAATATGGGTTATTAAATTAGTCGCTATGCGATGTGCGGACAACGATTTGTCTAAGTTTGACATGAAATATAAAAATAAATACGGAGGTGTGCCAACAATACGTACACGTAGGATGATAGAATAGGACCAGAACTTCTGTATTATACCACCCAAGTTACCGTAAAAACCTAGGTTTTGGAAATATGGCTGATTAAAGTAGTCGCATTGAGATGTGCGGACAGAGATTTGTCGAGGTTTGACACGAAATATAAAATAAATACGGAGGTGTGCCAACATGACGTACACATAGGATGATAGAATAGGTCCTGAAATTTAGTATTATAGCACCCAAGTTACATTAAAAACTTAGGTTTTGGAAATATGGGTGATTAAATTAGTCGCTATGCGATGTGCGGACAACGATTTGTCTAAGTTTGACATGAAATATAAAAATAAATACGGAATTTTGGATACATGACGTACACATTGGGTGATAGAATAGGATTAGAACTATATTATTATACCACTCAGGTTACCGTCAAAACTTAGGTTTTGGAAATACGGGTGATTAAAATAGTCGCTTTGGATGTGTGGACAGCGATCCACCTAAGTTTGACATAAAATACAAAATAAATACGGCAGTGTGTCAGCATGACGTACACGTAGGATGAAAGAATAGGACCAGAACTTTAGTATTATTCCACCCAAGTTACCTTAAAAACTTAGGTTTTGGAAATATGGGTGATTAAATTAGTCGCTATGCGATGTGCGGACAACGATTTGTCTAAGTTTGACATGAAATATAAAAATAAATACGGAATTGTGGATACATGACGTACACATAGGGTGATAGAATAGGACCAGAACTTCTGTATTATACCACCCAAGTTACCGTAAAAACTTAGGTTTTGGAAATATGGGTGATTAAATTAGTCGCTATGCGATGTGCGGACAACGATTTGTCGAAGTTTGACACGAAATATAAAAAAAATACGGAGGTGTGCCAACATGACGTACACATAGGATGATAGAATAGGTCCAGAACTTTAGTACTATACCACCCAAGTTACCGTAAAAACTTAGGTTTTGGAAATATGGCTGATTAAATTAGTCGCTATGCGATGTGCGGACAACGATTTGTCTAAGTTTGACATGAAATATAAAAATATATACGGAATTGTGGATACATGACGTACACATAGGGTGATAGAATAGGACAAGAACTTCTGTATTATACCACCCAAGTTACCGTAAAAACTTAGGTTTTGGAAATATGGCTGATTGAAGTAGTCGCATTGAGATGTGCGGACAGCGATTTGTCAAAGTATGACATGAAAAATAAAATAAATACGGAAGTGTGCCAACATGACGTACACATAGGATGATAGAATAGGTCCTGAAATTTAGTACTATACCACCCAAGTTACCTTAAAAACTTAGGTTTTGGAAATATGGGTGATTAAATTAGTCGCTATGCGATGTGCGGACAACGATTTGTCTAAGTTTGACATGAAATATAAAAATAAGTACGGAATTGTGGATACATGACGTACACATAGGGTGATAGAATAGGACCAGAACTTCTGTATTATACCACTCAAGTTACCGTAAAAACTTAGGTTTTGGAAATATGGGTGATTAAATTAGTCGCTATGCGATGTGCGGACGACGATTTGTCTAAGTTTGACATGAAATATAAAAATAAATACGGAATTTTGGATACATGACGTACACATTGGTTGATAGAATAGGATTAGAACTATATTATTATACCACTCAGGTTACCGTCAAAACTTAGGTTTTGGATATACTGGTGATTAAAATAGTCGCTTTGGATGTGTGGACAGCGATCCACCTAAGTTTGACATAAAATATAAAATAAATACGGCAGTGTGTCAGCATGACGTACACGTAGGATGAAAGAATAGGACCAGAACTTTAGTACTATACCACCCAAGTTACCTTAAAAACTTAGGTTTTGGAAATATGGGTGATTAAATTAGTCGCTATGCGATGTGCGGACAACGATTTGTCTAAGTATGACATGAAATATAAAAATAAATACGGAATTGTGGATACATGACGTACACATAGGGTGATAGAATACGACCAGAACTTCTGTATTATACCACCCAAGTTACCGTAAAAACTTAGGTTTTGGAAATATGGCTGATTAAAGTAGTCGCATTGAGATGTGCGGACAGAGATTTGTCGAAGTTTGACACGAAATATAAAAAAAATACGGAGGTGTGCCAACATGACGTACACATAGGATGATAGAATAGGACCAGAACTTTAGTACTATACCACCCAAGTTACCTTAAAAACTTAGGTTCTGGAAATATGGGTGATTAAATTAGTCGCTATGCGATGTGCGGACAACGATTTGTCTAAGTATGACCTGAAATATAATAATAAATACGGAGGTGTGCCAACATTACGTACACATAGGATGATAGAATAGGTCCAGAACTTTAGTACTATACCACCCAAGTTACCGTAAAAACTTAGGTTTTGGAAATATGGCTGATTAAAGTAGTCGCATTGAGATGTGCGGACAGCGATTTGTCTAAGTTTGACATGAAATATAAAAATAAATACGGAATTGTGGATACATGACGTACACATAGGGTGATAGAATAGGACCAGAACTTCTGTATTATACCACCCAAGTTACCGTAAAAACTTAGGTTTTGGAAATATGGGTGATTAAATTAGTCGCTATGCGATGTGCGGACAACGATTTGTCGACGTTTGACACGAAATATAAAAAAAATACGGAGGTGTGCCAACATGACGTACACATAGGATGATAGAATAGGTCCAGAACTTTAGTACTATACCACCCAAGTTACCGTAAAAACTAAGGTTTTGGAAATATGGGTGATTTAATTAGTCGCTATGCGATGTGCGGACAACGATTTGTCTAAGTTTGACATGAAATATAAAAATAAATACGGAATTGTGGATACATGACGTACACATAGGGTGATAGAATAGGACCAGAACTTCTGTATTATACCACCCAAGTTACCGTAAAAACTTAGGTTTTGGAAATATGGCTGATTAAAGTAGTCGCATTGAGATGTGCGGACAGCGATTTTTCAAAGTATGACATGAAAAATAAAATAAATACGGAAGTGTGCCAACATGACGTACACATAGGATGATAGAATAGGTCCTGAAATTTAGTATTATACCACCCAAGGTACAGTAAAAACTTAGGTTTTGGAAATATGGCTGATTGAAGTAGTCGCATTGAGATGTGCGGACAGCGATTTGTCAAAGTATGACATGAAAAATAAAATAAATAAGGAAGTGTGCCAACATGACGTACACATAGGATGAAAGAATAAGTCCAGAACTTTAGTACTATACAGCCCAAGTTACCGTAAAAACTTAGGTTTTGGAAATATGGGTTATTAAATTAGTCGCTATGCGATGTGCGGACAACGATTTGTCTAAGTTTGACATGAAATATAAAAATAAATACGGAGGTGTGCCAACAATACGTACACGTAGGGTGATAGAATAGGACCAGAACTTCTGTATTATACCACCCAAGTTACCGTAAAAACTTAGGTTTTGGAAATATGGCTGATTAAAGTAGTCGCATTGAGATGTGCGGACAGAGATTTGTCGAAGTTTGACACGAAATATAAAATAAATACGGAGGTGTGCCAACATGACGTACACATAGGATAATAGAATAGGTCCTGAAATTTAGTATTATAGCACAAAAAGTTACATTAAAAACTTAGGTTTTGGAAATATGGGTGATTAAATTAGTCGCTATGCGATGTGCGGACAACGATTTGTCTAAGTTTGACATGAAATATAAAAATAAATACGGAATTTTGGATACATGACGTACACATTGGGTGATAGAATAGGATTAGAACTATATTATTATACCACTCAGGTTACCATCAAAACTTAGGTTTTGGAAATACGGGTGATTAAAATAGTCGCTTTGGATGTATGGACAGCGATCCACCTAAGTTTGACATAAAATACAAAATAAATACGGCAGTGTGTCAGCATAACGTACACGTAGGATGAAAGAATAGGACCAGAACTTTAGTATTATTCCACCCAAGTTACCTTAAAAACTTAGGTTTTGGAAATATGGGTGATTAAATTAGTCGCTATGCGATGTGCGGACAACGATTTGTCTAAGTTTGACATGAAATATAAAAATAAATACGGAATTGTGGATACATGACGTACACATAGGGTGATAGAATAGGACCAGAACTTCTGTATTATACCACCCAAGTTACCGTAAAAACTTAGGTTTTGGAAATATGGGTGATTAAATTAGTCGCTATGCGATGTGCGGACAACGATTTGTCGAAGTTTGACACGAAATATAAAAAAAATACGGAGGTGTGCCAACATGACGTACACATAGGATGATAGAATAGGTCCAGAACTTTAGTACTATACCACCCAAGTTACCGTAAAAACTTAGGTTTTGGAAATATGGCTGATTAAATTAGTCGCTATGCGATGTGCGGACAACGATTTGTCTAAGTTTGACATGAAATATAAAAATATATACGGAATTGTGGATACATGACGTACACATAGGGTGATAGAATAGGACCATAACTCCTGTATTATACCACCCAAGTTACCGTAAAAACTTAGGTTTTGGAAATATGGCTGATTGAAGTAGTCGCATTGAGATGTGCGGACAGCGATTTGTCAAAGTATGACATGAAAAATAAAATAAATACGGAAGTGTGCCAACATGACGTACACATAGGATGATAGAATAGGTCCTGAAATTTAGTACTATACCACTCAAGTTACCTTAAAAACTTAGGTTTTGGAAATATGGGTGATTAAATTAGTCGCTATGCGATGTGCGGACAACGATTTGTCTAAGTTTGACATGAAATATAAAAATAAGTACGGAATTGTGGATACATGACGTACACATAGGGTGATAGAATAGGACCAGAACTTCTGTATTATACCACTCAATTTACCGTAAAAACTTAGGTTTTGGAAATATGGGTGATTAAATTAGTCGCTATGCGATGTGCGGACGACGATTTGTCTAAGTTTGACATGAAATATAAAAATAAATACGGAATTTTGGATACATGACGTACACATTGGTTGATAGAATAGGATTAGAACTATATTATTATACCACTCAGGTTACCGTCAAAACTTAGGTTTTGGAAATACTGGTGATTAAAATAGTCGCTTTGGATGTGTGGACAGCGATCCACCTAAGTTTGACATAAAATATAAAATAAATACGGCAGTGTGTCAGCATGACGTACACGTAGGATGAAAGAATAGGACCAGAACTTTAGTACTATACCACCCAAGTTACCTTAAAAACTTAGGTTTTGGAAATATGGGTGATTAAATTAGTCGCTATGCGATGTGCGGACAACGATTTGTCTAAATATGACATGAAATATAATAATAAATACGGAGATGTGCCAACATAACGTACACATAGGGTGATAGAATAGGACCAGAACTTCTGTATTATACCACCCAAGTTACCGTAAAAACTTAGGTTTTGGAAATATGGCTGATTAAAGTAGTCGCATTGAGATATGCGGACAACGATTTGTCTAAGTTTGACACGAAATATAAAAAAAATACGGAGGTGTGCCAACATGACGTACACATAGGATGATAGAATAGGTCCAGAACTTTAGTACTATACCACCCAAGTTACCGTAAAAACTTAGGTTTTGGAAATATGGCTGATTAAATTAGTCGCATTGAGATGTGCGGACAGCGATTTGTCAAAGTATGACATGAAAAATAAAATAAATACGGAAGTGTGCCAACATTACGTACACGTAGGGTGATAGAATAGGTCCTGAAATTTAGTATTATACCACCCAAGTTACCTTAAAAACTTAGGTTCTGGAAATATGGGTGATTAAATTAGTCGCTATGCGATGTGCGGACAACGATTTGTCTAAGTATGACATGAAATATAAAAATAAATACGGAATTTTGGATACATGACGTACACATTGGGTGATAGAATAGCATTAGAACTATATTTTTATACCACTCAGGTTACCGTCAAAACTTAGGTTTTGGAAATACGGGTGATTAAAATAGTCGCTTTGGATGTGTGGACAGCGATCCACCTAAGTTTGACATAAAATATAAAATAAATACGGCAGTGTGTCAGCATGACGTACACATAGGATGAAAGAATAGGACCAGAACTTTAGTACTATACCACCCAAGTTACCTTAAAAACTTAGGTTTTGGAAATATGGGTGATTAAATTAGTCGCTATGCGATGTGCGGACAACGATTTGTCTAAGTATGACATGAAATATAAAAATAAATACGGAATTGTGGATACATGACGTACACATAGGGTGATAGAATAGGACCAGAACTTCTGTATTATACCACCCAAGTTACCGTAAAAACTTAGGTTTTGGAAATATGGCTGATTAAAGTAGTCGCATTGAGATGTGCGGACAGAGATTTGTCGAAGTTTGACACGAAATATAAAAAAATACGGAGGTGTGCCAACATGACGTACACATAGGATGATAGAATAGGACCAGAACTTTAGTACTATACCACCCAAGTTACCTTAAAAACTTAGGTTCTGGAAATATGGGTGATTAAATTAGTCGCTATGCGATGTGCGGACAACGATTTGTCTAAGTATGACCTGAAATATAATAATAAATACGGAGGTGTGCCAACATTACGTACACATAGGATGATAGAATAGGTCCAGAACTTTAGTACTATACCACCCAAGTTACCGTAAAAACTTAGGTTTTGGAAATATGGCTGATTAAAGTAGTCGCATTGAGATGTGCGGACAGCGATTTGTCTAAGTTTGACATGAAATATAAAAATAAATACGGAATTGTGGATACATGACGTACACATAGGGTGATAGAATAGGACCAGAACTTCTGTATTATACCACCCAAGTTACCGTAAAAACTTAGGTTTTGGAAATATGGGTGATTAAATTAGTCGCTATGCGATGTGCGGACAACGATTTGTCGACGTTTGACACGAAATATAAAAAAAATACGGAGGTGTGCCAACATGACGTACACATAGGATGATAGAATAGGTCCAGAACTTTAGTACTATACCACCCAAGTTACCGTAAAAACTAAGGTTTTGGAAATATGGGTGATTAAATTAGTCGCTATGCGATGTGCGGACAACGATTTGTCTAAGTTTGACATGAAATATAAAAATAAATACGGAATTGTGGATACATGACGTACACATAGGGTGATAGAATAGGACCAGAACTTCTGTATTATACCACCCAAGTTACCGTAAAAACTTAGGTTTTGGAAATATGGCTGATTAAAGTAGTCGCATTGAGATGTGCGGACAGCGATTTTTCAAAGTATGACATGAAAAATAAAATAAATACGGAAGTGTGCCAACATGACGTACACATAGGATGATAGAATAGGTCCTGAAATTTAGTATTATACCACCCAAGGTACAGTAAAAACTTAGGTTTTGGAAATATGGCTGATTGAAGTAGTCGCATTGAGATGTGCGGACAGCGATTTGTCAAAGTATGACATGAAAAATAAAATAAATAAGGAAGTGTGCCAACATGACGTACACATAGGATGATAAAATAGGTCCAGAACTTTAGTACTATACCACCCAAGTTACCGTAAAAACTTAGGTTTTGGAAATATGGCTGATTAAATTAGTCGCTATGCGATGTGCGGACAACGATTTGTCTAAGTTTGACATGAAATATAAAAATATATACGGAATTGTGGATACATGACGTACACATAGGGTGATAGAATAGGACCAGAACTTCTGTATTATGCCACCCAAGTTACCGTAAAAACTTAGGTTTTGGAAATATGGCTGATTGAAGTAGTCGCATTGAGATGTGCGGACAGCGATTTGTCAAAGTATGACATGAAAAATAAAATAAATAAGGAAGTGTGCCAACATGACGTACACATAGGATGAAAGAATAGGTCAAGAACTTTAGTACTATACCACCCAAGTTACCGTAAAAACTTAGGTTTTGGAAATATGGGTGATTAAATTAGTCGCTATGCGATGTGCGGACAACGATTTGTCTTAGTTTGACATGAAATATAAAAATAAATACGGAGGTGTGCCAACATTACGTACACGTAGGGTGATAGAATAGGACCAGAACTTCTGTATTATACCACCCAAGTTACCGTAAAAACTTAGGTTTTGGAAATATGGCTGATTAAAGTAGTCGCATTGAGATGTGCGGACAGAGATTTGTCGAAGTTTGACACGAAATATAAAATAAATACGGAGGTGTGCCAACATGACGTACACATAGGATGATAGAATAGGTCCTGAAATTTAGTATTATACCACCCAAGTTACCTTAAAAACTTAGGTTTTGGAAATATGGGTGATTAAATTAGTCGCTATGCGATGTGCGGACAACGATTTGTCTAAGTTTGACATGAAATATAAATATAAATACGGAATTTTGGACACATGACGTACACATTGGGTGATAGAATAGAATTAGAACTATATTATTATACCACTCAGGTTACCGTCAAAACTTAGGTTTTGGAAATACGGGTGATTAAAATAGTCGCTTTGGATGTGTGGACAGCGATCCACCTAAGTTTGACATAAAATATAAAATAAATACGGCAGTGTGTCAGCATGACGTACACGTAGGATGAAAGAATAGGACCAGAACTTTAGTATTATACCACCCAAGTTACCTTAAAAACTTAGGTTTTGGAAATATGGGTGATTAAATTAGTCGCTATGCGATGTGCGGACAACGATTTGTCTAAGTATGACATGAAATATAAAAATAAATACGGAATTGTGGATACATGACGTACACATAGGGTGATAGAATAGGACCAGATCTTCTGTATTATACCACCCAAGTTACCGTAAAAACTTAGGTTTTGGAAATATGGCTGATTAAAGTAGTCGCATTGAGATGTGCGGACAGCGATTTGTCAAAGTATGACATGAAAAATAAAATAAATACGTAAGTGTGCTAACATGACGTACACATAGGATGATAGAATAGGTCCTGAAATTTAGTATTATACCACCCAAGTTACCTTAAAAACTTAGGTTTTGGAAATATGGGTGATTAAATTAGTCGCTATGCGATGTGCGGACAACGATTTGTCTAAGTTTGACATGAAATATAAAAATAAATACGGAATTGTGGATACATGACGTACACATAGGGTGATAGAATAGGACCAGAACTTCTGTATTATACCACTCAAGTTACCGTAAAAACTTAGGTTTTGGAAATATGGGTGATTAAATTAGTCGCTATGCGATGTGCGGACGACGATTTGTCTAAGTTTGATATGAAATATAAAAATAAATACGGAATTTTGGATACATGACGTACACATTGGGTGATAGAATAGGATTAGAACTATATTATTATACCACTCAGGTTACCGTCAAAACTTAGGTTTTGGAAATACTGGTGATTAAAATAGTCGCTTTGGATGTGTGGACAGCGATCCACCTAAGTTTGACATAAAATATAAAATAAATACGGCAGTGTGTCAGCATGACGTACACGTAGGATGAAAGAATAGGACCAGAGCTTTAGTACTATACCACCCAAGTTACCTTAAAAACTTAGGTTTTGGAAATATGGGTGATTAAATTAGTCGCTATGCGATGTGCGGACAACGATTTGTCTAAGTATGACATGAAATATAATAATAAATACGGAGATGTGCCAACATTACGTACACATAGGGTGATAGAATAGGACCAGAACTTCTGTATTATACCACCCAAGTTACCGTAAAAACTTAGGTTTTGGAAATATGGCTGATTAAAGTAGTCGCATTGAGATGTGCGGACAGAGATTTGTCGAAGTTTGACACGAAATATAAAAAAAATACGGAGGTGTGCTAACTTGACGTACACATAGGATGATAGAATAGGTCCAGAACTTTAGTACTATACCACCCAAGTTACCGTAAAAACTTAGGTTTTGGAAATATGGGTGATTAAATTAGTCGCTATGCGATGTGCGGACAACGATTTGTCTAAGTATGACATGAAATATAATAATATATACGGAGGGGTGCCAACATTACGTACACGTAGGGTGATAGAATAGGACCAGAACTTCTGTATTATACCACCCAAGTTACCGTAAAAACTTAGGTTTTGGAAATATGGCTGATTAAAGTAGTCGCATTGAGATATGCGGACAGAGATTTGCCGAAGTTTGACACGAAATATAAAAAAAATACGGAGGTGTGCCAACATGACGTACACATAGGATGATAGAATAGGTCCAGAACTTTAGTACTATACCAACCAAGTTACCTTAAAAACTTAGGTTTTGGAAATATGGGTGATTAAATTAGTCGCTATGCGATGTGCGGACAACGATTTGTCTAAGTTTGACATGAAATATAAAAATAAATACGGAATTTTGGATACATGACGTACACATTGGGTGATAGAATAGGATTAGAACTATATTATTATACCACTCAGGTTACCGTCAAAACTTAGGTTTTGGAAATACGGGTGATTAAAGTAGTCGCATTGAGATGTGCGGACAGCGATTTGTCTAAGTTTGACATAAAATATAAAAATAAATACGGAATTGTGGATACATGACGTACACATAGGGTGATAGAATAGGACCAGAACTTCTGTATTATACCACCCAAGTTACCGTAAAAACTTAGGTTTTGGAAATATGGGTGATTAAATTAGTCGCTATGCGATGTGCGGACAACGATTTGTCTAAGTTTGACATGAAATATAAAAATAAATACGGAGGTGTGCCAACATTACGTACACGTAGGATGAAAGAATAGGACCAGAACTTTAGTACTATACCACCCAAGTTACCTTAAAAACTTAGGTTTTGGAAATATGGGTGAGTAAATTAGTCGCTATGCGATGTGCGGACAACGATTTGTCTAAGTAGGACATGAAATATAATAATAAATACGGAGGTGTGCCAACATTACGTACACGTAGGGTGATAGAATAGGACCAGAACTTCTGTATTATACCACCCAAGTTACCGTAAAAACTTAGGTTTTGGAAATATGGCTGATTAAAGTAGTCGCACTGAGATGTGCGGACAGAGATTTGTCGAGGTTTGACACGAAATATAAAAAAAATACGGAGGTGTGCCAACATGACGTACACATAGGATGATAGAATAGGTCCAGAACTTTAGTACCATACCACCTAAGTTACCGTAAAAACTTAGGTTTTGGAATTATGGCTGATTAAAGTAGTCGCATTGAGATGTGCGGACAACGATTTGTCTAAGTTTGACATGAAATATAAAAATAAATACGGAATTTTGGATACATGACGTACACATAGGGTGATAGAATAGGACCAGAACTTCTGTATTATACCACCCAAGTTACCGTAAAAACTTAGGTTTTGGAAATATGGCTGATTAAAGTAGTCGCATTGAAATGTGCGGACAGCGATTTTTGTAAGTTTGACATGAAATATAAAAATAAATACGGAATTGTGGATACATGACGTACACATAGGGTGATAGAATAGGACCAGAACTTCTGTATTATACCACCCAAGTTACTGTAAAAACTTAGGTTTTGGAAATATGGGTGATTAAATTAGTCGCTATGCGATGTGCGGACAACGATTTGTCGAAGTTTGACACGAAATATAAAAAAAATACGGAGGTGTGCCAACATGACGTACACATAGGATGATAGAATAGGTCTAGAACTTTAGTACTATACCACCCAAGTTACCGTAAAAACTAAGGTTTTGGAAATATAGGTGATTAAATTAGTCGCTATGCGATGTGCGGACAACGATTTGTTTAAGTAGGACATGAAATATAATAATAAATACGGAGGTGTGCCAACATTACGTACACGTAGGGTGATAGAATAAGACCAGAACCTCTGTATAATACCACCCAAGTTACCGTAAAAACTTAGGTTTTGGAAATATGGCTGATTAAAGTAGTCGCACTGAGATGTGCGGACAGAGATTTGTCGAGGTTTGACACGAAATATAAAAAAAATACGGAGGTGTGCCAACATGACGTACACATAGGATGATAGAATAGGTCCAGAACTTTAGTACCATACCACCTAAGTTACCGTAAAAACTTAGGTTTTGGAAATATGGCTGATTAAAGTAGTCGCATTGAGATGTGCGGACAACGATTTGTCTAAGTTTGACATGAAATATAAAAATAAATACGGAATTTTGGATACATGACGTACACATAGGGTGATAGAATAGGACCAGAACTTCTGTATTATACCACCCAAGTTACCGTAAAAACTTAGGTTTTGGAAATATGGCTGATTAAAGTAGTCGCATTGAAATGTGCGGACAGCGATTTGTCTAAGTTTGACATGAAATATAAAAATAAATACGGAATTGTGGATACATGACGTACACATAGGGTGATAGAATAGGACCAGAACGTCTGTATTATACCACCCAAGTTACTGTAAAAACTTAGGTTTTGGAAATATGGGTGATTAAATTAGTCGCTATGCGATGTGCGGACAACGATTTGTCGAAGTTTGACACGAAATATAAAAAAAATACGGAGGTGTGCCAACATGACGTACACATAGGATGATAGAATAGGTCCAGAACTTTAGTACTATACCACCCAAGTTACCGTAAAAACTAAGGTTTTGGAAATATGGGTGATTAAATTAGTCGCTATGCGATGTGCGGACAACGATTTGTCTAAGTTTGACATGAAATATAAAAATAAATACGGAATTGTGGATGCATGACGTACAGATAGGGTGATAGAATAGGACCAGAACTTCTGTATTATACCACCCAAGTTACCGTAAAAACTTAGGTTTTGGAATTATGGCTGATTGAAGTAGTCGCACTGAGATGTGCGGACAGCGATTTGTCAAAGTATAACATGAAAAATAAAATAAATAAGGAAGTGTGCCAACATGACGTACACATAGGATGAAAGAATAGGTCCAGAACTTTAGTACTATACCACCCAAGTTACCGTAAAAACTTAGGTTTTGGAAGTATGGGTGATTAAATTAGTCGCTATGCGATTTGCGGACAACGATTTGTCTAAGTTTGACATGAAATATAAAAATAAATACGGAATTTTGGATACATGACATACACATTGGGTGATAGAATAGGATTAGAACTATATTATTATACCACTCAGGTTACCGTCAAAACTTAGGTTTTGGAAATACGGGTGATTAAAATTGTCCCTTTGGATGTGTGGACAGCGATCCACCTAAGTTTGACATAAAATATAAAATAAATACGGCAGTGTGTCAGCATGACGTACACGTAGGATGAAAGAATAGGACCAGAACTTTAGTATTATACCACCAAAGTTACCTTAAAAACTTAGGTTTTGGAAATATGGGTGATTAAATTAGTCGCTATGCGATGTGCGGACAACGATTTGTCTAAGTATGACATGAAATATAAAAATAAATACGGAATTGTGGATACATGACGTACACATAGGGTGATAGAATAGGACCAGAACTTCTGTATTATACCACCCAAGTTACCGTAAAAACTTAGGTTTTGGAAATATGGCTGATTAAAGTAGTCGCATTGAGATGTGCGGACAGCGATTTGTCAAAGTATGACATGAAAAATAAAATAAATACGGAAGTGTGCCAACATGACGTACACATAGGATGATAGAATAGGTCCTGAAATTTAGTATTATACCACCCAAATTACCTTAAAAACTTAGGTTTAGGAAATATGGGTGATTAAATTAGTCGCTATGCGATGTGCGGACAACGATTTGTCTAAGTTTGACATGAAATATAAAAATAAATACGGAATTGTGGATACATGGCGTACACATAGGGTGATAGAATAGGACCAGAACTTCTGTATTATACCACTCAAGCTACCTTAAAAACTTAGGTTTTGGAAATATGGGTGATTAAATTAGTCGCTATGCGATGTGCGGACAACGATTTGTCTAAGTTTGACATGAAATATAAAAATAAATACGGAATTTTGGATACATGACGTACACATTGGGTGATAGAATAGGATTAGAACTATATTATTATACCACTCAGGTTACCGTCAAAACTTAGGTTTTGGAAATACGGGTGATTAAAATAGTCGCTTTGAATGTGTGGACAGCGATCCACCTAAGTTTGACATAAAATATAAAATAAATACGGCAGGGTGTCAGCATGACGTACACGTAGGATGAAAGAATAGGAACAGAACTTTAGTACTATACCACCCAAGTTACCTTAAAAACTTAGGGTTTGGAAATATGGGTGATTAAATTAGTCGCTATGCGATGTGCGGACAACGATTTGTCTAAGTATGACATGAAATATAATAATAAATACGGAGGTGTGACAACATTACGTACACATAGGGTGATAGAATAGGACCAGAACTTCTGTATTATACCACCCAAGTTACCGTAAAAACTTAGGTTTTGGAAATATGGCTGATTAAAGTAGTCGCATTGAGATGTGCGGACAGAGATTTGTCGAAGTTTGACACGAAATATAAAAAAAATACGGAGGTGTGCCAACATGACGTACACATAGGATGATAGAATAGGTCCAGAACTTTAGTACTATACCACCCAAGTTACCGTAAAAACTTAGGTCTTGGAAATATGGGTGATTAAATTAGTCGCTATGCGATGTGCGGACAACGATTTGTCTAAGTATGACATGAAATATAATAATATATACGGAGGTGTGCCAACATTACGTACACGTAGGGTGATAGAATAGGACCAGAACTTCTGTATTATACCACCCAAGTTACCGTAAAACTTAGGTTTTGGAAATATGGCTGATTAAAGTAGTCGCATTGAGATGTGCGGACAGAGATTTGTCGAAGTTTGACACGAAATATAAAAAAAATACGGAGGTGTGCCAACATGACGTACACATAGGATGATAGAATAGGTCCAGAACTTTAGTACTATACCAACCAAGTTACCTTAAAAACTTAGGTTTTGGAAATATGGGTGATTAAATTAGTCGCATTAAGATGTGCGGACAGCGATTTGTCTAAGTTTGACATGAAATATAAAAATAAATACGGAATTGTGGATACATGACGTACACATAGGGTGATAGAATAGGACCAGAACTTCTGTATTATACCACCCAAGTTACCGTAAAAACTTAGGTTTTGGAAATATGGGTGATTAAATTAGTCGCTATGCGATGTGCGGACAACGATTTGTCTAAGTTTGACATGAAATATAAAAATAAATACGGAGGTGTGCCAACATTACGTACACGTAGGATGAAAGAATAGGACCAGAACTTTAGTACTATACCACCCAAGTTACCTTAAAAACTTAGGTTTTGGAAATATGGGTGATTAAATTAGTCGCTATGCGATGTGCGGACAACGATTTGTCTAAGTAGGACATGAAATATAATAATAAATACGGAGGTGTGCCAACATTACATACACGTAGGGTGATAGAATAGGACCAGAACTTCTGTATTATACCACCCAAGTTACCGTAAAAACTTAGGTTTTGGAAATATGGCTGATTAAAGTAGTCGCACTGAGATGTGCGGACAGAGATTTGTCGAGGTTTGACACGAAATATAAAAAAAATACGGAGGTGTGCCAACATGACGTACACATAGGATGATAGAATAGGTCCAGAACTTTAGTACTATACCACCCAAGTTACCGTAAAAACTTAGGTTTTGGAAATATGGCTGATTAAAGTAGTCGCATTGAGATGTGCGGACAACGATTTGTTTAAGTTTGACATTAAATATAAAAATAAATACGGAATTTTGGATACATGACGTACACATAGGGTGATAGAATAGGACCAGAACTTCTGTATTATACCACCCAAGTTACCGTAAAAACTTAGGTTTTGGAAATATGGCTGATTAAAGTAGTCGCGTCGCATTGAGATGTGCGGACAGCGATTTGTCTAAGTTTGACATGAAATATAAAAATAAATACGGAGGTGTGCCAACATTACGTACACGTAGGGTGATAGAATAGGACCAGAACTTCTGTATTATACCACCCAAGTTACCGTAAAAACTTAGGTTTTGGAAATATGGCTGATTAAAGTAGTCGCATTGAGATGTGCGGACAACGATTTGTCTAAGTTTGACACGAAATATAAAATAAATACGGAGGTGTGCCAACATGACGTACACATAGGATGATAGAATAGGTCCTGAAATTTAGTATTATACTACCCAAGTTACCTTAAAAACTTAGGTTTTGGAAATATGGGTGATTAAATTAGTCGCTATGCGATGTGCGGACAACGATTTGTCTAAGTTTGACATGAAATATAAAAATTAATACGGAATTTTGGATACATGACGTACACATTGGACGATAGAATAGGATTAGAACTATGTTATTATACCACTCAGGTTACCGTCAAAACTTAGGTTTTGGAAATACGGGTGATTAAAATAGTCGCTTTGGATGTGTGGACAGCGATCCACCTAAGTTTGACATAAAATATAAAATAAATACGGCAGTGTGTCAGCATGACGTACACGTAGGATGAAAGAATAGGACCAGAACTTTAGTATTTTACCACCCAAGTTACCTTAAAAACTTAGGTTTTGGAAATATGGGTGATTAAATTAGTCGCTATGCGATGTGCGGACAACGATTTGTCTAAGTATGACATGAAATATAAAAATAAATACGGAATTGTGGATACATGACGTACACATAGGGTGATAGAATAGGACCAGAACTTCTGTATTATACCACCCAAGTTACCGTAAAAACTTAGGTTTTGGAAATATGGCTGATTAAAGTAGTCGCATTGAGATGTGCGGACAGCGATTTGTCAAAGTATGACATGAAAAATAAAATAAATACGGAAGTGTGCCAACATGACGTACACATAGGATGATAGAATAGGTCCTGAAATTTAGTATTATACCACCCAAGTTACCTTAAAAACTTAGGTTCTGGAAATATGGGTGATTAAATTAGTCGCTATGCGATGTGCGGACAACGATTTGTCTAAGTTTGACATGAAATATAAAAATAAATACGGAATTTTGGATACATGACGTACACATTGGGTGATAGAATAGGATTAGAACTATATTATTATACCACTCAAGTTACCGTCAAAACTTAGGTTTTGGAAATACGGGTGATTAAAATAGTCGCTTTGGATGTGTGGACAGCGATCCACCTAAGTTTGACATAAAATATAAAATAAATACGGCAGTGTGTCAGCATGACGTACACGTAGGATGAAAGAATAGGAACAGAACTTTAGTACTATACCACCTAAGTTAACTTAAAAACTTAGGTCTTGGATATATTGGTGATTAAATTAGTCGCTATGCGATGTGCGGACAACGATTTGTCTAAGTATGACATGAAATATAATAATAAATACGGAGGTGTGCCAACATCACGTACACGTAGGGTGATAGAATAGGACCAGAACTTCTGTATTATACCACCCAAGTTACCGTAAAAACTTAGGTTTTGGAAATATAGCTGATTAAAGTAGTCGCATTGAGATGTGCGGACAGAGATTTGTCGAAGTTTGACACGAAATATAAAAAAATACGGAGGTGTGCCAACATGACGTACACATAGGATGATAGAATAGGTCCAGAACTTTAGTACTATACCAACCAAGTTACCTTAAAAACTTAGGTTTTGGAAATATGGGTGATTAAATTAGTCGCTATGCGATGTGCGGACAACGATTTGTCTAAGTCTGACATGAAATATAAAAATAAATACGGAATTTTGGATACATGACGTACACATTGGGTGATAGAAGAGGATTAGAACTATATTATTATACCACTCAGGTTACCGTCAAAACTTAGGTTTTGGAAATACGGGTGATTAAAGTAGTCGCATTGAGATGTGCGGACAGCGATTTGTCTAAGTTTGACATGAAATATAAAAATAAATACGGAATTGTGGATACATGACGTACACATAGGGTGATAGAATAGGACCAGAACTTCTGTATTATACCACCCAAGTTACCGTAAAAACTTAGGTTTTGGAAATATGGGTGATTAAATTAGTCGCTATGCGATGTGCGGACAATGATTTGTCTAAGTTTGACATGAAATATAAAAATAAATACGGAGGTGTGCCAACATTACGTACACGTAGGATGAAAGAATAGGACCAGAACTTTAGTACTATACCACCCAAGTTACCTTAAAAACTTAGGTTTTGGAAATATAGGTGATTAAATTAGTCGCTATGCGATGTGCGGACAACGATTTGTCTAAGTTTGACATGAAATATAAAAAAAATACGGAGGTGTGCCAACATGACGTACACATAGGATGATAGAATAGGTCCAGAACTTTAGTACTATACCACCCAAGTTACCGTAAAAACTTAGGTTTTGAAATATGGCTGATTAAAGTAGTCGCATTGAGATGTGCGGACAACGATTTGTCTAAGTTTGACATGAAATATAAAAATAAATACGGAATTTTGGATACATGACGTACACATTGGGTGATAGAATAGGATTAGAACTATATTATTATACCACTCAGGTTACCGTCAAAACTTAGATTTTGGAAATACGGGTGATTAAAATAGTCGCTTTGGATGTGTGGACAGCGATCCACCTAAGTTTGACATAAAATATAAAATAAATACGGCAGTGTGTCAGCATGACGTACACGTAGGATTAAAGAATAGGAACAGAACTTTAGTACTATACCACCCAAGTTACCTTAAAAACTTAGGTTTTGGAAATATGGGTGATTAAATTAGTCGCTATGCGATGTGCGGACAACGATTTGTCTAAGTATGACATGAAATATAATAATAAATACGGAGGTGTGCCAACATTACGTACACATAGGGTGATAGAATAGGACCAGAACTTCTGTATTATACCACCCAAGTTACCGTAAAAATTTAGGTTTTGGAAATATGGCTGATTAAAGTAGTCGCATTGAGATGTGCGGACAGAGATTTGTCGAAGTTTGACACGAAATATAAAAAAAATACGGAGGTGTGCCAACATGACGTACACATAGGATGATAGAATAGGTCCAGAACTTTAGTACTATACCACCCAAGTTACCGTAAAAACTTAGGTCTTGGAAATATGGGTGATTAAATTAGTCGCTATGCGATGTGCGGACAACGATTTGTCTAAGTATGACATGAAATATAATAATAAATACGGAGGTGTTCTAACATCACGTACACGTAGGGTGATAGAATAGGACCAGAACTTCTGTATTATACCACCCAAGTTACCGTAAAAACTTAGGTTTTGGAAATATGGCTGATTAAAGTAGTCGCATTGAGATGTGCGGACAGAGATTTGTCGAAGTTTGACACGAAATATAAAAAAAATACGGAGGTGTGCCAACATGACGTACACATAGGATGATAGAATAGGTCCAGAACTTTAGTACTATACCAACCAAGTTACCTTAAAAACTTAGGTTTTGGAAATATGGGTGATTAAATTAGTCGCTATGCGATGTGCGGACAACGATTTGTCTAAGTTTGACATGAAATATAAAAATAAATACGGAATTTTGGATACATGACGTACACATTGGGTGATAGAATAGGATTAGAACTATATTATTATACCACTCAGGTTACCGTCAAAACTTAGGTTTTGGAAATACGGGTGATTAAAGTAGTCGCATTGAGATGTGCGGACAGCGATTTGTCTAAGTTTGACATGAAATATAAAAATAAATACGGAATTGTGGATACATGACGTACACATAGGGTGATAGAATAGGACCAGAACTTCTGTATTATACCACCCAAGTTACCGTAAAAACTTAGGTTTTGGAAATATGGGTGATTAAATTAGTCGCTATGCGATGTGCGGACAACGATTTGTCTAAGTTTGACATGAAATATAAAAATAAATACGGAGGTGTGCCAACATTACGTACACGTAGGATGAAAGAATAGGACCAGAACTTTAGTACTATACCACCCAAGTTACCTTAAAAACTTAGGTTTTGGAAATATAGGTGATTAAATTAGTCGCTATGCGATGTGCGGACAACGATTTGTCTAAGTAGGACATGAAATATAATAATAAATACGGAGGTGTGCCAACATTACGTACACGTAGGGTGTTAGAATAGGACCAGAACTTCTGTATTATACCACCCAAGTTACCGTAAAAACTTAGGTTTTGGAAATATGGCTGATTAAAGTAGTCGCACTGAGATGTGCGGACAGAGATTTGTCGAGGTTTGACACGAAATATAAAAAAAATACGGAGGTGTGCCAACATGACGTACACATAGGATGATAGAATAGGTCCAGAACTTTAGTACTTTACCACCCAAGTTACCGTAAAAACTTAGGTTTTGAAATATGGCTGATTAAAGTAGTCGCATTGAGATGTGCGGACAACGATTTGTCTAAGTTTGACATGAAATATAAAAATAAATACGGAATTTTGGATACATGACGTACACATTGGGTGATAGAATAGGATTAGAACTATATTATTATACCACACAGGTTACCGTCAAAACTTAGGTTTTGGAAATACGGGTGATTAAAATAGTCGCTTTGGATGTGTGGACAGCGATCCACCTAAGTTTGACATAAAATATAAAATAAATACGGCAGTGTGTCAGCATGACGTACACGTAGGATGAAAGAATATGACCAGAACTTTAGTACTATACCACCCAAGTTACCTTAAAAACTTAGGTTTTGGAAATATGGGTGATTAAATTAGTCGCTATGCGATGTGCGGACAGAGATTTGTCGAAGTTTGACACGAAATATAAAAAAATACGGAGGTGTGCCAACATGACGTACACATAGGATGATAGAATAGGTCCAGAACTTTAGTACTATACCAACCAAGTTACCTTAAAAACTTAGGTTTTGGAAATACGGGTGATTAAAATAGTCGCATTGAGATGTGCGGACAGCGATTTGTCAAAGTATGACATGAAATATAAAAATAAATACGGAATTGTGGATACATGACGTACACATAGGATGATAGAATAGGACCAGAACTTTAGTACTATACCACCCAAGTTACCTTAAAAACTTAGGTTTTGGAAATACGGGTGATTAAAATAGTCGCTTTGGATGTGTGGACAGTGATCCACCTAAGTTTGACATAAAATATAAAATAAATACGGCAATGTGTGTCAGCATGACGTACACGTAGGGTGATGAAATAGGACCAGAACTTCTGTATTATACCACCCAAGTTACCGTTAAAACTTAGGTTTTGGAAATATGGGTGATTAAATTAGTCGCTATGCGATGTGCGGACAACGATTTGTCTAAGTTTGACATGAAATATAAAAATAAATACGGAGGTGTCCCAACATTACGAACACGTAGGACGAAAGAATAGGACCAGAACTTTAGTACTATACCACCCAAGTTACCTTAAAAACTTAGGTTTTGGAAATATAGGTGATTAAATTAGTCGCTATGCGATGTGCGGACAACGATTTGTCTAAGTAGGACATGAAATATAAAAATAAATACGGAATTGTGGATACATGACGTACACGTAGGGTGATAGAATAGGACCAGAACTTCTGTATTATATCACCCAAGTTACCGTAAAAACTTAGGTTTTGGAAATATGGCTGATTAAAGTAGTCGCATTGAGATGTGCGGACAGCGATTTGTCAAAGTATGACATGAAAAATAAAATAAATACGGAAGTGTGCCAACATGACGTACACATAGGATGGTAGAATAGGTCCTGAAATTTAGTATTATACCACCCAAGTTACCTTAAAAACTTAGGTTTTGGAAATATGGGTGATTAAATTAGTCGCTATGCGATGTGCGGACAACGATTTGTCTAAGTTTGACATGAAATATAAAAATAAATACGGAATTGTGGATACTTGGCGTACACATAGGGTGATAGAATAGGACCAGAACTTCTGTATTATACCACTCAAGTTACCGTAAAAACTTAGGTTTTGGAAATATGGGTGATTAAATTAGTCGCTATGCGATGTGCGGACAGAGATTTGTCGAAGTTTGACACGAATTATAAAAAAAATACGGAGGTGTGCCAACATTACGTACACATAGGGTGATAGAATAGGACCAGAACTTCTGTATTATACCACCCAAGTTACCGTAAAAACTTAGGTTTTGGAAATATGGGTGATTAAAGTAGTCGCATTGAGATGTGCGGACAGAGATTTGTCGAAGTTTGACACGAAATATAAAAAAAATACGGAGGTGTGCCAACATGACGTACACATAGGATGATAGAATAGGTCCAGAACCTTAGTACTATACCACCCAAGTTACCGTAAAAACTTAGGTCTTGGAAATATGGGTGATTAAATTAGTCGCTATGCGATGTGCGGACAACGATTTGTCTAAGTATGACATGAAATATAATAATAAATACGGAGGTGTGCCAACATTACGTACACGTAGGGTGATAGAATAGGACCAGAACTTATGTATTACACCACCCAAGTTACCGTAAAAACTTAGGTTTTGGAAATATGGCTGATTAAAGTAGTCGCATTGAGATGTGCGGACAGAGATTTGTCGAAGTTTGACACGAAATATAAAAAAAATACGGAGGTGTGCCAACATGACGTACACATAGGATGATAGAATAGGTCCAGAACTTTAGTACTATACCAACCAAGTTACCTTAAAAACTTAGGTTTTGGAAATATGGGTGATTAAATTAGTCGCTATGCGATGTGCGGACAACGATTTGTCTAAGTTTGACATGAAATATAAAAATAAATACGGAATTTTGGATACATGACGTACACATTGGGTGATAGAATAGGATTAGAACTATATTATTATACCACTCAGGTTACCGTCAAAACTTAGGTTTTGGAAATACGGGTGATTAAAGTAGTCGCATTGAGATGTGCGGACAGCGATTTGTCTAAGTTTGACATGAAATATAAAAATAAATACGGAATTGTGGATACATGACGTACACATAGGGTGATAGAATAGGACCAGAACTTCTGTATTATACCACCCAAGTTACCGTAAAAACTTAGGTTTTGGAAATATGGGTGATTAAATTAGTCGCTATGCGATGTGCGGACAACGATTTGTCTAAGTTTGACATGAAATATAAAAATAAATACGGAGGTGTGCCAACATTACGTACACGTAGGATGAAAGAATAGGACCAGAACTTTAGTACTATACCACCCAAGTTACCTTAAAAACTTAGGTTTTGGAAATATAGGTGATTAAATTAGTCGCTATGCGATGTGCGGACAACGATTTGTCTAAGTAGGACATGAAATATAATAATAAATACGGAGGTGTGCCAACATTACGTACACGTAGGGTGTTAGAATAGGACCAGAACTTCTGTATTATACCACCCAAGTTACCGTAAAAACTTAGGTTTTGGAAATATGGCTGATTAAAGTAGTCGCACTGAGATGTGCGGACAGAGATTTGTCGAGGTTTGACACGAAATATAAAAAAAATACGGAGGTGTGCCAACATGACGTACACATAGGATGATAGAATAGGTCCAGAACTTTAGTACTTTACCACCCAAGTTACCGTAAAAACTTAGGTTTTGAAATATGGCTGATTAAAGTAGTCGCATTGAGATGTGCGGACAACGATTTGTCTAAGTTTGACATGAAATATAAAAATAAATACGGAATTTTGGATACATGACGTACACATTGGGTGATAGAATAGGATTAGAACTATATTATTATACCACACAGGTTACCGTCAAAACTTAGGTTTTGGAAATACGGGTGATTAAAATAGTCGCTTTGGATGTGTGGACAGCGATCCACCTAAGTTTGACATAAAATATAAAATAAATACGGCAGTGTGTCAGCATGACGTACACGTAGGATGAAAGAATATGACCAGAACTTTAGTACTATACCACCCAAGTTACCTTAAAAACTTAGGTTTTGGAAATATGGGTGATTAAATTAGTCGCTATGCGATGTGCGGACAGAGATTTGTCGAAGTTTGACACGAAATATAAAAAAATACGGAGGTGTGCCAACATGACGTACACATAGGATGATAGAATAGGTCCAGAACTTTAGTACTATACCAACCAAGTTACCTTAAAAACTTAGGTTTTGGAAATACGGGTGATTAAAATAGTCGCATTGAGATGTGCGGACAGCGATTTGTCAAAGTATGACATGAAATATAAAAATAAATACGGAATTGTGGATACATGACGTACACATAGGATGATAGAATAGGACCAGAACTTTAGTACTATACCACCCAAGTTACCTTAAAAACTTAGGTTTTGGAAATACGGGTGATTAAAATAGTCGCTTTGGATGTGTGGACAGTGATCCACCTAAGTTTGACATAAAATATAAAATAAATACGGCAATGTGTGTCAGCATGACGTACACGTAGGGTGATGAAATAGGACCAGAACTTCTGTATTATACCACCCAAGTTACCGTTAAAACTTAGGTTTTGGAAATATGGGTGATTAAATTAGTCGCTATGCGATGTGCGGACAACGATTTGTCTAAGTTTGACATGAAATATAAAAATAAATACGGAGGTGTCCCAACATTACGAACACGTAGGATGAAAGAATAGGACCAGAACTTTAGTACTATACCACCCAAGTTACCTTAAAAACTTAGGTTTTGGAAATATAGGTGATTAAATTAGTCGCTATGCGATGTGCGGACAACGATTTGTCTAAGTAGGACATGAAATATAAAAATAAATACGGAATTGTGGATACATGACGTACACGTAGGGTGATAGAATAGGACCAGAACTTCTGTATTATATCACCCAAGTTACCGTAAAAACTTAGGTTTTGGAAATATGGCTGATTAAAGTAGTCGCATTGAGATGTGCGGACAGCGATTTGTCAAAGTATGACATGAAAAATAAAATAAATACGGAAGTGTGCCAACATGACGTACACATAGGATGGTAGAATAGGTCCTGAAATTTAGTATTATACCACCCAAGTTACCTTAAAAACTTAGGTTTTGGAAATATGGGTGATTAAATTAGTCGCTATGCGATGTGCGGACAACGATTTGTCTAAGTTTGACATGAAATATAAAAATAAATACGGAATTGTGGATACTTGGCGTACACATAGGGTGATAGAATAGGACCAGAACTTCTGTATTATACCACTCAAGTTACCGTAAAAACTTAGGTTTTGGAAATATGGGTGATTAAATTAGTCGCTATGCGATGTGCGGACAGAGATTTGTCGAAGTTTGACACGAATTATAAAAAAAATACGGAGGTGTGCCAACATTACGTACACATAGGGTGATAGAATAGGACCAGAACTTCTGTATTATACCACCCAAGTTACCGTAAAAACTTAGGTTTTGGAAATATGGGTGATTAAAGTAGTCGCATTGAGATGTGCGGACAGAGATTTGTCGAAGTTTGACACGAAATATAAAAAAAATACGGAGGTGTGCCAACATGACGTACACATAGGATGATAGAATAGGTCCAGAACCTTAGTACTATACCACCCAAGTTACCGTAAAAACTTAGGTCTTGGAAATATGGGTGATTAAATTAGTCGCTATGCGATGTGCGGACAACGATTTGTCTAAGTATGACATGAAATATAATAATAAATACGGAGGTGTGCCAACATTACGTACACGTAGGGTGATAGAATAGGACCAGAACTTATGTATTACACCACCCAAGTTACCGTAAAAACTTAGGTTTTGGAAATATGGCTGATTAAAGTAGTCGCATTGAGATGTGCGGACAGAGATTTGTCGAAGTTTGACACGAAATATAAAAAAAATACGGAGGTGTGCCAACATGACGTACACATAGGATGATAGAATAGGTCCAGAACTTTAGTACTATACCAACCAAGTTACCTTAAAAACTTAGGTTTTGGAAATATGGGTGATTAAATTAGTCGCTATGCGATGTGCGGACAACGATTTGTCTAAGTTTGACATGAAATATAAAAATAAATACGGAATTTTGGATACATGACGTACACATTGGGTGATAGAATAGGATTAGAACTATATTATTATACCACTCAGGTTACCGTCAAAACTTAGGTTTTGGAAATACGGGTGATTAAAGTAGTCGCATTGAGATGTGCGGACAGCGATTTGTCTAAGTTTGACATGAAATATAAAAATAAATACGGAATTGTGGATACATGACGTACACATAGGGTGATTGAATAGGACCAGAACTTCTGTATTATACCACCCAAGTTACCGTAAAAACTTAGGTTTTGGAAATATGGGTGATTAAATTAGTCGCTATGCGATGTGCGGACAACGATTTGTCTAAGTTTGACATGAAATATAAAAATAAATACGGAGGTGTGCCAACATTACGTACACGTAGGATGAAAGAATAGGACCAGACCTTTAGTACTATACCACCCAAGTTACCTTAAAAACTTAGGTTTTGGAAATATGGGTGATTAAATTAGTCGCTATGCGATGTGCGGACAGAGATTTGTCGAAGTTTGACACGAAATATAAAAAAAATACGGAGGTGTGCCAACATGACGTACACATAGGATGATAGAATAGGTCAAGAACTTTAGTACTATACCACCCAAGTTACCTTAAAAACTTAGGTTTTGGAAATACGGGTGATTAAAATAGTCGCATTGAGATGTGCGGACAGCGATTTGTCAAAGTATGACATGAAATATAAAAATAAATACGGAATTTTGGATACATGACGTACACATAGGGCGATAGAATAGGACCAGAACTTCTGTATTATACCACCCAAGTTACCGTAAAAACTTAGGTTTTGGAAATATGGCTGATTAAAGTAGTCGCATTGAGATGTGGGGACAGAGATTTGTCGAAATTTGACACGAAATATAAAATAAATACGGAGGTGTGCCAACATGACGTACACATAGGATGATAGAATAGGTCCTGAAATTTTGTATTATACCACCCAAGTTACCTTAAAAACTTAGGTTTTGGAAATATGGGTGATTAAATTAGTCGCTATGCGATGTGCGGACAACGATTTGTCTAAGTTTGACATGAAATATAAAAATAAATACGGAATTTTGGATACATGACGTACACATTAGGTGATAGAATAGGATTAGAACTATATTATTATACCACTCAGGTTACCGTCAAAACTTGGGTTTTGGAAATACGGGTGATTAAAATAGTCGCTTTGGATGTGTGGACAGCGATCCACCTAAGTTTGACATAAAATATAAAATAAATACGGCAGTGTGTCAGCATGACGTACACGTAGGATGAAAGAATAGGACCAGAACTTTAGTATTATACCACCCAAGTTACCTTAAAAACTTAGGTTTTGGAAATATGGGTGATTAAATTAGTCGCTATGCGATGTGCGGACAACGATTTGTCTAAGTATGACATGAAATATAAAAATAAATACGGAATTGTGGATACAAGACGTACACATAGGGTGATAGAATAGGACCAGAACTTCTGTATTATACCACCCAAGTTACCGTAAAAACTTAGGTTTTGGAAGTATGGCTGATTAAAGTAGTCGCATTGAGATGTGCGGACAGCGATTTGTCAAAGTATGACATGAAAAATAAAATAAATACGGAAGTGTGCCAACATGACGTACACATAGTATGATAGAATAGGTCCTGAAATTTAGTATTATACCACCCAAGTTACCTTAAAAACTTAGGTTTTGGAAATATGGGTGATTAAATTAGTCGCTATGCGATGTGCGGACAACGATTTGTCTAAGTTTGACATGAAATATAAAAATAAATACGGAATTGTGGATACGTGGCGTACACATAGGGTGATAGAATAGGACCAAAACTTCTGTATTATACCACTCAAGTTACCGTAAAAACTTAGGTTTTTGAAATATGGGTGATTAAATTAGTCGCTATGCGATGTGCGGACAACGATTTGTCTAAGTTTGACATGAAATATAAAAATAGATACGGAATTTTGGATACATGACTTACACATTGGGTGATAGAATAGGATTAGAACTATATTATTATACCACTCAGGTTACCGTCAAAACTCAGGTTTTGGAAATATGGGTGATTAAAATAGTCGCTTTGGATGTGTGGACAGCGATCCACCTAAGTTTGACATAAAATATAAAATAAATACGGCAGTGTGTCAGCATGACGTACACGTAGGATGAAAGAATAGGAACAGAACTTTAGTACTATACCACCCAAGTTACCTTAAAAACTTAGGTTTTGGAAATATGGGTGATTAAATTAGTCGCTATGCGATGTGCGGACAACGATTTGTCTAAGTATGACATGAAATATAATAATAAATACGGAGGTGTGCCAACATTACGTACACATAGGGTGATAGAATAGGACCAGAACTTCTGTATTATACCACCCAAGTTACCGTAAAAACTTAGGTTTTGGAAATATGGCTGATTAAAGTAGTCGCATTGAGATGTGCGGACAGCGATTTGTCTAAGTTTGACATGAAATATAAAAATAAATACGGAATTGTGGATACATGACATACACATAGGGTGATTGAATAGGACCAGAACTTCTGTATTATACCACCCAAGTTACCGTAAAAACTTAGGTTTTGGAAATATGGGTGATTAAATTAGTCGCTATGCGATGTGCGGACAACGATTTGTCTAAGTTTGACATGAAATATAAAAATAAATACGGAATTGTGGATACTTGGCGTACACATAGGGTGATAGAATAGGACCAGAACTTCTGTATTATACCACCCAAGTTACCGTAAAAACTTAGGTTTTGGAAATATGGGTGATTAAATTAGTCGCTATGCGATGTGCGGACAACGATTTGACTAAGTATGACATGAAATATAATAATAAATACGGAGGTGTGCCAACATTACGTACACATAGGGTGATAGAATAGGACCAGAACTTCTGTATTATACCACCCAAGTTACCGTAAAAACTTAGGTTTTGGAAATATGGCTGATTAAAGTAGTCGCATTGAGATGTGCGGACAGAGATTTGTCGAAGTTTGACACGAAATATAAAAAAAATACGGAGGTTTGCCAACATTACGTACACATAGGGTGATAGAATAGGACCAGAACTTCTGTATTATACCACCCAAGTTACCGTAAAAACTTAGGTTTTGGAAATATGGCTGATTAAAGTAGTCGCATTGAGATGTGCGGACAGAGATTTGTCGAAGTTTGACACGAAATATAAAAAAATACGGAGGTGTGCCAACATGACGTACACATAGGATGATAGAATAGGTCCAGAACCTTAGTACTATACCACCCAAGTTACCGTAAAAACTTAGGTCTTGGAAATATGGGTGATTAAATTAGTCGCTATGCGATGTGCGGATAACGATTTGTCTAAGTATGACATGAAATATAATAATAAATACGGAGGTGTGCCAACATTACGTACACGTAGGGTGATAGAATAGGACCAGAACTTCTGTATTATACCACCCAAGTTACCGTAAAAACTTAGGTTTTGGAAATATGGCTGATTAAAGTAGTCGCATTGAGATGTGCGGACAGAGATTTGTCGAAGTTTGACACGAAATATAAAAAAAATACGGAGGTGTGCCAACATGACGTACACATAGGATGATAGAATAGGTCCAGAACTTTAGTACTATACCAACTAAGTTACCTTAAAAACTTAGGTTTTGGAAATATGGGTGATTAAATTAGTCGCTATGCGATGTGCGGACAACGATTTGTCTAAGTTTGACATGAAATATAAAAATAAATACGGAATTTTGGATACATGACGTACACATTGGGTGATAGAATAGGATTAGAACTATATTATTATACCACTCAGGTTACCGTCAAAACTTAGGTTTTGGAAATACGGGTGATTAAAGTAGTCGCATTGAGATGTGCGGACAGCGATTTGTCTAAGTTTGACATGAAATATAAAAATAAATACGGAATTGTGGATACATGACGTACACATAGGGTGATTGAATAGGACCAGAACTTCTGTATTATACCACCCAAGTTACCGTAAAAACTTAGGTTTTGGAAATATGGGTGATTAAATTAGTCGCTATGCGATGTGCGGACAACGATTTGTCTAAGTTTGACATGAAATATAAAAATAAATACGGAGGTGTGCCAACATTACGTACACGTAGGATGAAAGAATAGGACCAGAACTTTAGTACTATACCACCCAAGTTACCTTAAAAACTTAGGTTTTGGAAATATGGGTGATTAAATTAGTCGCTATGCAATATGCGGACAGAGATTTGTCGAAGTTTGACACGAAATATAAAAAAAATACGGAGGTGTGCCAACATGACGTACACATAGGATGATAGAATAGGTCCAGAACTTTAGTACTATACCACCCAAGTTACCTTAAAAACTTAGGTTTTGGAAATACGGGTGATTAAAATAGTCGCATTGAGATGTGCGGACAGCGATTTGTCAAAGTATGACATAAAATATAAAAATAAATACGGAATTTTGGATACATGACGTACACATAGGGCGATAGAATAGGACCAGAACTTCTGTATTATACCAACCAATTTACCGTAAAAACTTAGGTTTTGGAAATATGGGTGATTAAAGTAGTCGCGTCGCATTGAGATGTGCGAACAGCGATTTGTCTAAGTTTGACATGAAATATAAAAATAAATACGGAGGTGTGCCAACATTACGTACACGTAGGGTGATAGAATAGGACCAGAACTTTTGTATTATACCACCCAAGTTACCGTAAAAACTTAGGTTTTGGAAATATGGCTGATTAAAGTAGTCGCATTAAGATGTGGGGACAGAGATTTGTCGAAGTTTGACACGAAATATAAAATAAATTCGGAGGTGTGCCAACATGACGTACACATAGGATGATAGAATAGGTCCTGAAATTTTGTATTATACCACCCAAGTTACCTTAAAAACTTAGGTTTTGGAAATATGGGTGATTAAATTAGTCGCTATGCGATGTTCGGACAACGATTTGTCTAAGTTTGACATGAAATATAAAAATAAATACGGAATTTTGGATACATGACGTACACATTGGGTGATAGAATAGGATTAGAACTATATTATTATACCACTCAGGTTACCGTCAAAACTTAGGTTTTGGAAATACGGGTGATTAAAATAGTCGCTTTGGATGTGTGGACAGCGATCCACCTAAGTTTGACATAAAATATAAAATAAATACGGCAGTGTGTCAGCATGACGTACACGTAGGATGAAAGAATAGGACCAGAACTTTAGTATTATACCACCCAAGTTACCTTAAAAACTTAGGTTTTGGAAATATGGGTGATTAAATTAGTCGCTATGCGATGTGCGGACAACGATTTGTCTAAGTATGACATGAAATATAAAAATAAATACGGAATTGTGGATACATGACGTACACATAGGGTGATAGAATAGGACCAGAACTTCTGTATTATACCACCCAAGTTACCGTAAAAACTTAGGTTTTGGAAGTATGGCTGATTAAAGTAGTCGCATTGAGATGTGCGGACAGCGATTTGTCAAAGTATGACATGAAAAATAAAATAAATACGGAAGTGTGCCAACATGACGTACACATAGGATGATAGAATAGGTCCTGAAATTTAGTATTATACCACCCAAGTTACCTTAAAAACTTAGGTTTTGGAAATATGGGTGATTAAATTAGTCGCTATGCGATGTGCGGACAACGATTTGTCTAAGTTTGACATGAAATATAAAAATAAATACGGAATTGTGGATACATGGCGTACACATAGGGTGATAGAATAGGACCAAAACTTCTGTATTATACCACTCAAGTTACCGTAAAAACTTAGGTTTTTGAAATATGGGTGATTAAATTAGTCGCTATGCGATGTGCGGACAACGATTTGTCTAAGTTTGACATGAAATATAAAAATAGATACGGAATTTTGGATACATGACTTACACATTGGGTGATAGAATAGGATTAGAACTATATTATTATACCACTCAGGTTACCGTCAAAACTTAGGTTTTGGAAATACGGGTGATTAAAATAGTCGCTTTGGATGTGTGGACAGCGATCCACCTAAGTTTGACATAAAATATAAAATAAATACGGCAGTGTGTCAGCATGACGTACACGTAGGATGAAAGAATACGAACAGAACTTTAGTACTATACCACCCAAGTTACCTTAAAAACTTAGGTTTTGGAAATATGGGTGATTAAATTAGTCGCTATGCGATGTGCGGACAACGATTTGTCTAAGTATGACATGAAATATAATAATAAATACGGAGGTGTGCCAACATTACGTACACATAGGGTGATAGAATAGGACCAGAACTTCTGTATTATACCACCCAAGTTACCGTAAAAACTTAGGTTTTGGAAATATGGGTGATTAAATTAGTCGCTATGCGATGTGCGGACAATGATTTGTCTAAGTTTGACATGAAATATAAAAATAAATACGGAGGTGTGCCAACATTACGTACACGTAGGATGAAAGAATAGGACCAGAACTTTAGTACTATACCACCCAAGTTACCTTAAAAACTTAGGTTTTGGAAATATGGGTGATTAAATTAGTCGCTATGCGATGTGCGGACAACGATTTGTCTAAGTTTGACATGAAATATAAAAATAAATACGGAATTGTGGATACATGGCGTACACATAGGGTGATAGAATAGGACCAGAACTTCTGTATTATACCACTCAAGTTACCGTAAAAACTTAGGTTTTTGAAATATGGGTGATTAAATTAGTCGCTATGCGATGTGCGGACAACGATTTGTCTAAGTTTGACATGAAATATAAAAATAGATACGGAATTTTGGATACATGACGTACACATTGGGTGATAGAATAGGATTATAACTATATTATTATACCACTCAGGTTACCGTCAAAACTTAGGTTTTGGAAATACGGGTGATTAAAATAGTCGCTTTGGATGTGTGGACAGCGATCCACCTAAGTTTGACATAAAATATAAAATAAATACGGCAGTGTGTCAGCATGACGTACACGTAGGATGAAAGAATAGGAACAGAACTTTAGTACTCTACCACCCAAGTTACCTTAAAAACTTAGGTTTTGGAAATATGGGTGATTAAATTAGTCGCTATGCGATGTGCGGACAACGATTTGTCTAAGTATGACATGAAATATAATAATAAATACGGAGGTGTGCCAACATTACGTACACATAGGGTGATAGAATAGGACCAGAACTTCTGTATTATACCACCCAAGTTACCGTAAAAACTTAGGTTTTGGAAATATGGCTGATTAAAGTAGTCGCATTGAGATGTGCGGACAGAGATTTGTCGAAGTTTGAAACGAAATATAAAAAGAATACGGAGGTGTGCCAACATGACGTACACATAGGATGATAGAATAGGTCCAGAACTTTAGTACTATACCACCCAAGTTACCGTAAAAACTTAGGACTTGGAAATATGGGTGATTAAATTAGTCGCTATGCGATGTGCGGACAACGATTTGTCTAAGTATGACATGAAATATAATAATAAATACGGAGGTGTGCCAACATTACGTACACGTAGGGTGATAGAATAGGACCAGAACTTCTGTATTATACCACCCAAGTTACCGTAAAAACTTAGGTTTTGGAAATATGGCTGATTAAAGTAGTCGCATTGAGATGTGCGGACAGAGATTTGTCGAAGTTTGACACGAAATATAAAAAAAAATACGGAGGTGTGCCAACATGACGTACACATAGGATGATAGTATAGGTCCAGAACTTTAGTACTATACCAACCAAGTTACCTTAAAAACTTAGGTTTTGGAAATATGGGTGATTAAATTAGTCGCTATGCGATGTGCGGACAACGATTTGTCTAAGTTTGACATGAAATATAAAAATAAATACGGAATTTTGGATACATGACGTACACATTGGGTGATAGAATAGGATTAGAACTATATTATTATACCACTCAGGTTACCGTCAAAACTTAGGTTTTGGAAATACGGGTGATTAAAGTAGTCGCATTGAGATGTGCGGACAGCGATTTGTCTAAGTTTGACATGAAATATAAAAATAAATACGGAATTGTGGATACATGACGTACACATAGGGTGATAGAATAGGACCAGAACTTCTGTATTATACCACCCAAGTTACCGTAAAAACTTAGGTTTTGGAAATATGGGTGATTAAATTAGTCGCTATGCGATGTGCGGACAACGATTTGTCTAAGTTTGACATGAAATATAAAAATAAATACGGAGGTGTGCCAACATTACGTACACGTAGGATGAAAGAATAGGACCAGAACTTTAGTACTATACCACCCAAGTTACCTTAAAAACTTAGGTTTTGGAAATATAGGTGATTAAATTAGTCGCTATGCGATGTGCGGACAACGATTTGTCTAAGTAGGACATGAAATATAATAATAAATACGGAGGTGTGCCAACATTACGTACACGTAGGGTGTTAGAATAGGACCAGAACTTCTGTATTATACCACCCAAGTTACCGTAAAAACTTAGGTTTTGGAAATATGGCTGATTAAAATAGTCGCAGTGAGATGTGCGGACAGAGATTTGTCGAGGTTTGACACGAAATATAAAAAAAAAACGGAGGTGTGCCAACATGACGTACACATAGGATGATAGAATAGGTCCAGAACTTTAGTACTATACCACCCAAGTTACCGTAAAAACTTAGGTTTTGAAATATGGCTGATTAAAGTAGTCGCATTGAGATGTGCGGACAACGATTTGTCTAAGTTTGACATGAAATATAAAAATAAATACGGAATTTTGGATACATGACGTACACATTGGGTGATAGAATAGGATTAGAACTATATTATTATACCACTCAGTTTACCGTCAAAACTTAGATTTTGGAAATACGGGTGATTAAAATAGTCGCTTTGGATGTGTGGACAGCGATCCACCTAAGTTTGACATAAAATATAAAATAAATACGGCAGTGTGTCAGCATGACGTACACGTAGGATGAAAGAATAGGAACAGAACTTTAGTACTATACCACCCAAGTTACCTTAAAAACTTAGGTTTTGGAAATATGGGTGATTAAATTAGTCGCTATGCGATGTGCGGACAACGATTTGTCTAAGTATGACATGAAATATAATAATAAATATGGAGGTGTGCCAACATTACGTACACATAGGGTGATAGAATAGGACCAGAACTTTAGTACTATACCACCCAAGTTACCGTAAAAACTTATGTTTTGGAAATATGGGTGATTAAAGTAGTCGCATTGAGATGTGCGGACAGAGATTTGTCGAAGTTTGACACGAAATATAAAAAAAATACGGAGGTGTGCCAACATGACGTACACATAGGATGATAGAATAGGTCCAGAACTTTAGTACTATACCACCCAAGTTACCGTAAAAACTTAGGTCTTGGAAATATGGGTGATTAAATTAGTCGCTATGCGATGTGCGGACAACGATTTGTCTAAGTATGACATGAAATATAATAATAAATACGGAGGTGTGCCAACATCACGTACACGTAGGGTGATAGAATAGGACCAGAACTTCTGTATTATACCACCCAAGTTACCGTAAAAACTTAGGTTTTGGAAATATGGCTGATTAAAGTAGTCGCATTGAGATGTGCGGACAGAGATTTGTCGAAGTTTGACACGAAATATAAAAAAAATACGGAGGTGTGCCAACATGACGTACACATAGGATGATAGAATAGGTCCAGAACTTTAGTACTATACCAACCAAGTTACCTTAAAAACTTAGGTTTTGGAAATATGGGTGATTAAATTAGTCGCTATGCGATGTGCGGACAACGATTTGTCTAAGTTTGACATGAAATATAAAAATAAATACGGAATTTTGGATACATGACGTACACATTGGGTGATAGAATAGGATTAGAACTATATTATTATACCACTCAGGTTACCGTCAAAACTTAGGTTTTGGAATACGGGTGATTAAAGTAGTCGCATTGAGATGTGCGGACAGCGATTTGTCTAAGTTTGACATGAAATATAAAAATAAATACGGAATTGTGGATACATGACGTACACATAGGGTGATAGAATAGGACCAGAACTTCTGTATTATACCACCCAAGTTACCGTAAAAACTTAGGTTTTGGAAATATGGGTGATTAAATTAGTCGCTATGCGATGTGCGGACAACGATTTGTCTAAGTTTGACATGAAATATAAAAATAAATACGGAGGTGTGCCAACATTACGTACACGTAGGATGAAAGAATAGGACCAGAACTTTAGTACTATACCACCCAAGTTACCTTAAAAACTTAGGTTTTGGAAATATAGGTGATTAAATTAGTCGCTATGCGATGTGCGGACAACGATTTGTCTAAGTAGGACATGAAATATAATAATAAATACGGAGGTGTGCCAACATTACGTACACGTAGGGTGTTAGAATAGGACCAGAACTTCTGTATTATACCACCCAAGTTACCGTAAAAACTTAGGTTTTGGAAATATGGCTGATTAAAGCAGTCGCACTGAGATGTGCGGACAGAGATTTGTCGAGTTTTGACACGAAATATAAAAAAATACGGAGGTGTGCCAACATGACGTACACATAGGATGATAGAATAGGTCCAGAACTTTAGTACTATACCACCCAAGTTACCGTAAAAACTTAGGTTTTGAAATATGGCTGATTAAAGTAGTCGCATTGAGATGTGCGGACAACGATTTGTCTAAGTTTGACATGAAATATAAAAATAAATACGGAATTTTGGATACATGACGTACACATTGGGTGATAGAATAGGATTAGAACTATATTATTATACCACTCAGGTTACCGTCAAAACTTAGGTTTTGGAAATACGGGTGATTAAAATAGTCGCTTTGGATGTGTGGACAGCGATCCACCTAAGTTTGACATAAAATATAAAATAAATACGGCAGTGTGTCAGCATGACGTACACGTAGGATGAAAGAATAGGACCAGAACTTTAGTACTATACCACCCAAGTTACCTTAAAAACTTAGGTTTTGGAAATATGGGTGATTAAATTAGTCGCTATGCGATGTGCGGACAGAGATTTGTCGAAGTTTGACACGAAATATAAAAAAATACGGAGGTGTGCCAACATGACGTACACATAGGATGATAGAATAGGTCCAGAACTTTAGTACTATACCACCCAAGTTACCTTAAAAACTTAGGTTTTGGAAATACGGGTGATTAAAATAGTCGCATTGAGATGTGCGGACAGCGATTTGTCAAAGTATGACATGAAATATAAAAATAAATACGGAATTGTGGATACATGACGTACACATAGGATGAAAGAATAGGACCAGAACATTAGTACTATACCACCCAAGTTACCTTAAAAACTTAGGTTTTGGAAATACGGGTGATTAAAATAGTCGCTTTGGATGTGTGGACAGTGATCCACCTAAGTTTGACATAAAATATAAAATAAATACGGCAGTGTGTCAGCATGACGTACACGTAGGGTGATGAAATAGGACCAGAACTTCTGTATTATACCACCCAAGTCACCGTAAAAACTTAGGTTTTGGAAATATGGCTGATTAAAGTAGTCGCATTGAGATGTGCGGACAGAGATTTGTCGAAGTTTGACACGAAATATAAAAAAAATACGGAGGTGTGCCAACATGACGTACACATAGGATGATAGAATAGGTCCAGAATTTTAGTACTATACCACCCAAGTTACCGTAAAAACTTAGGTTTTGGAAATATGGGTGATTAAATTAGTCGCTATGCGATGTGCGGACAACGATTTGTCTAAGTTTGACATGAAATATAAAAATAAATACGGAATTGTGGATACATGACGTACACGTAGGGTGATAGAATAGGACCAGAACTTCTGTATTATACCACCCAAGTTACCGTAAAAACTTAGGTTTTGGAAATATGGCTGATTAAAGTAGTCGCATTGAGATGTGCGGACAGCGATTTGTCAAAGTATGACATGAAAAATAAAATAAATACGGAAGTGTGCCAACATGACGTACACATAGGATGATAGAATAGGTCCTGAAATTTAGTATTATACCACCCAAGTTACCTTAAAAACTTAGGTTTTGGAAATATGGGTGATTAAATTGGTCGCTATGCGATGTGCGGACAACGATTTGTCGAAGTTTGACATGAAATATAAAAATAAATACGGAATTGTGGATACATGGCGTACACATAGGGTGATAGAATAGGACCAGAACTTCTGTATTATACCACTCAAGTTACCGTAAAAACTTAGGTTTTGGAAATATGGGTGATTAAATTAGTCGCTATGCGATGTGCGGACAACGATTTGTCTAAGTATGACATGAAATATAATAATAAATACGGAGGTGTGCCAACATTACGTACACATAGGGTGATAGAATAGGACCAGAACTTCTGTATTATACCACCCAAGTTACCGTAAAAACTTAGGTTTTGGAAATATGGCTGATTAAAGTAGTCGCATTGAGATGTGCGGACAGAGATTTGTCGAAGTTTGACACGAAATATAAAAAAAATACGGAGGTGTGCCAACATTACGTACACATAGGGTGATAGAATAGGACCAGAACTTCTGTATTATACCACCCAAGTTACCGTAAAAACTTAGGTTTTGGAAATATGGCTGATTAAAGTAGTCGCATTGAGATGTGCGGACAGAGATTTGTCGAAGTTTGACACGAAATATAAAAAAAATACGGAGGTGTGCCAACATGACGTACACATAGGATGATAGAATAGGTCCAGAACTTTAGTACTATACCACCCAAGTTACCGTAAAAACTTAGGTCTTGGAAATATGGGTGATTAAATTAGTCACTATGCGATGTGCGGACAACGATTTGTCTAAGTATGAAATGAAATATAATAATAAATACGGAGGTGTGCCAACATTACGTACACGTAGGGTGATAGAATAGGACCAGAACTTCTGTATTATACCACCCAAGTTACCGTAAAAACTTAGGTTTTGGAAATATGGCTGATTAAAGTAGTCGCATTGAGATGTGCGGACAGAGATTTGTCGAAGTTTGACACGAAATATAAAAAAAATACGGAGGTGTGCCAACATGACGTACACATAGGATGATAGAATAGGTCCAGAACTTTAGTACTATACCAACCAAGTTACCTTAAAAACTTAGGTTTTGGAAATATGGGTGATTAAATTAGTCGCTATGCGATGTGCGGACAACGATTTGTCTAAGTTTGACATGAAATATAAAAATAAATACGGAATTTTGGATACATGACGTACACATTGGGTGATAGAATAGGATTAGAACTATATTATTATACCACTCAGGTTACCGTCAAAACTTAGGTTTTGGAAATACGGGTGATTAAAATAGTCGCTTTGGATATGTGGACAGTGATCCACCAAAGTTTGACATAAAATATAAAATAAATACGGCAGTGTGTCAGCATGACGTACACGTAGGATGAAAGAATAGGACCAGAACTTTAGTACTATACCACCCAAGTTACCTTAAAAACTTAGGTTTTGGAAATATGGGTGATTAAATTAGTCGCTATGCGATGTGCGGACAGAGATTTGTCGAAGTTTGACACGAAATATAAAAAAAATACGGAGGTGTGCCAACATGACGTACACATAGGATGATAGAATAGGTCCAGAACTTTAGTACTATGCCACCCAAGTTACCTCAAAAACTTAGGTTTTGGAAATACGGGTGATTAAAATAGTCGCATTGAGATGTGCGGACAGCGATTTGTCAAAGTATGACATGAAATATAAAAATAAATACGGAATTGTGGATACATGACGTACACATAGGATGAAAGAATAGGACCAGAACTTTAGTACTATAGCACCCAAGTTACCTTAAAAACTTAGGTTTTGGAAATACGGGTGATTAAAATAGTCGCTTTGGATGTGTGGACAGTGATCCACCTAAGTTTGACATAAAATATAAAATAAATACGGCAGTGTGTCAGCATGACGTACACGTACGGTGATGAAATAGGACCAGAACTTCTGTATTATACCGCCCAAGTTACCGTAAAAACTTAGGTTTTGGAAATATGGCTGATTAAAGTAGTCGCATTGAGATGTGCGGACAGAGATTTGTCGAAGTTTGACACGAAATATAAAAAAATACGGAGGTGTGCCAACATGACGTACACATAGGATGATAGAATAGGTCCAGAACTTTAGTACTATACCACCCAAGTTACCGTAAAAACTTAGGTTTTGGAAATATGGGTGATTAAATTAGTCGCTATGCGATGTGCGGACAACGATTTGTCAAAGTTTGACATGAAATATAAAAATAAATACGGAATTGTGGATACATGACGTACACGTAGGGTGATAGAATAGGACCAGAACTTCTGTATTATACCACCCAAGTTACCGTAAAAACTTAAGTTTTGGAAATATGGCTGATTAAAGTAGTCGCATTGAGATGTGCGGACAGCGATTTGTCAAAGTATGACATGAAAAATAAAATAAATACGGAAGTGTGCCAACATGACGTACACATAGGATGATAGAATAGGTCCTGAAATTTAGTATTATACCACCCAAGTTACCTTAAAAACTTAGGTTTTGGAAATATGGGTGATTAAATTAGTCGCTATGCGATGTGCGGACAACGATTTGTCTAAGTTTGACATGAAATATAAAAATAAATACGGAATTGTGGATACATGACGTACACATAGGGTGATAGAATAGGACCAGAACTTCTGTATTATACCACCCAAGTTACCGTAAAAACTTAGGTTTTGGAAATATGGCTGATTAAAGTAGTCGCATTGAGATGTGCGGACAGCGATTTGTCAAAGTATGACATGAAAAATAAAATAAATACGGAAGTGTGCCAACATGACGTACACATAGGATGATAGAATAGGTCCTGAAATTTATTATTATACCACCCAAGTTACCTTAAAAACTTAGGTTTTGGAAATATGGGTGATTAAATTAGTCGCTATGCGATGTGCGGACAACGATTTGTCGAAGTTTGACATGAAATATAAAAATAAATACGGAATTGTGGATACATGGCGTACACATAGGGTGATAGAATAGGACCAGAACTTCTGTATTATACCACCCAAGTTACCGTAAAAACTTAGGTTTTGGAAATATGGCTGATTAAAGTAGTCGCATTGAGATGTGCGGACAGAGATTTGTCGAAGTTTGACACGAAATATAAAAAAAATACGGAGGTGTGCCAACATTACGTACACATAGGGTGATAGAATAGGACCAGAACTTCTGTATTATACCACCCAAGTTACCGTAAAAACTTAGGTTTTGGAAATATGGCTGATTAAAGTAGTCGCATTGAGATGTGCGGACAGAGATTTGTCGAAGTTTGACACGAAATATAAAAAAAATACGGAGGTGAGGGGTGCCAACATGACGTACACATAGGATGATAGAATAGGTCCAGAACTTTAGTACTATACCACCCAAGTTACCGTAAAAACTTAGGTCTTGGAAATATGGGTGATTAAATTAGTCGCTATGCGATGTGCGGACAACGATTTGTCTAAGTATGAAATGAAATATAATAATAAATACGGAGGTGTGCCAACATTACGTACACGTAGGGTGATAGAATAGGACCAGAACTTCTGTATTATACCACCCAAGTTACCGTAAAAACTTAGGTTTTGGAAATATGGCTGATTAAAGTAGTCGCATTGAGATGTGCGGACAGAGATTTGTCGAAGTTTGACACGAAATATAAAAGAAATACGGAGGTGTGCCAACATGACGTACACATAGGATGATAGAATAGGTCCAGAACTTTAGTACTATACCAACCAAGTTACCTTAAAAACTTAGGTTTTGGAAATATGGGTGATTAAATTAGTCGCTATGCGATGTGCGGACAACGATTTGTCTAAGTTTGACATGAAATATAAAAATAAATACGGAATTTTGGATACATGACGTACACATTGGGTGATAGAATAGGATTAGAACTATATTATTATACCACTCAGGTTACCGTCAAAACGTAGGTTTTGGAAATACGGGTTATTAAAGTAGTCGCATTGAGATGTGCGGACAGCGATTTGTCTAAGTTTGACATGAAATATAAAAATAAATACGGAACTGTGGATACATGACGTACACATAGGGTGATTGAATAGGACCAGAACTTCTGTATTATACCACCCAAGTTACCGTAAAAACTTAGGTTTTGGAAATATGGGTTATTAAATTAGTCGCTATGCGATGTGCGGACAACGATTTGTCTAAGTTTGACATGAAATATAAAAATAAATACGGAGGTGTGCCAACATTACGTACACGTAGGATGAAAGAATAGGACCAGAACTTTAGTACTATACCACCCAAGTTACCTTAAAAACTTAGGTTTTGGAAATATGGGTGATTAAATTAGTCGCTATGCGATGTGCGGACAGAGATTTGTCGAAGTTTGACACGAAATATAAAAAAAATACGGAGGTGTGCCAACATGACGTACACATAGGATGATAGAATAGGTCCAGAACTTTAGTACTATACCACCCAAGTTACCTTAAAAACTTAGGTTTTGGAAATACGGGTGATTAAAATAGTCGCATTGAGATGTGCGGACAGCGATTTGTCAAAGTATGACATGAAATATAAAAATAAATACGGAATTGTGGATACATGACGTACACATAGGATGAAAGAATAGGACCAGAACTTTAGTACTATACCACCCAAGTTACCTTAAAAACTTAGGTTTTAGAAATACGGGTGATTAAAATAGTCGCTTTGGATGTGTGGACAGTGATCCACCTAAGTTTGACATAAGATATAAAATAAATACGGCAGTGTGTCAGCATGACGTACACGTAGGGTGATGAAATAGGACCAGAACTTCTGTATTATACCACCCAAGTTACCGTAAAAACTTAGGTTTTGGAATTATGGCTGATTAAAGTAGTCGCATTGAGATGTGCGGACAGAGATTTGTCGAAGTTTGACACGAAATATAAAATAAATACGGAGGTGTGCCAACATGACGTACACATAGGATGATAGAATAGGTCCAGAACTTTAGTACTATACCACCCAAGTTACCGTAAAAACTTAGGTTTTGGAAATATGGGTGATTAAATTAGTCGCTATGCGATGTGCGGACAACGATTTGTCTAAGTTTGACATGAAATATAAAAATAAATACGGAATTGTGGATACATGACGTACACGTAGGGTGATAGAATAGGACCAGAACTTCTGTATTATACCACCCAAGTTACCGTAAAAACTTAGGTTTTGGAAATATGGCTGATTAAAGTAGTCGCATTGAGATGTGCGGACAGCGATTTGTCAAAGTATGACATGAAAAATAAAATAAATACGGAAGTGTGCCAACATGACGTACACATAGGATGATAGAATAGGTCCTGAAATTTAGTATTATACCACCCAAGTTACCTTAAAAACTTTGGTTTTGGAAATATGGGTGATTAAATTAGTCGCTATGCGATGTGCGGACAACGATTTGTCTAAGTTTGACATGAAATATAAAAATAAATACGGAATTGTGGATACATGACGTACATATAGGGTGATAGAATAGGACCAGAACTTCTGTATTATACCACCCAAGTTACCGTAAAAACTTAGGTTTTGGAAATATGGCTGATTAAAGTAGTCGCATTGAGATGTGCGGACAGCGATTTGTCAAAGTATGACATGAAAAATAAAATAAATACGGAAGTGTGCCAACATGACGTACACATAGGATGATAGAATAGTTCCTGAAATTTAGTATTATACCACCCAAGTTACCTTAAAAACTTAGGTTTTGGAAATATGGGTGATTAAATTAGTCGCTATGCGATGTGCGGACAACGATTTGTCTAAGTTTGACATGAAATATAAAAATAAATACGGAATTGTGGATACATGGCGTACACATAGGGTGATAGAATAGGACCAGAACTTCTGTATTATACCACTCAAGTTACCGTAAAAACTTAGGTTTTGGAAATATGGGTGATTAAATTAGTCGCTATGCGATGTGCGGACAACGATTTGTCTAAGTTTGACATGAAATATAAAAATAAATACGGAATTTTGGATACATGACGTACACATTGGGTGATAGAATAGGATTAGAACTATATTATTATACCACTCAGGTTACCGTCAAAACTTAGATTTTGGAAATACGGGTGATTAAAATAGTCGCTTTGGATGTGTGGACAGCGATCCACCTAAGTTTGACATAAAATATAAAATAAATACGGCAATGTGTCAGCATGACGTACACGTAGGATGAAAGAATAGGAACAGAACTTTAGTACTATACCACCCAAGTTACCTTAAAAACTTAGGTTTTGGAAATATGGGTGATTAAATTAGTCGCTATGCGATGTGCGACAACGATTTGTCTAAGTATGACATGAAATATAATAATAAATACGGAGGTGTTCCAACATTACGTACACATAGGGTGATAGAATAGGACCAGAACTTCTGTATTATACCACCCAAGTTACCGTAAAAACTTAGGTTTTGGAAATATGGCTGATTAAAGTAGTCGCATTGAGATGTGCGGACAGAGATTTGTCGAAGTTTGACACGAAATATAAAAAAAATACGGAGGTGTGCCAACATGACGTACACATAGGATGATAGAATAGGTCCAGAACTTTAGTACTATACCACCCAAGTTACCGTAAAAACTTAGGTCTTGGAAATATGGGTGATTAAATTAGTCGCTATGCGATGTGCGGACAACGATTTGTCTAAGTATGACATGAAATATAATAATAAATACGGAGGTGTGCCAACATTACGTACACGTAGGGTGATAGAATAGGACCAGAACTTCTGTATTATACCACCCAAGTTAACGTAAAATCTTAAGTTTTGGAAATATGGCTGATTAAAGTAGTCGCATTGAGATGTGCGGACAGAGATTTGTCGAAGTTTGACACGAAATATAAAAAAAATACGGAGGTGTGCCAACATGACGTACACATAGGATGATAGAATAGGTCCAGAACTTTAGTACTATACCAACCAAGTTACCTTAAAAACTTAGGTTTTGGAAATATGGGTGATTAAATTAGTCGCTATGCGATGTGCGGACAACGATTTGTCTAAGTTTGACATGAAATATAAAAATAAATACGGAATTTTGGATACATGACGTACACATTGGGTGATAGAATAGGATTAGAACTATATTATTATACCACTCAGGTTACCGTCAAAACTTAGGTTTTGGAAATACGGGTGATTAAAGTAGTCGCATTGAGATGTGCGGACAGCGATTTGTCTAAGTTTGACATGAAATATAAAAATAAATACGGAATTGTGGATACATGACGTACACATAGGGTGATAGAATAGGACCAGAACTTCTGTATTATACCACCCAAGTTACCGTAAAAACTTAGGTTTTGGAAATATGGGTGATTAAATTAGTCGCTATGCGATGTGCGGACAACGATTTGTCTAAGTTTGACATGAAATATAAAAATAAATACGGAGGTGTGCCAACATTACGTACACGTAGGATGAAAGAATAGGACCAGAACCTTAGTACTATACCACCCAAGTTACCTTAAAAACTTAGGTTTTGGAAATATAGGTGATTAAATTAGTCGCTATGCGATGTGCGGACAACGATTTGTCTAAGTAGGACATGAAATATAATAATAAATACGGAGGTGTGCCAACATTACGTACACGTAGGGTGATAGAATAGGACCAGAACTTCTGTATTATACCACCCAAGTTACCGTAAAAACTTAGGTTTTGGAAATATGGCTGATTAAAGTAGTCGCACTGAGATGTGCGGACAGAGATTTGTCGAGGTTTGACACGAAATATAAAAAAAAATACGGAGGTGTGCCAACATGACGTACACATAGGATGATAGAATAGGTCCAGAACTTTAGTACTATACCACCCAAGTTACCGTAAAAACTTAGGTTTTGGAAATATGGCTGATTAAAGTAGTCGCATTGAGATGTGCGGACAACGATTTTTCTAAGTTTGACATGAAATATAAAAATAAATACGGAATTTTGGATACATGACGTACACATTGGGTGATAGAATAGGAATAGAACTATATTATTATACCACTCAGGTTACCGTCAAAACTTAGGTTTTGGAAATACGGGTGATTAAAATAGTCGCTTTGGATGTGTGGACAGCGATCCACCTAAGTTTGACATAAAATATAAAATAAATACGGCAGTGTGTCAGCATGACGTACACGTAGGATGAAAGAATAGGACCAGAACTTTAGTACTATACCACCCAAGTTACCTTAAAAACTTAGGTTTTGGAAATATGGGTGATTAAATTAGTCGCTATGCGATGTGCGGGCAGAGATTTGTCGAAGTTTGACACGAAATATAAAAAAAATACGGAGGTGTGCCAACATGACGTACACATAGGATGATAGAATAGGTCCAGAACTTTAGTACTATACCACCCAAGTTACCTTAAAAACTTAGGTTTTGGAAATACGGGTGATTAAAATAGTCGCATTGAGATGTGCGGACAGCGATTTGTCAAAGTATGACATGAAATATAAAAATAAATACGGAATTTTGGATACATGACGTACACATTGGGTGATAGAATAGGATTAGAACTATATTATTATACCACTCAGGTTACCGTCAAAACTTAGGTTTTGGAAATACGGGTGATTAAAATAGTCGCTTTGGATGTGTGGACAGTGATCCACCTAAGTTTGACATAAAATATAAAATAAATACGGCAGTGTGTCAGCATGACGTACACGTAGGGTGATGAAATAGGACCAGAACTTCTGTATTATACCACCCAAGTTACCGTAAAAACTTAGGTTTTGGAATTATGGCTGATTAAAGTAGTCGCATTGAGATGTGCGGACAGAGATTTGTCGAAGTTTGACACGAAATATAAAAAAAATACGGAGGTGTGCCAACATGACGTACACATAGGATGATAGAATAGGTCCAGAACTTTAGTACTATACCACCCAAGTTACCGTAAAAACTTAGGTTTTGGAAATATGGGTGATTAAATTAGTCGCTATGCGATGTGCGGACAACGATTTGTCTAAGTTTGACATGAAATATAAAAATAAATACGGAATTGTGGATATATGACGTACACGTAGGGTGAAAGAATAGGACCAGAACTTCTGTATTATACCACCCAAGTTACCGTAAAAACTTAGGTTTTGGAAATATGGCTGATTAAAGTAGTCGCATTGAGATGTGCGGACAGCGATTTGTCAAATTATGACATGAAAAATAAAATAAATTCGGAAGTGTGCCAACATGACGTACACATAGGATGATAGAATAGGTCCTGAAATTTAGTATTATACCACCCAAGTTACCTTAAAAACTTAGGTTTTGGAAATATGGGTGATTAAATTAGTCGCTATGCGATGTGGGGACAACGATTTGTCTAAGTTTGATATGAAATATAAAAATAAATACGGAATTGTGGATACATGACGTACACATAGGGTGATAGAATAGGACCAGAACTTCTGTATTATACCACCCAAGTTACCGTAAAAACTTAAGTTTTGGAAATATGGCTGATTAAAGTAGTCGCATTGAGATGTGCGGACAGCGATTTGTCAAAGTATGACATGAAAAATAAAATAAATACGGAAGTGTGCCAACATGACGTACACATAGGATGATAGAATAGTTCCTGAAATTTAGTATTATACCACCCAAGTTACCTTAAAAACTTAGGTTTTGGAAATATGGGTGATTAAAGTAGTCGCATTGAGATGTGCGGACAACGATTTGTCTAAGTTTGACAGGAAATATAAAAATAAATACGTAATTTTGGATACATGACGTACACATTGGAGTAGTGGCGATGTGGCGTTTCTGGCCCAATCAAACTTTGACAGGCAGTCAATTTTTTGACAGCTACTTCCGGTCACGTGACCGGAAGTGACGTCATCAGCTGTGACGTAGCTGTGACGTGTTTTTGGTGGGTATTTAAAGTTTAAATGCCCTGCTGTGCTGGGTATTTAAATTTTAAATGGCCGGAAGTGTGTCAAGGTCTTTTGGGGGTGTTTTTAAAAAAGATCTTGCATTTTCGGAAGATCCGAAAATGCAAGATAATTTTTGTTTCTTTTTACAAACTGTTGTTTTGTTGATTTTCACGTCTGTTAAAATACCATGTAAAAAATGGAATTGACAAATTAACAAGAAAATATCCTGCTACAAAGTATCCAAATAAAGATGCAATTACATAAACATAAACTTTAAAATATAGCGAATGTTCTTCCTTTTTATCTGTTAGCATTTCCTGAACAAGGTAACCAAAATTGTAACCACATAAAAATGAAAGTAGGCAAATAATAAATTTCGACGGGTTCACAAAAACCAAGTTGTAAAGTAGCGAATTTCTTTCTTCTTCCATTGTTGAATTTTTAGTCGAAACCAATTAATGATAACATTATTGCTTGCGCATCAGAACTAACAGTTGATGAAATTTCATTTACTTGTAGACTTGTAGTAGTTTCATTTGTAGTAGGTAATTGTTCGGAAGTTGGTGTAGATGTAGAAGGAACAGTATTATATTGAAGCTCAGAGTCCATGTGTGCTCGGGTAAAGAGCTGAAGCTTTAATGACGTGTGGTAGCCGTGTCCTACTGTGCATCAGTAGTTGTTGGTGGTGGGGGGTCGTTTGTTTCTTGCACTGAAATGTAGATGGAATCATAACTTTCTGGAGGATGTACTAAAATTTGTTGTATAGGATCTGCATCAATAGGAAAACTTTGCGTTTCAATGCAAAGTCCATCTTTAATAAAAGAAACATATAAAACAGAACTCATGTTTATTTAGATGTTTACTCTGCCAGTTCTACTAGCAAACTGATGTGTCAGCAGCGGCGCTGCAACCTCCCTTGACATGTGCAGCTCGGAACATCTGCCCTCCCCCCACCACCATAAGAGACTCCTCGCAATTTTTGGATTTGTAGTGTTAGTTCTAACGTAGGTGTTGTAGGGTGAACATCTCAGTACTAAACAATTGTTTTTTTTTAACATTTGGCTTAAAATATTTATTTAACTTTGTACAAGTTACAATATTTTTAAAGATGCTACTTTATTATATTACCTTAATACTTAGTTATAATATTTAGTTAAAGAAATCGAAACTGTAGTTGCGATTCAAAATAGAAACATGGTTTCTTAACATTTGCCTTAAAAATATTTGTAACAAAATATCGTAAGAAAATTTTTACAACATATTTGAATTAATATGTTTGCAAACCCTATCATGCGAGTTTTAAAAGATAAACGAGACCGAGTGGGCCGGGTTTGACCTCGCATGCTTTCGCTTGTTGCCGACCAGTTAGCAATACAACTGGTTGACCTTGCGCCGCACTTTCGCTTGCGGCCGGCCGGCGAATACAGGTCGTCGTCCTTGCTGCATCACCCGGCACACCTGTCCTTGATTGTATAACACACTCTACACTCTACACTCGACAAGTTATTCTTTCCTTTGCCACCGTCCTAACAACACCTACTTCAATTTCACAATGAACCGCTCCGAGTATACCGAGATTTGGTATAACTGGTTTTCCTATCTTCAACTGCTTGGGGTACGAATTATTCAATCGAACAACAATCGTGATTGGTATGATGTTACAACCACTATTGCTCGAAAACCTTTTCAGCAAGTTTGGAAAAACATTCTTACCGGCACCAAAATTCGCACCGAACCACCCAAAATTCGCACCAAACCACCTCTATCACCTGTATCTTCAAACGTACCCCAGCAAAAATTTCATCTAAAAAAACTGAAACTTAACCGAAAATATGAAATCTTAAGACATTTATCTTCTTCTATTTTCATTTTTAATTCTGAAAAAACCAAAATTTATGTCATTGACATTCCCAAAAAAATTCCTATTCCCCTTAACCCTCGACACTTGATAATAAATAAAAAAGGTGCAAAGTTAAACATAAATATTACCGAGTAAAACCTTTTCCCACCTCCAAAGTCCACCCTGGTGGCAAAAAAAGGCCCTTCTAAGGGCCGACCTAAGACTTTCAAATTTAGGCTTAAGTTTAAGTATCAACCCTTGGTGACTAACAAGGGGTGGTTTGCGAAAGCCCCTATGGGACTTAGAGGTACACGGACCTTTTGTTAGTCACCAAAGGTTAAGGCTTTAGCAAAAGCTCCCCGCTATTGACTCAACCTTTGGGACTTAGAGGTATGTGAACCGCTTGTTAGTCACCAAGGGTTGAGGCTTTAGCGTCCAACCCTTTGTGACTTAGTGGTACACAGACCACTTGTTAGTCACCAAGGGTTGAGGCTTTAGCGAAAGCCCCCCGCTATTGACTCAACCTTTGGGACTTAGAGGTATATGAACCGCTTGTAGTCACCAAGGGTTGAGGCCCTAACTTAAGCCTAAATTTGAAAGTCTTAGGGTGGCCCTTAGAAGGGCCGATTTTGCCACCAGGGTGGACTTTGATTGAGAAGGGGAAGGAATATAAGGTTTAATTAAATATATTTATTCTCAATTTTCCACCCTCCGCTGTTACTAGTAAAAATTTTGGATCTGTCGGGACAAGTGGTGGTTTGGTTTTTGGAGTTGTGAGGATATAAATTTTCGTCCTCTCCTCGTTGTAGATATAAATTTTGTTTTCTTCAATTCTGTACAGATTATATTTTTTGTTTTTCTTTAATTCCTTTAGCCTGATGTTCTTTACTGGTGCGGGATGAATTGTTTGGGGGGTGGGGGTTTCTTTGATTGGTGCGGGTTGAATTTGTTGGGGGGTAGAAGAAGGGTGCAGTCCGCACAACTCCATCCAGTCTTCAGTTAAAATGTCGTCACAAATTGGAGCGATCGGAATCTCTTCATTTTGCGGCGTTGATGTTTCTGTAACTGGTGTGGGATACTGAAATAATTGGGGTTGATCTTCATTAACAGCATCAGCTATTATTTCGTTAATGGAGGAGGAGAGGACGGGAGTAGAAGATTTTTGCGGAATAAAATCGTTGATTGCAGAAAGGCTGATCGATACCGGGATGGAATGTTGCTTCATCAGAGGTTTCTTGAGCAGACCCAGAAGAATAGGGCAGGATGAAGAGGCAGATGAGGAGTCCATAATTAGATAAAGGAAATAATAAAATGGATATAATGAAATAGAAAAAACGTGGGAATGGATAGTAACAGCGATGGTGGCGAGTGGCAGAATAATACAAGGCGGGCGAATGGGGTTCTTATAGGCAGCAGACACAACAACCTTGTAGTCAAGGTAGTGACCAGGTCCAAGTAGGCACACAACAACCTTGTAGTCAAGGTAGTGACCAGGTCCAAGTAGGCCAGACGAAGTTGTGAGAGCGGTGGCTAGCGACCCGGCCAAGGCTACCGGCCTCGGCAGAGCGACACGTTGACCTACTAGTCAAGGCTCGCTAGCGAGGTCGAGTCTCGAGCTCGCTGATATAAGCAAGCGCGCAACGTTTCTCTTTGGCATTACGGTGAAGGTGTAACTGGTCCGCTTACGTGGAGGGTTATGCTGTAACGTAATGTTCGCCATGGTGTGTGGGGTGGCTTATGTCAAGCACACACTGCGTTCGGCTATTGTGGGAGAGGCGCCCTCCTATAATAGTCGGTCGCAATGGCAATCCACCTACCTTTCCATTTCCTGCGTGGTTTAATTGTCAGGGTTAATATTACGGTGAGGTGTGTGAGTTCGCTTACGTGATGATCACACCGTAACTGTAATATTAAGTTAGGTGTAATATTATAGGGAGGTGTGTGAGTTCGCTTACGTGATGATCACACCGTAACTGTAATATTACATAGTATAAGATAGAATAGGGGGAACGTTAGGTAGGGGTTAAGATATGATAGGGCGGTGAGGTGTGTGAGTTCGCTTACGTGATGATCACACCGTAACCGCATGCATGATAGCATTTAAGGGGTAGCATAAGTTATAATAAAGTAGTATAGAAATAAAGTAGTAGAATAAGGTAGGGACCCCACGCTTCCCCACCCCCCTTTTTTTATAATTTTTAAATGACCTTGACCTAGTTTTGATTGTTCTACTTTCGGACTTAGAATTATTTTAAATGATCTATTTTTTAGACTTAGATATTTTAATTTCAAAAGACTTACTTGTTTGACTTATATATTGATTGATTTTAAAACTCTACTTTTGAGACTTAAATATTTTGTTAAAGTTTTAAATAACCTAAGATTTTAGTTTTGTGTTGTATCTTTTATTAAATAATTATTTTTAACATTTGGGTTTTTGTAAATGTTTTAATTTCTGTTGATGGTGAGTTTAGTTTTCGCGTTGGTTATTAATATTTTTGAGTTTTTGCGTCATAACTTTTATACCGTTGGTTTAATCAAAAAATGTTACTGGACCTTTTTTGTTTGTCTTTTAATTCCGCTTAATTTGAGTACCCGCACGATAGATTTGGAGCATTTTTTGTTATATCCCCCCCCCCTCCCCGCGAACCCCCCCTCCCCCCTCCCCCCCCTCCCCCCTCCCCCCCCTCCCCCCTCCCCCCCCTCCCCCCCTCCCCCCCTCCCCCCTCCCCCCCTCCCCCCCTCCCCCCCCTCCCCCCTCCCCCCCCCTCCCGCGGAAACCCCCCTCCCCCCTCCGGCAAAACCGGTTACTTGATTTCGTCGCCGTTCAACTTTAGAACTGCGTCGCCGTACACGATGGCAGTGGATATAACAAAAATGCTCCAAATCCATCGTGCGGGTAGTCAAATTAAGCGGAATTAAAAGACAAACAAAAAAGGTCCAGTAACATTTTTTGATTAAACCAACGGTATAAAAGTTATGACGCAAAAACTCAAAAATCGAGGCTATAGGCAGTGGATATAACAAAAATGCTCCAAATCTATCGTGCGGGTAGTCAAATTAAGCAGAATTAAAAGACAAACAAAAAAGGTCCAGTAACATTTTTTGATTAAACCAACGGTATAAAAGTTATGACGCAAAAACTCAAAAATCGAGGCTATAGGCAGTGGATATAACAAAAATGCTCCAAATCTATCGTGCGGGTAGTCAAATTAAGCAGAATTAAAAGACAAACAAAAAAGGTCCAGTAACATTTTTTGATTAAACCAACGGTATAAAAGTTATGACGCAAAAACTCAAAAATCGAGGCTATAGCCTTGGGCTCACAGTATATATATAAGGTGTGCTGTAGTCTTGTGGTTACATTTGCCATGGAATCCCTCATGATCTTTAGTGCTGTGCACAACTTTGTCGAAGCCAAAAAAGTACTATGGTACATAAGAACGTATCATAGCAATCTGAAGTGTATTAGTGGAGTACTTGAAGCTGTTAAAGCAGACGGTACAAAAATCTGTTGCACTTCGGATTCTATGGATTACGAAGGACTCGAAACATGGGTCCTTTATTATGTACAATTTTGTACAAAAATTCACATCAAAGTTGACACGGACTAAAGGGGTTTTCTAGGAGGAAAGAAAAGAATAGATACCAACAATGCATGTTGGTAGCTATTCTTTTCATTCTTCCGCTAAGATTTAAATGACCTTGACCTACTTAGGACTTAGAAAATTTTCACTAAGTTACAATTGACCTTCAAAATAAGTAGGTCAAGGTCATTTAACTTTAAGCGGAAAAAAGAGAGGAACAGTGTTATTAATTAACACTGTTCCTCTCTTTTTTCCTAAAAGGCAGGGGGAGAAGTTCCGTTAATGTCTACTTTTATGTGGCAGAATCATATCCATCATCATCTGATTCATTTTGAAAGTTGATGTAATCTACATCAACCCAAAGATAATGGAATCCTTGTTCAAAAGCCATAGTATCAATGTATGTTTCAAGTGTTGAAAACCAATTCGGATCTACGAAAGGGTTGATGGTAACTAATAAACGTTGATATGTTAAATTTACCATTCTTTCCCCAGTAACATTAATCGTAAGAAAATTAATATTCTGGAGGACATGGATTAAATTTAACATAAATTGAATATGTTGTTGAGGAGTGCAAAAAACATTGTAAAACATACGGAAACTTTCCATGATTATCGGTGAGGGAAGTGATGCCTCTTCATATAATCCACGGTTTATATATACATTTTCCCCACCATAAAGTTTTAAAAGTGGGTCAAGGTCATCTGAAGATACCCTATGAACGGGGAACAGAGCAGTAAGTGGTTAGACCACAAACTGCTCTGTTCCCCGTCCCTATTTAATTTCTCATAATTATATGTGTTTATAAACACATACAATTAATTTCATATTTTGCCAGGGGGCAGAAATTGCAGAGATGACATTTTTCTTGAGGTGCCGGCATTTGTAGTTTATACCCAATTATTCCGCTTCTATAAGCAATAGTTCGATAAAGCTCGTCCCCCGGGCCGGCAAGAGGAAGCGCCTGAAAAAAAAAAATTATTAGTTTAAAGAAATTAAAAAAAATAATATATTGTTAACAAAATAAACAATGCAGTTAATGAAAAAACGTACCATGTGACATACGGCACATATTCTGCCAACATTTGGCCCTTCAAACCAAATTTTGGTTTTGTAGACGCATCGTCTTTTATGCTCATAAATGAGCTCTCCTTGCAAAATTGGCGGCAGCGGCTCTGACACCCTTCTGATATGCCGGAGCATAGGGTTATCGGTGCAGATACGCTGCAGACACAACTCGTACAAGGAGCTCATAGTTATGGTCTGGCTATGCAAACCTCAAAGCTTTAAATACGTACCAATCACCTTGATGGCGAAGGTGATTCCCCCTCCCCCCGGGTTTCCACTATATATTGAGCGGATAGAAGCTTTATAGAATTAATAGTTTGCTACATTTTGAATCAACAAAACGTTATGGAATCTTTCCCAAAATACCTGATTGATCAAAGATTAAGTAGAAACCGAAGGGAACAAAGAAGAAAACACAGATTAAAAAAAGCTTTTGAAAAATTAAAATTAGTTTTACCGGAAAGTCAAAAACAAAAAAAAATTAACAGACAATCTATAGTTCAAAATGCAATAGATTACATTAAAAAATTGGAAGAAGACTTGAAATCACCAACATTTAACTTAGAACAACAAGAATTTGAACAATCCGAACAGACATTTTTACAGGATATAGAAGAATTCCAACAATTCGAACAGAAATTTGTACAGGAAATAGAAGAATATCTTCAAACTTCGCAAAATTTAAACCAAGACATTTATGAAATTTTGTATCAACCTTTTGAAACTGTTTCCTTGCCAGTGTTAGAAAGCTTGGATGAATATTTTTTTGACGTCGAAAAGTAGAGGGGGTAAATGGGTGGTGAGCTGTTGTAAAGGCAGGGTAAACAGAGTAATCTTTACTTTCTTCGGATCCAGCGCTATGGCAAGCACTTCGTCTTCGTCCAGGTCTTCTTCCTCGTCATCAAGAACATCATCATCATCTGTTGTTTCTATTGTGAAACAAAAATCTCCTTCTCCAAAAAAATCTTCACCGAAAAAATCTCCTTCTCCAAAAAAATCTTCACCAAAAAAATCTCCTAAAAAAATTTCTGAAAAACTTCAAAAACTTCAAAAATTAAGAAAATCCTGTTTTAAGAAAGAACAATGTGCTCATATTTTAAAAAAAGGAGCGAACAAAGGTGAAAGGTGTGTGAAGTTGTGTAGTGTAGGTGAAAAATTGTGTAATTTGCATAACAAACGTGAACCTTCAAAAATTCAACCTTCTAAAAAAGTCAAAATTGAACCTTCCAAAAGTGAATTGTCAGAAAAAATTGAAAACTATAAAAGAATTAAAATCAACAGATTGAAATTAAACCACAAATATGTTTTTGTAAAAAAGATCAGTAACAGGGATGTTGTTCTTAGATGTTGTGATGAACTCTACTTGCTCAAATTACCAGTAAATCTTCAAATTCCAAATATCAGTAATGTTCATTATTATTTAGTAAGAAAATCTCCATCTGATAAAGTTAAATGGTCAAATTAAACACAAGACAAAAAAAATGGAGCGGGGGAATAGACCACTTTGTAATTCCAAGAGAATTACTTAGCGGTCTATTCCCCCGCTCATAGGGTATTTTTGAATGACCTTGACCTATTTTCAAAATTTACAATGGAGGGTTAATTTCTTATAAAAGCGGGATAACAAAATGACTTTTTACTTTTTACAATCTAGTCCTAAAAAAGAACAATGTTCGTATATTATTAAAAAAGGGTAAAAGATGTGTTGTGTAAATCAAACATTATGCAGTGCGCACAACAAATACCTCCCTTTGTTAAAACTGAGAGGTTAGTGTAAAAATGAAATAAAAAAAAATAGGAGCGGGGGAATAGACCACTTTGTAATTCTAAAAGAATTACTTAGCGGTCTATTCCCCCGTTCATAGGGTATTTTTTGGTGACCTTGACCTACTTCTTACACTTATAAATTTTCGCTAACTGCTATTGACCTTGAAAATAAATAGGTCAAGGTCATTCAATAATTAAAAAGAAAATGGAGGTGTACGGTTTTACAGAACCGTACACCTCAGAAACCTAACAGAAGAAAAGCTAAATCTACCTATATATAAATGACCTTGAGACTTAGAAATTTTCGCTAAGTCATTTTGTTGACCTTGAAAATAAGTAGGTCAAGGTCATTCGATAACTAAAAAGAAAATGGGGGTGTACGGTTTGACAGAACCGTACACCCCCGGAAACCTAAAAGAAGAAAAGCTAATTTACAATACAATCTGCCTAGAGTTTAAGAATTAATAAAAATAAAAAATAAAGAAATAAAATTTAGTTTAAAAAAAAATAGCTAGACAGCCCAGCGCTGCACATCATGATTACAGTGTGATCATCACGTAAGCGAACTCACACACCTCACCATAAGCGCACAACGCTAAGCTAAAACAAAAATGTTATTTTGAAATAGCAAGTTGTTTAATTAAATTTGGGAAAAAATGTTATACAAATATGTTTTTTATTTCCTAACACTAAAGGAGCCAGTGTCTCGCCATTAGCGACGCAGAACAACTGAGGTCTAGCGAAACTCCGGAGGTAGGCGAACTACCCATCCAGCACGTATAGAGGTTGTAAGTGACCCGCTTTGGTGAGCGTAATCACTACAAAAGCGGTAGCCGGTTTTACCATTATTGGTTTTACCATGCAAAAGATGGAAGGAAAAAAGGAAAGGAAATTGGAATTGAAAGGTGTCCCTAACTAAAAAGGAGTACAAGACAAGAGAGGGAATGCCCTCAACAAGCTTGTTGGAAAAAGGAAATTGGAATAGAAAGGTATTAAAAACATATCATATAACATTCCTAAAAACAAAAATTTTACTTTAAATTTAAACATTCCAGGCAGAAATATATTGTAAGTAAAAGAAAGATTTTAAAATAATACTAACTACCAAACCAGCAAATTAAAAACAAACTACAAACCCTAGGGTATCTACAAGCACAAACAACTACCATGCCTTAAAATTAATCAGTCCTACGTCAAGATGTTATTATACAAATAACACCAAGATATTTTCACCAAACAGCAAAAATGATAAAATGTTCAGGGCGCCTTCTGAACATGTTACCACCTCACTGTCTAGCGAGCAACTGATGCCGAACCACACGCGCAGATCCCGGACCCCAACTCGGCTTGAGGTCATCCCCCCTCCTCGCTTACCCCCTCCCAAACCACAGGACCCTTACTGCGGGTTTGGTTTCCATCATTCTTTTGCCATTGTTCCAACAGGCAACAACATTTCTTTCTTTACTTTACATTGGATTTGTAAATATTTTAAGTGTTAAAACTTCTCAATATTTAATATTTTAGGACTTTGAAAAATTTTCAAACCTATCATTCTTTTGCAAATGTTTAAACAGGCAACAACACTTCTTTCTTTATTTTTACTTTACATTGGACTTGTAAAACTTCCTAATAATTAATACTTTCGGACTTAGAAAAATTTTCAAACATTTGCTTCAACATTTATTTTACAATATCAAGTTTCTTTTATAATGCCTCCAACAGACAACAATTTTCCTTTTGGATGTACAATTTGTGAAAAAATATATAAAATAGTTGAACCAGAAGACTTAACGGATGACGAAAGTATTTTTGAAAATAGTTTGATTCCAGTAGAAGATACATCTGATGCTACATCCGATGCTACATCCGATGCTACGTCTGATGCTACAAGTGATGAAGAAAATATTTTGGAAGTACCAGTAGCAATAGGCGAAGAAACACCGTTAACACATGTTGTAACAATTAACTATGATCCAGTACAATATATACATGCTCTTGTTCGGCGACGTTTGTTTCCGGCATCGGACATGGAGGAAGATGAAAGCGATAACGATTTGGAAATAACATATTTAAACAACAGCAATGATGATCACACTTACGACGCATAATATATGTATTATTTTGAACTTAAATTATTTGACGTTGGCACTTAGATTTTTTTAAAACTTCCATTATTTGACCTTGAGACTTAGAATTTTTTTAAAACTTCCATTATTTGACCTTGAGACTTAGATTTTTTCTAAAACTTTCATTATTTGACCTTGACACTTAGATTTTTTTAATACCTGCATTATTTGGCACTTAGATGTTTTTTTAAACTTGCATTATTTGACCTTGACACTTAGGAGTTTTGAAATATAAGAAATTTAACTGTTATTAACACTTTTTGTGTTTAATACAGAAAAAGTGGTGGGGGTAGTGCTATAAATAGGGGTAGTTTAAGAGTGGTTCTTATTATTACTGCAACTTTTGTGGAGAGCACACCTACGTCATGTATTACTGCATCAGTTGTGAAGAATCTTTTGAAAATGAAAACTTACTACAAATACACAAAGAAGTGTACCATAACAACGAAACAAGAAACAATGCAGAAGAAGAAGATTTGGAAGAATTAGATCAAATGCTGGCTACCCATCAACAACAACTAAATTCAAGACCAAGTGTTATTCAGTACGCACCCGGACCATCTTTGGATGTGGAATTATACGCCCGAGCTTTACCAGGCAGTGTAGTAACTCATTTTAAGATTGACAATGCTCAATTGCAACTAGCACAATTTATATTGAAAGCAAAAACATTAGTAACAGAAACATTGAAGAATGAACTAAGAAGATTAAATTTTATAAAGTTTGGAATATTATTAGATACTGTATTTACAAATGTTCAGAATGAAACATCACCAAGAGGATTTTTAACTAAAAACAAAACCATCATGTTTGCATCGGATATAAGCTCAATTGTGGATGATTGTTTTGAAGAACTTTTAACAAAATTACAAGAACATGAAGGAAGAGGTTCTGGATGGAGTTTGTTAAGTATAACAAGCTTAGATGTGAGAGTTCATAAACATGGATATGGAATGAGAGGTAGTAGTTATATTGCTTTGCCAAGGAAGATTCGAGTAACCAAATCTTGTGTTAATGTACAAAATGAAAATGCTGAATGTTTCAAGTATGCAATGCTAGCAAAATATGTAGAAGATCATGTGGAACGACCGAGTAGAGCATACGATGAGGTTTCCTATATGTATAACTTTCAAGGCATGACTTATCCTGTTTCAATTCAAGACATATCAAAATTTGAAAAGAAAAATCCTTTTGCATCTGTAAACATCTTTGGCTTAGATTCATCCAACAATGTCTATCCCTTACGTATAACACCCACCGAACGCAGAGATCATACTGATTTATTATTTATAACTAAAGGTGATATCTCACATTATGTATATATTAAAGATTTTGAAGCTCTAGTTTGCAAACAGTTATCAAAACGTGAACAACCAAAAACAACTTGTAAAAGATGTTTCTGTTTTGTAAACAAACCTTTAAGAAGAGGAGGTTCAGAATGGTTAACAGAACATAAAAGATTATGCAATGGAAACTATGAAGTAAGAATTAAATTACCACACCCTAGCAGATCACAAGTAAAATTTGATAAAGTTATCCAACAATACAGAATCCCCGTTGTAGTGTATGCAGATTTTGAATCTTCATTGCTTCCACTTGAACAAGAAGAAGGAGAGGAAATTACAAGCAGAACAAAGTATCAACTTCACAAACCAAACAGCTACTGTTTAATAGTAAAATCCACTCTGCCTGAAGAACATCTTCAAGAATATGGTTTGACATCTACACCAAAGATCTATCGTGGAGAAGAAGCAGCTCGATACTTTGTTGATGATTTATACGACATCGCTGGGAAAGTGGAAGCAATGTATAGCAATGTGGTTCCTATGTCACCTATGACACCGGAAGAAATTTATCTTTATGATTCGACAACAACATGCTATTTGTGTAACAATCAATTTACAGAAACTAAAGTTAAAGTTCGCGACCATGACCATCTGACAGGAGCCTACAGAGGTGCAGCTTGCAACGGATGTAACATCAACTACAAACTACCATCTTTTATTCCCGTCGTTTTTCACAATCTTAGCGGATACGATGGACATTTTATCATTCCTGAATTAGCAAGAGACAACGGTGAAATAGACGTTATAGCACAAACTATGGAAAAATTTATAAGCTTTTCAAAAAAGGTGGGCAAAATTAAACTTAGATTTGTTGATTCTTTTCGATTTATGCCTTCCAGTCTTATGAAACTTTCTGAAAATTTAAGAAGACAAAATTTAATAGAAACAAGCAAAATTGTACCTGCAGAAAAAATGGATTTGGTTCTTCGGAAAGGAGTTTTCCCGTATGATTACATCGATGGACTACATAAATTTCAAGAAACGTCACTTCCTCCACCAGAAGCTTTCAAAAGTAAACTTACCGATTTGGACATTTCACCTGAAGACTATCAACACGCATGCAGAGTTTGGGACGAATTGGAAATGAACACTCTGGGAGATTATTCTGACTTTTATGTAAAACTTGATGTGACCCTTCTCTGCGATGTGATGGAAGAATTTAGAAACACCTGCTTTGAAGCTTACGGATTAGACCCTCTTCATTCTTATACTTCTCCAGGACTAGCTTGGCAAGCTATGCTAAAAGAAACAAAGTGCAACCTTCAATTATTAACAGATATTGACATGGTGTTGATGATCGAATCGGGCGTTAGAGGTGGATTGACCCAAAGTGTTACTAGACATGTTAAAGCTAACAACAAATATCTTCCAAACTACGATAAAGAAAAACCATCAGTGTTCTTGGGATATTTCGATGCCAACAATTTATACGGATGGGCCATGTCTAATCCACTTCCTTTTGGAAACTTTGAATGGGTTAATCCAGACTCTATTGGTGATATTTCGCAAATTTCAAAAGACGGAGACACCGGATACATATTGGACTGTGACTTTGAATATCCAGAACACTTGCATGATTTTCATTACGATCTTCCGCTCCTTGCAAAAACAGAAGTTTCACCAATTGGCAAACATCCAAAATTAATGATGACTCTTGAAAATAAACAAAGATACGTAGCTCACTTTTGGGTTGTTCAACAAGCACTCCAATTGGGTTTACGTATAACCAAAATTCATAGAGTTTTAAAATTTTCCCAATCTTGCTGGTTAAAACCGTACATTGATTCAAACACCAGAAGAAGAGCAGCTGCAACATCAACATTTCAAAAGGACTTTTTTAAATTAATGAATAATGCGATATTTGGAAAAACATTGGAAAACAAAAGAAAACACAAAAATGTTAAATTAATTACAGATCCTATAAAACTAGAAAAACTTGTACAAAAACCAAACTTTGAAACATCCGTTATCATCAATGAAAACCTTGTGGCAGTATCTATGAAGAAGACAAGCGTGAAAATGGATCGTCCGTTGTACGTTGGAATGTCAATCTTGGATATTTCCAAAACCCACATGTACGATTTCCACTACAACAAAATGGTCGCCTTCTACGGTAGAGATAACATCGGAATCGCCTACATGGACACGGACGCTTTCATCTACTGGATTCTTACTGAAGATATGTATTTGGATCTTCGAACATTTGTTCACAAAAATGAATTTGATTTTAGTGACTATCCAAAAGATCATTTAAATTATGACAATGATCGGAACAAAAAGAAACTTGGGAAATTTAAAGACGAAGCAAATGGAATTTTACTGAAAGAACTTATTGCACTAATGTCAAAATTGTATTCACTACAATTGGATAAAGAAGAAAACAATATTATTAAAAAAGCTAAGGGAGTAAAAAGTTTGTATCTTAAGAAGAATGTAAATTTTGAACACTACAAGCAATGCTTATTTGAAGAAACGACTATAACTGCAAAATTCAACACCATCAGAAGTTTCAACCATCAACTGTACAGCGTAACAGAAGTGAAAAAAGCACTCTGCTCCAATGATGACAAACGACACATTCTTCCAGACAAAATTCACACTCTACCATTCGGCCACTACTCTCTCAATCCTATCAATGAGTAAAAAGAAAAAGAAAAAAGAAAAAAAAGAAAAAAAATAAAAAAAAATAAAAAAAGAAAAAAGAAAAAAAGAAAAAAAGGGGAAATCACAGCATGCTCGCTGTGATTTCCCCTTTTTTTAAAATATGTTGAAATGACCTTGAACTATAAAAGCGGATGCAGAAAAAGAAACACTCAATACTAACTTGACTTTGTTAGTAAAATCATCATGACAGACTTAAAGGAAAAGATTGTTAATGAACTTCATAAACCTGCAAGAATAAAGTTTCCACGACGAAATACTGTTGTAAAAGGAATAAATGATTTATATCAAGCAGATTTAATTGAAATGCAACCGCATAGTAAAATAAATAAAGGATTCAAATACATACTTACGATTATTAATTGTTTTACTAAAGTTGCTGATGCTTTGCCATTAAAAGACAAAACTGGTAACAGCATAACAAAAGCTATGGAAGTAGCTATAAAAAGAGATAAAAATAAAATTAAACATTTACAAACTGATGATGGGAAAGAATTTTTTAATAAACATTTTGCCTTGTTAATGAAAAAATATAACATAAATCATTATTCCACAAATTCTGAGAAAAAGGCAGCTATAATTGAAAGATTTAATAGAACCTTAAAAGGTGCAATGTATAAAATGTTTTCGAAAAGAGGTTCTTACGTATGGGTTGATATCTTACCAAAATTAATAAGCGATTACAACAACAAGTTTCATAGAACTATCGGTATGGCACCTAACAAAGTGAATAAGGAAAACGCTAAACTAGTTTTACAACGAATTAAAAAGAATACACAGCCAAAAGCGGAACAAAGAAAACCAAGAAAATTTAATGTTAATGATAAAGTTCGAATTAGTAAATACAAAGGAGTGTTTACTAAAAAATACCTGCCCAATTGGACAAACGAAGTTTTTACAGTGTATAAAGTACAACCTACTGTACCGGAAACTTATATTTTAAAAGATAACAAAGGAAATTTGTTACAAGGCGGTTTTTACGGACATGAATTGTTAAAGTCAACAGTAGGCGATGTTTATCTTGTTGAAAAGGTGTTGCAAAGGAAAAAAGACCAAGTTAAAGTACGTTGGTTGGGGTTTGATAAAACTGAAGACTCGTGGATACCTATAAAAGATTTGATTTAGTTTTAAATCAACTTATTTACTCTTCTGCCTTTGAATAAGATGGAGATTGTTCACCATAAAGATAAATTTAATATTAATAACATTGATGATTTAACCGTAGATAACGTTAAAATCAACAATGGTAAACACGGCAGTTTATTTCCAAACACTGTACGATGTATAGTCAGCGGTCCTTCAAACTGTGGCAAAACTAACGTTGTGTTTAACTTAATTACAAACACAAAAGGATTGCGATTTAATAACCTATATATTTTTTCAAAGTCCTTACATCAACCAAAGTATCAATTGTTGGAAAAGATCCTGACTGATGTGCCCGATGTTAACTATTACAAATTTAATGCTAGTGACAGTGTTATGCAACCAGACCAGGCTAAGCCGTATTCTGTATTTGTATTTGATGATGTATCTAGTGAAAATCATGATACTATTAGAAACTATTTTGCCATGGGAAGACATAATAATATTGATAGCATATATATCGGACAAACATATAGCAAAATTCCAAAACAACTAATTAGAGACAATGCAAATATTTTAGTTTTATTCAAACAAGACGATACAAACCTAAAACATATATACAACGATCATGTAAATGCTGATATGTCATTTGATAAATTCAAAGAGCTTTGTGGAAAAGCTTGGGCGGAAAAATATGGATTTTTGGTAATTATGAAAGATAAAGCTATAACAGATGGTCGTTACCGCATAGGTTTTGATAAATTTGTTTTAATACATTAATTAACAACATCATCGTACAAGTCTTCATGGTGTAAACATGGTTAATCAGGAAAAGCTATTAAAAGAAATAAAATCACTTAGTGATTCTATTAGACATAAAAACAGAGCGTTAAGATTAGGAATAAGTGAAAGAGAGAAATTTCTGGAATCAACATTTAAACCTATTACTGAGCCATTAAAACAATTAGGACAAAATGTTAAACATTCAACATTTAATTTTTCCGGAGATGCTATTTTACCCATTTCAAAATTTGAACAAAAAGAAGAATATGAAAGTGATACAAGTTTTACACAACAAGGAGAAACAACTGAAGAAGAAAGCGAACTAGGTGAAGAAACGGATGTTTTAACAGAAAAAGAAGGTCTTTCTACAAGCGAAGAACAACAAGAAGAAGAAGAGCCTATTAATCCATCCAACTTGAGCAAATTGGGCTCGGATATCGCGTATAAAGGGCCGCTTGCAAGACAATTTGTATTAAAAATGTTACATTCTGCACAACCAACTCGAAAATATCATACTTTTGGTGCTAGAATAGAAGAAAATGGGCTAATGATTGGAGATAGCAAACTTGATGTAGACGAACATTACAATATTATTATAAATAATAAACAATACAAGGGTACAAAAGGATTGTTTGAACTTATTTTTAAGCCGAAACCTAATAAATATACTAAAAAGGATTTAAACATTTTTAAACAAATATTGGAGGATACAAATGCGCATAAGAAAAATTATTCTAAAAATTTTAATGTTCATAGAAATGCATCAGAAAAATATAAAACTATTATTGCTAAACTTTTCCCACCAAAAAGAAGGGAACCCATAAAAAGAAAATCATTATCTTCTGCTGAAATAAATATTTTACATAAAAGAAGAAAAACAAATCAATCAAGTTTATCAGGAAAAGGATTATTAAAAAACTTGTATGATACTAATATAATATACTACAACGATATAAACAAATTGGTTGACAGAATGAAGTTGATATATGAAGCTAAACAAGCCGGACATAGTGGTTTAGAAAATGAATGGGTAGCTTTGGTCGGCGAACTGCGAAATCGAGGAGTAATTGCATAAAAAATATGAGTATATATAATACAAGTATAACTGATTAAATATTCAGTATAACCATGAGTGTGGATAAGTCTGGACGGTATTCCGAAACTGGAAGCAAATCAGGATCTTATGGAAAAAGAGGTGGTTTACCACTAACATCCGATGGAGATTATGATATAAATAACAAACGTTTAAAGTTTGTAAATGATCCAAAAGATGAAAATGATGCGGTAAATTTTAAAACTTTAAGAAGTGAAACATTACCTAGCTTAAAGCTTCAAAATGAAGTGTATAACGCTAATTTTTATAGAATTGTAAATCTTCCAAAACCAATAGATAAGAATGATTCGGTAAATAAAGAATATTTAATGTGGTACATAAACCAAACCTTACGATATGATCCTAGGAGTAATAATAAAGTATATGATGCAAAAGATCTTAGAATAGCCAATATAGCAGATCCTATTAATGATCAAGATTCAGTTACAAAAAAGTATTTACATTCAGTCATCCCTGAAAAAACAGATAAATTTTCCTTTTACAACTTTGTAATACATGATATTGGAGACCCTAAAGATATGAAAGATGCTGTAAACCTTCAATATCTTACAGATCATTGTATTACGCATGATATTAATACAATTGATTGCAAAAATAAAGTGTTAACTAACGTTAAGGAAGGAACTGCAAAATCACATGCAGCAACAATAAGTCAAATAATGAAATTAAAAGATAAGAAATGGGATGCTGATGCAAAAATAATTACTAATGTTAAAAAAGGGTCGGATGAAACTGATGTAGCAACAATTGGACAAGTTCCTGTATTACAAGAAGGCGGCCGACAAGCCTTTGATTGCAAAGGGAAACCACTAGTCAATGTTGCAGAAGGAATAAGAGACAATGATGTAGTTACAGTAGCACAAATGCATCAGAAGGGACACATATACTATAATCTTTTTCTAAGAAAAGATTTAAATAAGCAGTCTTTTTTTTGTGAAGACTTGCGATTGACTAGCTTAAAAGACCCTATTAATTTTACTGATGCTGTTAATGTAAATTACATTGTAAGACTCTTAAGTGTAGTATTATATGATATTTATAACACAATAAAGCCCATAAAATCTGATCAAAAATTAAATTGGGTTAAAAAGAATGTTATGGAAAAATATTTTTTAAATAAGGAAAATGATACTTTAAGAACTTCTAAAGGTGATGATGATGAAGAAGATACAATCCTTCCACAAAACTGGAAAAAAATGTTTTACCCATAAACAAACATACTTATAAATAAACAATGTCAAAGGATAAGTGCATCATTCATTATAAAGCATTTATAAAATAAACAAGTATCGACATTTCCTTTCACTATAAAAGACCATGTTGAAAGTTCAACGCATCAGTCATAATCGACACGTTATAAAGAGAGGAAGAGGAATAGCATCAACAGCACTTTCTCTTATTACTAAGCCGGTTGGAGCTATAGTTAATAAAGCTATCGATTTATTACCTGTAGAACTACATTTACCAGGAGGTTATCAATATTGTGGTCCTGGAACAAAATTGAAAAAAAGACTCGCTAGAGGAGATCTTGGAATAAATAAACTTGATCAAGCCTGCAAACAACACGATATAGCATATTCAAAGTTTGCAGATACTAAAAATAGATCAATAGCGGATAGAGCACTTGCTGAAAAAGCTTGGCAAAGAGTAACATCCAGCGACGCTAGTATCGGTGAAAAAGCAGCAGCTTTAGCGGTATCAGCAGCAATGAAGGGTAAAACGATGTTTGGAGGTGGAAAGAAGAAAGGAGGTGGAAAAAGAAGAAGAAAACCTGCAAAGAAACGTGGAGGAAATATAAGAAGAAAACGACGATCCACCGCAGGTAAAAATAAAAAGAAACAAACAATATGGTCAATGATAAAAAAAGGAGGAGGATTATACCTAAGACCGTATCGTGTGTATTAAACAGAAAAAAACAATTACTAATTCCAAATAAAGAATTAACAGATAAAGAATTAATTACTTATGTTTCTTGTTTAAAAATTCCATTTTTTAGAGGAGTGTTTATGAAAGATGCATTACCTGTTAAAATATGGAAAAATGAAACCGGAATAGTAAATTTAGATAATAGTAAAGGATCAGGCACTCATTGGGTATGTTATAAGAAACTAGGATCAACTATTTACTACTTTGATAGTTTTGGTAATCTCCCACCACCAAAAGAACTACAATATTACTTTAAAACAGCTAAAAATGTACTATACAATTATAAAAGAGAGCAACCTGATGATACGGTAATCTGTGGACATTTATGTTTAGATTTTTTAACAAAAAGCGTTAGTCAACTTTAAGATGTCTTCCTATACAGTATCATTAACTGGAACTTCATCTACTTTGCGAAGTGTTCTTTTCCCTGCGTTACGTTTAGAAAAAGATAAATTATGGGAAGCCGCATTATTAGATATAACAACTTATAATTCTATTCCCAACGTTACTGAAAATGTTAATGACAAAATACATTATTACAAAACAAAAGATAAAAATACAAACAAATATTCAGATATACAAGTATTTAGTTTACCCACTGGAGCATATGAAATTGATGATATAAATGAAGCGATACAAAATCATATGGGAAAAGATAATATAACAATAAAAGGAAATAACAATACTATGAAAGCTGAAATTAAATCTAAATATTATATAGATTTTAGCAAAGAACATTCAATTGGTAGTTTATTAGGATTTCCTAAAACAACAAAAATTTTTGAACCTAATATTAACCATTCAGGTGCTAGAACTGTAACAATAATGAAAGTTAACAGTATAGATATTACATGTAATATTATACATGGTTCTTATAGAGATGGTGAAAATACTCACATATTGCACACATTCTATCCAACGGTCGCTCCGGGTTTTAAAATTGTGGAAAAGCCACAAAACTTGGTGTACCTACCGTTAAACACCAGTTTTATTTCAGACATTGTGGTGAACATACTAGATCAAGACGGAAATCATATTGATTTTAGAGACGAACCTATAACTATACGAATACATATAAAATCAACCGTATAACAATGGGGTTATCATTTAAAAAGAAAGAGCTGACTGGTAAACAAGTCAGTAGCACTTCAGCTATAGAAGGATTAACAAGTGATAACATTCGTTTTCTAGAAGAAATTGGATTAAAACTTATTAATAATGGAAATATTGGATATAGCGCAGGGTCCGACATTCGACGAAACCTTATGGGAAAAGGAATATCATACGCACAACCCTTACGCTTCATCAAAATTAAATAATAATGATGAAATTAGAATTCCCATACAACAACAGGATATTTATACACTTCCATGTGAAAGTTATTTGTATATCGAAGGAAGAGTAACAAAAAGAGATGGAAGCACTGCAAGTACTGTTCCGTTCATAAATAACCCCATGGCATATTTGTTTGATGAAATAAGATATGAAATTTCCGGAGTTACAGTAGATTCAACAAAAAAGGTGGGAATTACAAGTACATTAAAAGGATTAGCATCTTTAACACCGAGTGAAAAAAATATGCTGGCCGCCGCAGGATGGGTAGCACCCGATTCCAGTACAATCACTCCAAACACTTCAGGCAATTTTGACTTTTACATTCCTTTAAGATTACTTTTAGGCTTTGCCGAAGATTACCGAAAGATAATAATAAACGTAAAACAAGAATTAGTTTTGTTAAGATCATCAAACGACAAAGATATTATTATGGCGCCTGATGGAACAACGGAAGCTACTTTAGAATGGAAAATGCAATTAGACAAGATTGTTTGGAGAGTACCGCATGTACGGTTAAACGATCAGAATAGAATTTCATTATTAAGAACTTTAAAATCAGATCGTGATATCGTAATACCATTTAGAAGTTGGGAGTTTCATGAATATCCGGTTTTACCGGAAACACAACGTCATACATGGACTGTAAAAACTTCTACCCATTTGGAAAAGGCAAGATATGTAATATTTGGATTACAAACAAAAAGAAGAAATGAAATAACTAAACATGCTGGTGAATTTGATCATTGCAAACTTACAAATTTTAAGGTGTTTCTAAACTCTCAATTCTTTCCATACGACAACTTTAACATAAACTTTACAAAAGACAGGTTTAGCGTTTTGTACAATATGTACGCAAGATTCCAAAATTCATATTATGGAAAAACAAACACACCTTTATTAACGCCAAACCAATTTAAATCTAACTATCCGATTGTTGTAGTTGATTGTTCAAAACAAAACGAATCTGTAAAATCTTCCAGTGTAGATATAAAAATAGAAATGGAATTTGAACAAAATGTACCCAAAGATACATCTGCTTATTGTTTAATTTTACATGACAAAATTGTTACATATACACCTTTAACAGGAATTGTAAAAGCAGTTTTGTAATATGAAAAGGAAAAAAAAAATACCCCCACCACTCGGTTATAAAAGCAGGAGCGGGAACGAAAATTGTTTAGTTTACTGTCTACAGTTGTATGGGTAACATCGTCTACAGCATTATAAACAAAATGAGTTCTTTATCAGTTGTACAAGACGTTTCCGAAACAGCACCTTTATTGGAAAATGATGATAAACATTTTGAAGAAAATATTGTAAAGGAAATTGATGACTTTTTAAAGTTTGGAAAACAAAATAAAAAGTTGGAAAATAATAAAACAAATGTAAGAAAGAAAAGAAAACTTGAAGAAAATATTCCCCCAAACATTTTAACTGAAGTTTTCCTTCGCATCTTTTATCCTATTTCATCTTGCATGAGTAAAAGTGTGTCGATAGGATTGGTAAAATCATTAGACTACTCTCCCGCAGTAATCCTAAGCCATGGAACAAAGATGGTTTTATTTTCAGAAAATGCTTGGGATTCCTTTTTAAAACATCTACATCTTATTGAATGTTATTTAGCCAACAGTTTCTTTGGAAGAAAAACTAACATTCGACTTTTGGATTGTGACAATGAAATTGACATTATTAAACATCGTGGTCAACAACAAGTAAGAATTAGAGACTCGACACAATTTGAAAATAAAATTCTTCTAACACGTGAAGAATTTTACATTTTAAACTATGCAACATCACCTATTACCAGGTATATGAAACAATTAGTATTTTCAAGCTCTGTTATTAAGGAATATCTGGTAGATGCATGCGAAAAACAACCAGAAAGCACTTTACAATACGGACCAATAGATACATCCATCTTTAATAGAATACCTCACGAAGTGGAAATGTGGAGGCAGTTAAGAAACTTTGAACCTTTTACCGAAGTTGCAACGGAGGCTACAGAAGAAGAAACCAACAACAACAACAACAGTACAGAAGAAGAAACCACCAACAACAATAATACAGAAGAAGAAACTTTGCTAGGTTAAAACTACAATGTAATTTAACAAAAGAATAAACCGTGGGGTAGGCCTACTGGGGATGGTGCCCACGTTAAACATACACCAACGCGCCTACAACTGTACGGCCTGGTTTATATATATATCTAACCTACCGTGGTGTGGAAAACAGTTGATCAGCAGACACCGTGATGAGCAGACAGGATGAAGAAATGGCAGCAAAACCTTGTGTAATTGAATTTCAAGCATTTCGCGGAAACAATGATAGATTTATCATAAAAGAATTGGTAATTTTGGATTTGCTTACACAAGTAGCATACCCGTTTTTATTTGAAGCACCGTGTTCTGTCCATGAACTAAAGTCAAAAGCTAAAATAACAAACAGATGGCTAACAAATAATTTTCATCATATCCATTGGTATGAAGGTTTCCTACCGTACAACAATGTACACAAAATTATGTTTCATTTTTGCAAACAATTTACACACATATATACCAGAGGATTGGAAAAAAAGAATTGGATACGACAGTACACAAACAAAGAAGTTTTAAACATAAAAGTGGACAAAACATTTCACTTTGATGCTAGAAATATTTGTGTTTCTACAATAAATCCGAAACACAACCAATCTCAATGCGCATTACAAAACGCGTATCACTTGGCTGCTTACTTACAACAACAAACGGAAGAATGTAGTGGGGGTTCCGAAGGTTATATAAACGAAGAGGCAACACACCCCGAGTATCAGTCTAACTCCATACTCCGAACAGACAACATCTCCTCTGAAGGATGGCATCACAACAGTTTCTCCAATGTTTAGTTGAACAATTCAATTTGCATTCAAAATCAAATACTCTAATTATCAAGAAATGTTCAGAATTAAAAGAACAGAAACATTATATTGTTCATGAAATGAAGAAAATTGATACAACGCATGGAGACGCAGTCGTCGCATCTTTATCCGATGCACCATATACACCGGGTGATGAACCAAAGTTTCAAGTATATCTTCCAAAACGATTCGTCCAGTTGCTGCAAAATGAAGATCTGCGGGAAATTCAACCAGGATCATTATATTTGGTGTCACACGGAATGAGCGGAAACAACTCTACGGAACTAACTCTGCACATCGCACAAAAATAACATTGTAAAAAAAAATGTTTTAAATAAAAAGATAAAAAACAACATATCAGTATATGTTTTTATATACTGATATGTTGTATTTTTTTAAAACCTCAAACGGATGACCTTGAACTTTTAATCGATAGTATTATTCGATTATTTTATTCGATAGTATTATTCGATTATTTTATTCGATAGTTTTATTCGAATACTTTACATAAATACGAAACTTTAACGTTGAGAGGCTCAGTTCTGTTTAAGACAAGCTACAACCAACATGTCATCCAAAAGAAATAATCTAACACTTATAACTTATTGTTGCAAAGAAAAATGTTTTAAAATACCTGAAGATCAAGTTGACGGAAAAGCTTGTACAAAATGTAATTCTTTCAGCTATTGTAAATGTAGTTGCAAAACATATCAAAAGAACCGGTTGGATAAACTAGAAGAATTGCAACATCGACTCGGTCTATTGTGGCAACGATTAAATTCAAAGTGATTAAACAAACACCTGCCATTACCCCCACCACTACCCCCACTACCATCGGAGGTACCTGCAGCACCGGCTTTGCAATAGTCATTCCTGCTACACCTCTCGTCGAGTAAACAACTCTAGTCATGTCTCTCAACATTCGCGGGATTCACTACAACACTATCAATCTTACAACCTACAAGGATTTGGAAATTTTTAGTGAAGAACTAAAACAACTTATAACCACTGGGTTTGGTTTATCTTTAGAACTTTATGCAACAAACAATCAAAACGAAAAAAATGTGTTTTTGCCAACTTACAACAACAAGAAGAATGAAAATAAACAAGAACATTCAGCACCGACAACAACTTACTTTTCAAATTTAGGAGCAAACTTTACTAACTTGTAAAATAATACTTTTGTAAAAAAAACAAATAAATAAAAAAAGAAAATATCTTGCATTTTCGGATTTTCCGAAAATGCAAGATCTTTTTTAAAAACATCCCCAAAAGACCTTGACACACTTCCGGCCATTTAAAATTTAAATACCCAGCACAGCAGGGCATTTAAACTTTAAATACCCACCAAAAACACGTCACAGCTACGTCACAGCTGATGACGTCACTTCCGGTCACGTGACCGGAAGTAGCTGTCAAAAAATTGACTGCCTGTCAAAGTTTGATTGGGCCAGAAACGCCACATCGCCACTACTCATTGGGTGATAGAATAGGATTAGAACTATATTATTATACCACTCAGGTTACCGTCAAAACTTAGGTTTTGGAAATACGGGTGATTAAAATAGTCGCTTTGGATGTGTGGACAGCGATCCACCTAAGTTTGACATAAAATATAAAATAAATACGTCAGTGTGTCAGCATGACGTACACGTAGGATGAAAGAATAGGACCAGAACTTTAGTACTATACCACCCAAGTTACCTTAAAAACTTAGGTTTTGGAAATATGGGTGATTAAATTAGTCGCTATGCGATGTGCGGACAGAGATTTGTCGAAGTTTGACACGAAATATAAAAAAAATACGGAGGTGTGCCAACATGACGTACACATAGGATGATAGAATAGGTCCAGAACTTTAGTACTATACCACCCAAGTTACCTTAAAAACTTAGGTTTTGGAAATACGGGTGATTAAAATAGTCGCATTGAGATGTGCGGACAGCGATTTGTCAAAGTATGACATGAAATATAAAAATAAATACGGAATTGTGGATACATGACGTACACATAGGATGAAAGAATAGGACCAGAACTTTAGTACTATACCACCCAAGTTACCTTAAAAACTTAGGTTTTGGAAATACGGGTGATTAAAATAGTCGCTTTGGATGTGTGGACAGTGATCGACCTAAGTTTGACATAAAATATAAAATAAATACGGCAGTGTGTCAGCATGACGTACACGTAGGGTGATGAAATAGGACCAGAACTTCTGTATTATACCACCCAAGTTACCGTAAAAACTTAGGTTTTGGAATTATGGCTGATTAAAGTAGTCGCATTGAGATGTGCGGACAGAGATTTGTCGAAGTTTGACACGAAATATAAAAAAATACGGAGGTGTGCCAACATGACGTACACATAGGATGATAGAATAGGTCCAGAAGTTTAGTACTATACCACCCAAGTTACCGTAAATACTTAGGTTTTGGAAATATGGGTGATTAAATTAGTCGCTATGCGATGTGCGGACAACGATTTGTCTAAGTTTGACATGAAATATAAAAATAAATACGGAATTGTGGATACATGACGTACACGTAGGGTGATAGAATAGGACCAGAACTTCTGTATTATACCACCCAAGTTACCGTAAAAACTTAGGTTTTGGAAATATGGCTGATTAAAGTAGTCGCATTGAGATGTGCGGACAGCGATTTGTCAAAGTATGACATGAAAAATAAAATAAATACGGAAGTGTGCCAACATGACGTACACATAGGATGATAGAATAGGTCCTGAAATTTAGTATTATACCACCCAAGTTACCTTAAAAACTTAGGTTTTGGAAATATGGGTGATTAAATTAGTCGCTATGCGATGTGCGGACAACGATTTGTCTAAGTTTGACATGAAATATAAAAATAAATACGGAATTGTGGATACATGACGTACACATAGGGTGATAGAATAGGACCAGAACTTCTGTATTATACCACCCAAGTTACCGTAAAAACTTAGGTTTTGGAAATATGGCTGATAAAAGTAGTCGCATTGAGATGTGCGGACAGCGATTTGTCAAAGTATGACATGAAAAATAAAATAAATACGGAAGTGTGCCAACATGACGTACACATAGGATGATAGAATAGTTCCTGAAATTTAGTATTATACCACCCAAGTTACCTTAAAAACTTAGGTTTTGGAAATATGGGTGATTAAATTAGTCGCTATGCGATGTGCGGACAACGATTTGTCTAAGTTTGACATGAAATATAAAAATAAATACGGAATTGTGGATACATGGCGTACACATAGGGTGATAGAATAGGACCAGAACTTCTGTATTATACCACTCAAGTTACCGTAAAAACTTAGGTTTTGGAAATATGGGTGATTAAATTAGTCGCTATGCGATGTGCGGACAACGATTTGTCTAAGTTTGACATGAAATATAAAAATAAATACGGAATTTTGGATACATGACGTACACATTGGGTGATAGAATAGGATTAGAACTATATTATTATACCACTCAGGTTACCGTCAAAACTTAGGTTTTGGAAATACGGGTGATTAAAATAGTCGCTTTGGATGTGTGAACAGCGATCCACCTAAGTTTGACATAAAATATAAAATAAATACGGCAGTGTGTCAGCATGACGTACACGTAGGATGAAAGAATAGGAACAGAACTTTAGTACTATACCACCCAAGTTACCTTAAAAACTTAGGTTTTGGAAATATGGGTGATTAAATTAGTCGCTATGCGATGTGCGGACAACGATTTGTCTAAGTATGACATGAAATATAATAATAAATACGGAGGTGTGCCAACATTACGTACACATAGGGTGATAGAATAGGACCAGAACTTCTGTATTATACCACCCAAGTTACCGTAAAAACTTAGGTTTTGGAAATATGGCTGATTAAAGTAGTCGCATTGAGATGTGCGGACAGAGATTTGTCGAAGTTTGACACGAAATATAAAAAAAATACGGAGGTGTGCCAACATGACGTACACATAGGATGATAGAATAGGTCCAGAACTTTAGTACTATACCACCCAAGTTACCGTAAAAACTTAGGTCTTGGAAATATGGGTGATTAAATTAGTCGCTATGCGATGTGCGGACAACGATTTGTCTAAGTATGACATGAAATATAATAATAAATACGGAGGTGTGCCAACATTACGTACACGTAGGGTGATAGAATAGGACCAGAACTTCTGTATTATACCACCCAAGTTACCATAAAAACTTAGGTTTTGGAAATATGGCTGATTAAAGTAGTCGCATTGAGATGTGCGGACAGAGATTTGTCGAAGTTTGACACGAAATATAAAAAAAATACGGAGATGTGCCAACATGACGTACACATAGGATGATAGAATAGGTCCTGAAATTTAGTATTATACCACCCAAGTTACCTTAAAAACTTAGGTTTTGGAAATATGGGTGATTAAATTAGTCGCTATGCGATGTGCGGACAACGATTTGTCTAAGTTTGACAGGAAATATAAAAATAAATACGTAATTTTGGATACATGACGTACACATTGGGTGATAGAATAGGATTAGAACTATATTATTATACCACTCAGGTTACCGTCAAAACTTAGGTTTTGGAAATACGGGTGATTAAAATAGTCGCTTTGGATGTGTGGACAGCGATCCACCTAAGTTTGACATAAAATATAAAATAAATACGGCAGTGTGTCAGCATGACGTACACGTAGGATGAAAGAATAGGACCAGAACTTTAGTACTATACCACCCAAGTTACCTTAAAAACTTAGGTTTTGGAAATATGGGTGATTAAATTAGTCGCTATGCGATGTGCGGACAGAGATTTGTCGAAGTTTGACACGAAATATAAAAAAAATACGGAGGTGTGCCAACATGACGTACACATAGGATGATAGAATAGGTCCAGAACTTTAGTACTATACCAACCAAGTTACCTTAAAAACTTAGGTTTTGGAAATACGGGTGATAAAAATAGTCGCATTGAGATGTGCGGACAGCGATTTGTCAAAGTATGACATGAAATATAAAAATAAATACGGAATTGTGGATACATGACGTACACATAGGATGAAAGAATAGGACCAGAACTTTAGTACTATACCACCCAAGTTACCGTAAAAACTTAGGTTTTGGAATTATGGCTGATTAAAGTAGTCGCATTGAGATGTGCGGACAGAGATTTTTCGAAGTTTGACACGAAATATAAAAAAATACGGAGGTGTGCCAACATGACGTACACATAGGATGATAGAATAGGTCCAGAACTTTAGTACTATACCACCCAAGTTACCGTAAAAACTTAGGTTTTGGAAATATGGGTGATTAAATTAGTCGCTATGCGATGTGCGGACAACGATTTGTCTAAGTTTGACATGAAATATAAAAATAAATACGGAATTGTGGATACATGACGTACGCGTAGGGTGATAGAATAGGACCAGAACTTCTGTATTATACCACCCAAGTTACCGTAAAAACTTAGGTTTTGGAAATATGGCTGATTAAAGTAGTCGCATTGAGATGTGCGGACAGCGATTTGTCAAAGTATGACATGAAAAATAAAATAAATACGGAAGTGTGCCAACATGACGTACACATAGGATGATAGAATAGGTCCTGAAATTTAGTATTATACCACCCAAGTTACCTTAAAAACTTAGGTTTTGGAAATATGGTTGATTAAATTAGTCGCTATGCGATGTGCGGACAACGATTTGTCTAAGTTTGACATGAAATATAAAAATAAATACGGAATTGTGGATACATGACGTACACATAGGGTGATAGAATAGGACCAGAACTTCTGTATTATACCACCCAAGTTACCGTAAAAACTTAGGTTTTGGAAATATGGCTGATTAAAGTAGTCGCATTGAGATGTGCGGACAGCGATTTGTCAAAGTATGCCATGAAAAATAAAATAAATACGGAAGTGTGCCAACATGACGTACACATAGGATGATAGAATAGTTCCTGAAATTTAGTATTATACCACCCAAGTTACCTTAAAAATTTAGGTTTTGGAAATATGGGTGATTAAATTAGTCGCTATGCGATGTGCGGACAACGATTTGTCTAAGTTTGACATGAAATATAAAAATAAATACGGAATTGTGGATACATGGCGTACACATAGGGTGATAGAATAGGACCAGAACTTCTGTATTATACCACTCAATTTACCGTAAAAACTTAGGTTTTGGAAATATGGGTGATTAAATTAGTCGCTATGCGATGTGCGGACAACGATTTGTCTAAGTTTGACATGAAATATAAAAATAAATACGAAATTTTGGATACATGACGTACACATTGGGTGATAGAATAGGATTAGAACTATATTATTATACCACTCAGGTTACCGTCAAAACTTAGGTTTTGGAAATACGGGTGATTAAAATAGTCGCTTTGGATGTGTGAACAGCGATCCACCTAAGTTTGACATAAAATATAAAATAAATACGGCAGTGTGTCAGCATGACGTACACGTAGGATGAAAGAATAGGAACAGAACTTTAGTACTATACCACCCAAGTTACCTTAAAAACTTAGGTTTTGGAAATATGGGTGATTAAATTAGTCGCTATGCGATGTGCGGACAACGATTTGTCTAAGTATGACATGAAATATAAAAAAAAATACGGAGGTGTGCCAACATGACGTACACATAGGATGATAGAATAGGTCCAGAACTTTAGTACTATACCACCCAAGTTACCGTAAAAACTTAGGTCTTGGAAATATGGGTGATTAAATTAGTCGCTATGCGATGTGCGGACAACGATTTGTCTAAGTATGACATGAAATATAATAATAAATACGGAGGTGTGCCAACATAACGTACACATAGGGTGATAGAATAGGACCAGAACTTCTGTATTATACCACCCAAGTTACCGTAAAAACTTAGGTTTTGGAAATATGGCTGATTAAAGTAGTCGCATTGAGATGTGCGGACAGAGATTTGTCGAAGTTTGACACGAAATATAAAAAAAATACGGAGGTGTGCCAACATGACGTACACATAGGATGATAGAATAGGTCCAGAACTTTAGTACTATACCACCCAAGTTACCGTAAAAACTTAGGTCTTGGAAATATGGGTGATTAAATTAGTCGCTATGCGATGTGCGGACAACGATTTGTCTAAGTATGACATGAAATATAATAATAAATACGGAGGTGTGCCAACATTACGTACACGTAGGGTGATAGAATAGGACTAGAACTTCTGTATTATACCACCCAAGTTACCGTAAATACTTAGGTTTTGGAAATATGGCTGATTAAAGTAGTCGCATTGAGATGTGCGGACAGAGATTTGTCGAAGTTTGACACGAAATATAAAAAAAATACGGAGATGTGCCAACATGACGTACACATAGGATGATAGAATAGGTCCAGAACTTTAGTACTATACCAACCAAGTTACCTTAAAAACTTAGGTTTTGGAAATATGGGTGATTAAATTAGTCGCTATGCGATGTGCGGACAACGATTTGTCTAAGTTTGACATGAAATATAAAAATAAATACGGAATTTTGGATACATGACGTACACATTGGGTGATAGAATAGGATTAGAACTATATTATTATACCACTCAGGTTACCGTCAAAACTTAGGTTTTGGAAATACGGGTGATTAAAGTAGTCGCATTGAGATGTGCGGACAGCGATTTGTCTAAGTTTGACATGAAATATAAAAATAAATACGGAATTGTGGATACATGACGTACACATAGGGTGATAGAATAGGACCAGAACTTCTGTATTATACCACCCAAGTTACCGTAAAAACTTAGGTTTTGGAAATATGGGTGATTAAATTAGTCGCTATGCGATGTGCGGACAACGATTTGTCTAAGTTTGACATGAAATATAAAAATAAATACGGAGGTGTGCCAACATTACGTACACGTAGGGTGATAGAATAGGACCAGAACTTCTGTATTATACTACCCAAGTTACCGTAAAAACTTAGGTTTTGGAAATATGGCTGATTAAAGTAGTCGCACTGAGATGTGCGGACAGAGATTTGTCGAGGTTTGACACGAAATATAAAAAAAATACGGAGGTGTGCCAACATGACGTACACATAGGATGATAGAATAGGTCCAGAACTTTAGTACTATACCACCCAACTTACCGTAAAAACTTAGGTTTTGGAAATATGGCTGATTAAAGTAGTCGCATTGAGATGTGCGGACAACGATTTGTCTAAGTTTGACATGAAATATAAAAATAAATACGGAATTTTGGATACATGACGTACACATTGGGTGATAGAATAGGATTAGAACTATATTATTATACCACTCAGGTTACCGTCAAAACTTAGGTTTTGGAAATACGGGTGATTAAAATAGTCGCTTTGGATGTGTGTACAGTGATCCACCTAAGTTTGACATAAAATATAAAATAAATACGGCAGTGTGTCAGCATGACGTACACGTAGGGTGATGAAATAGGACCAGAACTTCTGTATTATACCACCCAAGTTACCGTAAAAACTTAGGTTTTGGAAATATGGCTGATTAAAGTAGTCGCATTGAGATGTGCGGACAGAGATTTGTCGAAGTTTGACACGAAATATAAAAAAAATACGCAGGTGTGCCAACATGACGTACACATAGGATGATAGAATAGGTCCAGAACTTTAGTACTATACCACCCAAGTTACCGTAAAAACTTAGGTTTTGGAAATATGGGTGATTAAATTAGTCGCTATGCGATGTGCGGACAACGATTTGTCTAAGTTTGACATGAAATATAAAAATAAATACGGAATTGTGGATACATGACGTACACGTAGGGTGATAGAATAGGACCAGAACTTCTGTATTATACCACCCAAGTTACCGTAAAAACTTAGGTTTTGGAAATATGGCTGATTAAAGTAGTCGCATTGAGATGTGCGGACAGCGATTTGTCAAAGTATGACATGAAAAATAAAATAAATACGGAAGTGTGCCAACATAACGTACACATAGGATGATAGAATAGGTCCTGAAATTTAGTATTATACCACCCAAGTTACCTTAAAAACTTAGGTTTTGGAAATATGGGTGATTAAATTAGTCGCTATGCGATGTGCGGACAACGATTTGTCTAAGTTTGACATGAAATATAAAAATAAATACGGAATTGTGGATACATGACGTACACATAGGGTGATAGAATAGGACCAGAACTTCTGTATTATACCACCCAAGTTACCGTAAAAACTTAGGTTTTGGAAATATGGCTGATTAAAGTAGTCGCATTGAGATGTGCGGACAGCGATTTGTCAAAGTATGACATGAAAAATAAAATAAATACGGAAGTGTGCCAACATGACGTACACATAGGATGATAGAATAGGTCCTGAAATTTAGTATTATACCACCCAAGTTACCGTAAAAACTTAGGTTTTGGAAATATGGGTGATTAAATTAGTCGCATTGAGATGTGCGGACAGAGATTTGTCGAAGTTTGACACGAAATATAAAAAATTACGGAGGTGTGCCAACATGACGTACACATAGGATGATAGAATAGGTCCAGAACTTTAGTACTATACCACCCAAGTTACCGTAAAAACTTAGGTTTTGGAAATATGGCTGATTAAAGTAGTCGCATTGAGATGTGCGGACAGCGATTTGTCAAAGTATGCCATGAAAAATAAAATAAATACGGAAGTGTGCCAACATGACGTACACATAGGATGATAGAATAGTTCCTGAAATTTAGTATTATACCACCCAAGTTACCTTAAATTTTTAGGTTTTGGAAATATGGGTGATTAAATTAGTCGCTATGCGATGTGCGGACAACGATTTGTCTAAGTTTGACATGAAATATAAAAATAAATACGGAATTGTGGATACATGGCGTACACATAGGGTGATAGAATAGGACCAGAACTTCTGTATTATACCACTCAAGTTACCGTAAAAACTTAGGTTTTGGAAATATGGGTGATTAAATTAGTCGCTATGCGATGTGCGGACAACGATTTGTCTAAGTATGACATGAAATAATATAATAAATACGGAGGTGTGCCAACATTACGTACACGTAGGGTGATAGAATAGGACTAGAACTTCTGTATTATACCACCCAAGTTACCGTAAAAACTTAGGTTTTGGAAATATGGCTGATTAAAGTAGTCGCATTGAGATGTGCGGACAGAGATTTGTCGAAGTTTGACACGAAATATAAAAAAAATACGGAGATGTGCCAACATGACGTACACATAGGATGATAGAATAGGTCCAGAACTTTAGTACTATACCAACCAAGTTACCTTAAAAACTTAGGTTTTGGAAATATGGGTGATTAAATTAGTCGCTATGCGATGTGCGGACAACGATTTGTCTAAGTTTGACATGAAATATAAAAATAAATACGGAATTTTGGATACATGACGTACACATTGGGTGATAGAATAGGATTAGAACTATATTATTATACCACTCAGGTTACCGTCAAAACTTAGGTTTTGGAAATACGGGTGATTAAAGTAGTCGCATTGAGATGTGCGGACAGCGATTTGTCTAAGTTTGACATGAAATATAAAAATAAATACGGAATTGTGGATACATGACGTACACATAGGGTGATAGAATAGGACCAGAACTTCTGTATTATACCACCCAAGTTACCGTAAAAACTTAGGTTTTGGAAATATGGGTGATTAAATTAGTCGCTATGCGATGTGCGGACAACGATTTGTCTAAGTTTGACATGAAATATAAAAATAAATACGGAGGTGTGCCATCATTACGTACACGTAGGGTGATAGAATAGGACCAGAACTTCTGTATTATACCACCCAAGTTACCGTAAAAACTTAGGTTTTGGAAATATGGCTGATTAAAGTAGTCGCACTGAGATGTGCGGACAGAGATTTGTCGAGGTTTGACACGAAATATAAAAAAAATACGGAGGTGTGCCAACATGACGTACACATAGGATGATAGAATAGGTCCAGAACTTTAGTACTATACCACCCAACTTACCGTAAAAACTTAGGTTTTGGAAATATGGCTGATTAAAGTAGTCGCATTGAGATGTGCGGACAACGATTTGTCTAAGTTTGACATGAAATATAAAAATAAATACGGAATTTTGGATACATGACGTACACATTGGGTGATAGAATAGGATTAGAACTATATTATTATACCACTCAGGTTACCGTCAAAACTTAGGTTTTGGAAATACGGGTGATTAAAATAGTCGCTTTGGATGTGTGTACAGTGATCCACCTAAGTTTGACATAAAATATAAAATAAATACGGCAGTGTGTCAGCATGACAAACACGTAGGGTGATGAAATAGGACCAGAACTTCTGTATTATACCACCCAAGTTACCGTAAAAACTTAGGTTTTGGAAATATGGCTGATTAAAGTAGTCGCATTGAGATGTGCGGACAGAGATTTGTCGAAGTTTGACTCGAAATATAAAAAAAATACGCAGGTGTGCCAACATGACGTACACATAGGATGATAGAATAGGTCCTGAAATTTAGTATTATACCACCCAAGTTACCTTAAAAACTTAGGTTTTGGAAATATGGGTGATTAAATTAGTCGCTATGCGATGTGCGGACAACGATTTGTCTAAGTTTGACATGAAATATAAAAATAAATACGGAATTGTGGATACATGACGTACACGTAGGGTGATAGAATAGGACCAGAACTTCTGTATTATACCACCCAAGTTACCGTAAAAACTTAGGTTTTGGAAATATGGCTGATTAAAGTAGTCGCATTGAGATGTGCGGACAGCGATTTGTCAAAGTATGACATGAAAAATAAAATAAATACGGAAGTGTGCCAACATGACGTACACATAGGATGATAGAATAGGTCCTGAAATTTAGTATTATACCACCCAAGTTACCTTAAAAACTTAGGTTTTGGAAATATGGGTGATTAAATTAGTCGCTATGCGATGTGCGGACAACGATTTGTCTAAGTTTGACATGAAATATAAAAATAAATACGGAATTGTGGATACATGACGTACACATAGGGTGATAGAATAGGACCAGAACTTCTGTATTATACCACCCAAGTTACCGTAAAAACTTAGGTTTTGGAAATATGGCTGATTAAAGTAGTCGCATTGAGATGTGCGGACAGCGATTTGTCAAAGTATGACATGAAAAATAAAATAAATACGGAAGTGTGCCAACATGACGTACACATAGGATGATAGAATAGGTCCTGAAATTTAGTATTATACCACCCAAGTTACCGTAAAAACTTAGGTTTTGGAAATATGGGTGATTAAATTAGTCGCATTGAGATGTGCGGACAGAGATTTGTCGAAGTTTGACACGAAATATAAAAAATTACGGAGGTGTGCCAACATGACGTACACATAGGATGATAGAATAGGTCCAGAACTTTAGTACTATACCACCCAAGTTACCGTAAAAACTTAGGTTTTGGAAATATGGCTGATTAAAGTAGTCGCATTGAGATGTGCGGACAGCGATTTGTCAAAGTATGCCATGAAAAATAAAATAAATACGGAAGTGTGCCAACATGACGTACACATAGGATGATAGAATAGTTCCTGAAATTTAGTATTATACCACCCAAGTTACCTTAAATATTTAGGTTTTGGAAATATGGGTGATTAAATTAGTCGCTATGCGATGTGCGGACAACGATTTGTCTAAGTTTGACATGAAATATAAAAATAAATACGGAATTGTGGATACATGGCGTACACATAGGGTGATAGAATAGGACCAGAACTTCTGTATTATACCACTCAAGTTACCGTAAAAACTTAGGTTTTGGAAATATGGGTGATTAAATTAGTCGCTATGCGATGTGCGGACAACGATTTGTCTAAGTTTGACATGAAATATAAAAATAAATACGGAATTTTGGATACATGACGTACACATTGGGTGATAGAATAGGATTAGAACTATATTATTATACCACTCAGGTTACCGTCAAAACTTAGGTTTTGGAAATACGGGTGATTAAAATATTCGCTTTGGATGTGTGAACAGCGATCCACCTAAGTTTGACATAAAATATAAAATAAATACGGCAGTGTGTCAGCATGACGTACACGTAGGATGAAAGAATAGGAACAGAACTTTAGTACTATACCACCCAAGTTACCTTAAAAACTTAGGTTTTGGAAATATGGGTGATTAAATTAGTCGCTATGCGATGTGCGGACAACGATTTGTCTAAGTATGACATGAAATATAATAATAAATACGGAGGTGTGCCAACATTACGTACACATAGGGTGATAGAATAGGACCAGAACTTCTGTATTATACCACCCAAGTTACCGTAAAAACTTATGTTTTGGAAATATGGCTGATTAAAGTAGTCACATTGAGATGTGCGGACAGAGATTTGTCGAAGTTTGACACGAAATATAAAAAAAATACGGAGGTGTGCCAACATGACGTACACATAGGATGATAGAATAGGTCCAGAACTTTAGTACTATACCAACCAAGTTACCTTAAAAACTTAGGTTTTGGAAATATGGGTGATTAAATTAGTCGCTATGCGATGTGCGGACAACGATTTGTCTAAGTTTGACATGAAATATAAAAATAAATACGGAGTTTTGGATACATGACGTACACATTGGGTGATAGAATAGGATTAGAACTATATTATTATACCACTCAGGTTACCGTCAAAGCTTAGGTTTTGGAAATACGGGTGATTAAAGTAGTCGCATTGAGATGTGCGGACAGCGATTTGTCTAAGTTTGACATGAAATATAAAAATAAATACGGAATTGTGGATACATGACGTACACATAGGGTGATAGAATAGGACCAGAACTTCTGTATTATACCACCCAAGTTACCGTAAAAACTTAGGTTTTGGAAATATGGGTGATTAAATTAGTCGCTATGCGATGTGCGGACAACGATTTGTCTAAGTTTGACATGAAATATAAAAATAAATACGGAGGTGTGCCAACATTACGTACACGTAGGGTGATAGAATAGGACCAGAACTTCTGTATTATACCACCCAAGTTACCGTAAAAACTTAGGTTTTGGAAATATGGCTGATTAAAGTAGTCGCACTGAGATGTGCGGACAGAGATTTGTCGAGGTTTGACACGAAATATAAAAAAATACGGAGGTGTGCCAACATGACGTACACATAGGATGATAGAATAGGTCCAGAACTTTAGTACTATACCACCCAACTTACCGTAAAACTTAGGTTTTGGAAATATGGCTGATTAAAGTAGTCGCATTGAGATGTGCGGACAACGATTTGTCTAAGTTTGACATGAAATATAAAAATAAATACGGAATTTTGCATACATGACGTACACATTGGGTGATAGAATAGGATTAGAACTATATTATTATACCACTCAGGTTACCGTCAAAACTTAGGTTTTGGAAATACGGGTGATTAAAATAGTCGCTTTGGATGTGTGTACAGTGATCCACCTAAGTTTGACATAAAATATAAAATAAATACGGCAGTGTGTCAGCATGACGTACACGTAGGGTGATGAAATAGGACCAGAACTTCTGTATTATACCACCCAAGTTACCGTAAAAACTTAGGTTTTGGAAATATGGCTGATTAAAGTAGTCGCATTGAGATGTGCGGACAGCGATTTGTCAAAGTATGACATGAAAAATAAAATAAATACGGAAGTGTGCCAACATGACGTACACATAGGATGATAGAATAGGTCCTGAAATTTAGTATTATACCACCCAAGTTACCGTAAAAACTTAGGTTTTGGAAATATGGCTGATTAAAGTAGTCGCATTGAGATGTGCGGACAGAGATTTGTCGAAGTTTGACACGAAATATAAAAAAATACGGAGGTGTGCCAACATGACGTACACATAGGATGATAGAATAGGTCCAGAACTTTAGTACTATACCACCCAAGTTACCGTAAAAACTTAGGTCTTGGAAATATGGGTGATTAAATTAGTCGCTATGCGATGTGCGGACAACGATTTGTCTAAGTATGACATGAAATATAATAATAAATACGGAGGTGTGCCAACATTACATACACGTAGGGTGATAGAATAGGACCAGAACTTCTGTATTATACCACCCAAGTTACCGTAAAAACTTAGGTTTTGGAAATATGGCTGATTAAAGTAGTCGCATTGAGATGTGCGGACAGAGATTTGTCGAAGTTTGACACGAAATATAAAAAAAATACGGAGATGTGCCAACATGACGTACACATAGGATGATAGAATAGGTCCAGAACTTTAGTACTATACCAACCAAGTTACCTTAAAAACTAGGGTTTTGTAATATGGGTGATTAAATTAGTCGCTATGCGATGTGCGGACAACGATTTGTCTAAGTTTGACATGAAATATAAAAATAAATACGGAATTTTGGATACATGACTTACACATTGGGTGATAGAATAGGATTAGAACTATATTATTATACCACTCAGGTTACCGTCAAAACTTAGGGTTTGGAAATACGGGTGATTAAAGTAGTCGCATTGAGATGTGCGGACAGCGATTTGTCTAAGTTTGACATGAAATATATAAATAAATACGGAATTGTGGATACATGACGTACACATAGGGTGATAGAATAGGACCAGAACTTCTGTATTATACCACCCAAGTTACCGTAAAAACTTAGGTTTTGGAAATATGGGTGATTAAATTAGTCGCTATGCGATGTGCGGACAACGATTTGTCTAAGTTTGACATGAAATATAAAAATAAATACGGAGGTGTGCCAACATTACGTACACGTAGGATGAAAGAATAGGACCAGAACCTTAGTACTATACCACCCAAGTTACCTTAAAAACTTAGGTTTTGGAAATATAGGTGATTAAATTAGTCGCTATGCGATGTGCGAACAACGATTTGTCTAAGTAGGACATGAAATATAATAATAAATACGGAGGTGTGCCAACATTACGTACACGTAGGGTGATAGAATAGGACCAGAACTTCTGTATTATACCACCCAAGTTACCGTAAAAAATTAGGTTTTGGAAATATGGCTGATTAAAGTAGTCGCACTGAGATGTGCGGACAGAGATTTGTCGAGGTTTGACACGAAATATAAAAAAAATACGGAGGTGTGCCAACATGACGTACACATAGGATGATAGAATAGGTCCAGAACTTTATTACTATACCACCCAACTTACCGTAAAAACTTAGGTTTTGGAAATATGGCTGATTAAAGTAGTCGCATTGAGATGTGCGGACAACGATTTGTCTAAGTTTGACATGAAATATAAAAATAAATACGGAATTTTGGATACATGACGTACACATTGGGTGATAGAATAGGATTAGAACTATATTATTATACCACTCAGGTTACCGTCAAAACTTAGGTTTTGGAAATACGGGTGATTAAAATAGTCGCTTTGGATGTGTGTACAGTGATCCACCTAAGTTTGACATAAAATATAAAATAAATACGGCAGTGTGTCAGCATGACGTACACGTAGGGTGATGAAATAGGACCAGAACTTCTGTATTATACCACCCAAGTTACCGTAAAAACTTAGGTTTTGGAAATATGGCTGATTAAAGTAGTCGCATTGAGATGTGCGGACAGAGATTTGTCGAAGTTTGACACGAAATATAAAAAAAATACGCAGGTGTGCCAACATGACGTACACATAGGATGATAGAATAGGTCCAGAACTTTAGTACTATACCACCCAAGTTACCGTAAAAACTTAGGTTTTGGAAATATGGGTGATTAAATTAGTCGCTATGCGATGTGCGGACAACGATTTGTCTAAGTTTGACATGAAATATAAAAATAAATACGGAATTGTGGATACATGACGTACACGTAGGGTGATAGAATAGGACCAGAACTTCTGTATTATACCACCCAAGTTACCGTAAAAACTTAGGTTTTGGAAATATGGCTGATAAAAGTAGTCGCATTGAGATGTGCGGACAGCGATTTGTCAAAGTATGACATGAAAAATAAAATAAATACGGAAGTGTGCCAACATGACGTACACATAGTATGATAGAATAGGTCCTGAAATTTAGTATTATACCACCCAAGTTACCTTAAAAACTTAGGTTTTGGAAATATGGGTGATTAAATTAGTCGCTATGCGATGTGCGGACAACGATTTGTCTAAGTTTGACATGAAATATAAAAATAAATACGGAATTGTGGATACATGACGTACACATAGGGTGATAGAATAGGACCAGAACTTCTGTATTATACCACCCAAGTTACCGTAAAAACTTAGGTTTTGGAAATATGGCTGATTAAAGTAGTCGCATTGAGATGTGCGGACAGCGATTTGTCAAAGTATGACATGAAAAATAAAATAAATACGGAAGTGTGCCAACATGACGTACGCATAGGATGATAGAATAGGTCCTGAAATTTAGTATTATACCACCCAAGTTACCGTAAAAACTTAGGTTTTGGAAATATGGGTGATTAAATTAGTCGCATTGAGATGTGCGGACAGAGATTTGTCGAAGTTTGACACGAAATATAAAAAATTACGGAGGTGTGCCAACATGACGTACACATAGGATGATAGAATAGGTCCAGAACTTTAGTACTATACCACCCAAGTTACCTTAAAAACTTAGGTTTTGGAAATATGGCTGATTAAAGCAGTCGCATTGAGATGTGCGGAGAGCGATTTGTCTAAGTATGACATGAAAAATAAAATAAATACGGCAGTGTGTCAGCATGACGTACACGTAGGATGAAAGAATAGGACCAGAACTTCTGTATTATACCACCCAAGTTACATTAAAAACTTAGGTTTTGGAAATATGGGTGATTAAATTAGTCGCTATGCGATGTGCGGACAACGATTTGTCTAAGTTTGACATGAAATATAAAAATTAATACGGAATTTTGGATACATGACGTACACATAGGGTGATAGAATAGGACCAGAACTTCTGTATTATACCACCCAAGTTACCTTAAAAACTTAGGTTTTGGAAATATGGCTGATTAAAGTAGTCGCATTGAGATGTGCGGACAGCGATTTGTCTAAGTATGACATAAAAAATAAAATAAATACGGCAGTGTGTCAGCATGACGTACACGTAAAATGAAAGAATCGGATCAGAACTTCTGTATTATACCACCAAAGTTACCTTAAATACTTAGGTTTTGGAAATATGGGTGATTACATTAGTCGCTATGCGATGTGCGGACAACGATTTGTCTAAGTTTGACATGAAATATAAAAATAAATACGGAATTGTGGATACATGACGTACACATAGGGTAATAGAATAGGACCAGAACTTCTGTATTATACCAACCAAGTTACCGTAAAAACTTAGGTTTTGGAAATATGGCTGATTAAAGTAGTTGCATTGAGATGTGCGGACAGCGATTTGTCTAAGTATGACATGAAAAAATAAAATAAATACGGCAGTGTGTCAGCATGACGTACACGTAGGATGAAAGAATAGGACCGGAACTTCTGTATTATACCACCCAAGTTACCTTAAAAACTTAGGTTTTGGAAATATGGGTGATTAAATTAGTCGCTATGCGATGTGCGGACAACGATTTGTCTAAGTTTGACATTAAATATAAAAATAAATACGGAATTTTGGATACATGACGTACACATTGGGTGATAGAATAGGATTAGAACTATATTATTATACCACTCAGGTTACCGTCAAAACTTAGGTTTTGGAAATACGGGTGATTAAAATAGTCGCTTTGGATGTGTGGACAGCGATCCACCTAAGTTTGACATAAAATATAAAATAAATACGGCAGTGTGTCAGCATGACGTACACGTAGGATGAAAGAATAGGACCAGAACTTTAGTACTATACCACCCAAGTTACCTTAAAAACTTAAGTTTTGGAAATATGGGTGATTAAATTAGTCGCTATGCGATGTGCGGACAACGATTTGTCTAAGTATGACATGAAATATAATAATAAATACGGAGGTGTGCCAACATTACGTACACGTAGGGTGGTAGAATAGGACCAGAACTTCTGTATTATACCACCCAAGTTACCGTAAAAACTTAGGTTTTGGAAATATGGCTGATTAAATTAGTCGCACTGAGATGTGCGGACAGAGATTTGTCGAGGTTTGACACGAAATATAAAAAAAATACGGAGGTGTGCCAACATGACGTACACATAGGATGATAGAATAGGTCTAGAACTTTAGTACTATACCACCCAAGTTACCGTAAAAACTTAGGTTTTGGAAATATGGCTGATTAAAGTAGTCGCATTGAGATGTGCGGACAACGATTTGTCTAAGTTTGACAGGAAATATAAAAATAAATACGTAATTTTGGATACATGACGTACACATTGGGTGATAGAATAGGATTAGAACTATATTATTATACCACTCAGGTTACCGTCAAAACTTAGGTTTTGGAAATACGGGTGATTAAAATAGTCGCTTTGGATGTGTGGACAGCGATCCACCTAATTTTGACATAAAATATAAAATAAATACGGCAGTGTGTCAGCATGACGTACACGTAGGATGAAAGAATAGTACCAGAACTTTAGTACTATACCACCCAAGTTACCTTAAAAACTTAGGTTTTGGAAATATGGGTGATTAAATTAGTCGCTATGCGATGTGCGGACAGAGATTTGTCGAAGTTTGACACGAAATATAAAAAAAATACGGAGGTGTGCCAACATGAAGTACACATAGGATGATAGAATAGGTCCAGAACTTTAGTACTATACCACCCAAGTTACCGTAAAAACTTAGGTTTTGGAAATACGGGTGATTAAAATAGTCGCATTGAGATGTGCGGACAGCGATTTGTCAAAGTATGACATGAAATATAAAAATAAATACGGAATTGTGGATACATGACGTACACATAGGATGAAAGAATAGGACCAGAACTTTAGTACTATACCACCCAAGTTACCTTAAAAACTTAGGTTTTGGAAATACGGGTGATTAAAATAGTCGCTTTGGATGTGTGGACAGTGATCCACCTAAGTTTGACATAAAATATAAAATAAATACGGCAGTGTGTCAGCATGACGTACACGTAGGGTGATGAAATAGGACCAGAACTTCTGTATTATACCACCCAAGTTACCGTAAAAACTTAGGTTTTGGAATTATGGCTGATTAAAGTAGTCGCATTGAGATGTGCGGACAGAGATTTGTCGAAGTTTGACACGAAATATAAAAAAATACGGAGGTGTGCCAACATGACGTACACATAGGATGATAGAATAGGTCCAGAACTTTAGTACTATACCACCCAAGTTACCGTAAAAACTTAGGTTTTGGAAATATGGGTGATTAAATTAGTCGCTATGCGATGTGCGGACAACGATTTGTCTAAGTTTGACATGAAATATAAAAATAAATACGGAATTGTGGATACATGACGTACACATAGGGTGATAGAATAGGACCAGAACTTCTGTATTATACCACCCAAGTTACCGTAAAAACTTAGGTTTTGGAAATATGGCTGATTAAAGTAGTCGCATTGAGATGTGCGGACAGCGATTTGTCAAAGTATGACATGAAAAATAAAATAAATACGGAAGTGTGCCAACATGACGTACACATAGGATGATAGAATAGGTCCTGAAATTTAGTATTATACCACCCAAGTTACCTTAAAAACTTAGGTTTTGGAAATATGGGTGATTAAATTAGTCGCTGTGCAATGTGCGGACAACGATTTGTCTAAGTATGACATGAAATATAAAAATAAATACGGAATTGTGGATACATGACGTACACATAGGGTGATAGAATAGGACCAGAACTTCTGTATTATACCACCCAAGTTACCGTAAAAACTTAGGTTTTGGAAATATGGCTGATTAAAGTAGTCGCATTGAGATGTGCGGACAGCGATTTGTCAAAGTATGACATGAAAAATAAAATAAATACGGAAGTGTGCCAACATGACGTACACATAGGATGATAGAATAGGTCCTGAAATTTAGTATTATACCACCCAAGTTACCTTAAAAACTTAGGTTTTGGAAATATGGGTGATTAAATTAGTCGCTATGCGATGTGCGGACAACGATTTGTCTAAGTTTGACATGAAATATAAAAATAATTACGGAATTGTGGATACATGACGTACACATAGGGTGATAGAATAGGACCAGAACTTCTGTATTATACCACCCAAGTTACCGTAAAAACTTAGGTTTTGGAAATATGGCTGATTAAAGTAGTCGCATTGAGATGTGCGGACAGCGATTTGTCAAAGTATGACATGAAAAATAAAATAAATACGGAAGTGTGCCAACATGACGTACGCATAGGATGATAGAATAGGTCCTGAAATTTAGTATTATACCACCCAAGTTACCGTAAAAACTTAGGTTTTGGAAATATGGGTGATTAAATTAGTCGCATTGAGATGTGCGGACAGAGATTTGTCGAAGTTTGACACGAAATATAAAAAATTACGGAGGTGTGCCAACATGACGTACACATAGGATGATAGAATAGGTCCAGAACTTTAGTACTATACCACCCAAGTTACCTTAAAAACTTAGGTTTTGGAAATATGGCTGATTAAAGCAGTCGCATTGAGATGTGCGGAGAGCGATTTGTCTAAGTATGACATGAAAAATAAAATAAATACGGCAGTGTGTCAGCATGACGTACACGTAGGATGAAAGAATAGGACCAGAACTTCTGTATTATACCACCCAAGTTACCTTAAAAACTTAGGTTTTGGAAATATGGGTGATTAAATTAGTCGCTATGCGATGTGCGGACAACGATTTGTCTAAGTTTGACATGAAATATAAAAATTAATACGGAATTTTGGATACATGACGTACACATAGGGTGATAGAATAGGACCAGAACTTCTGTATTATACCACCCAAGTTACCTTAAAAACTTAGGTTTTGGAAATATGGCTGATTAAAGTAGTCGCATTGAGATGTGCGGACAGCGATTTGTCTAAGTATGACATAAAAAATAAAATAAATACGGCAGTGTGTCAGCATGACGTACACGTAAAATGAAAGAATCGGATCAGAACTTCTGTATTATACCACCAAAGTTACCTTAAATACTTAGGTTTTGGAAATATGGGTGATTACATTAGTCGCTATGCGATGTGCGGACAACGATTTGTCTAAGTTTGACATGAAATATAAAAATAAATACGGAATTGTGGATACATGACGTACACATAGGGTGATAGAATAGGACCAGAACTTCTGTATTATACCAACCAAGTTACCGTAAAAACTTAGGTTTTGGAAATATGGCTGATTAAAGTAGTTGCATTGAGATGTGCGGACAGCGATTTGTCTAAGTATGACATGAAAAAATAAAATAAATACGGCAGTGTGTCAGCATGACGTACACGTAGGATGAAAGAATAGGACCGGAACTTCTGTATTATACCACCCAAGTTACCTTAAAAACTTAGGTTTTGGAAATATGGGTGATTAAATTAGTCGCTATGCGATGTGCGGACAACGATTTGTCTAAGTTTGACATTAAATATAAAAATAAATACAGAATTTTGGATACATGACGTACACATTGGGTGATAGAATAGGATTAGAACTATATTATTATACCACTCAGGTTACCGTCAAAACTTAGGTTTTGGAAATACGGGTGATTAAAATAGTCGCTTTGGATGTGTGGACAGCGATCCACCTAAGTTTGACATAAAATATAAAATAAATACGGCAGTGTGTCAGCATGACGTACACGTAGGATGAAAGAATAGGACCAGAACTTTAGTACTATACCACCCAAGTTACCTTAAAAACTTAAGTTTTGGAAATATGGGTGATTAAATTAGTCGCTATGCGATGTGCGGACAACGATTTGTCTAAGTATGACATGAAATATAATAATAAATACGGAGGTGTGCCAACATTACGTACACGTAGGGTGGTAGAATAGGACCAGAACTTCTGTATTATACCACCCAAGTTACCGTAAAAACTTAGGTTTTGGAAATATGGGTGATTAAATTAGTCACTATGCGATGTGCGGACAACGATTTGTCTAAGTTTGACATGAAATATAAAAATAAATACGGAGGTGTGCCAACATTACGTACACGTAGGATGAAAGAATAGGTCCAGAACCTTAGTACTATACCACCCAAGTTACCTTAAAAACTTAGGTTTTGGAAATATAGGTGATTAAATTAGTCGCTATGCGATGTGCGGACAACGATTTGTCTAAGTAGGACATGAAATATAATAATAAATACGGAGGTGTGCCAACATTACGTACACGTAGGGTGATAGAATAGGACCAGAACTTCTGTATTATACCACCCAAGTTACCGTAAAAACTTAGGTTTTGGAAATATGGCTGATTAAAGTAGTCGCACTGAGATGTGCGGACAGAGATTTGTCGAGGTTTGACACGAAATATAAAAAAAATACGGAGGTGTGCCAACATGACGTACACATAGGATGATAGAATAGGTCCAGAACTTTAGTACTATACCACCCAAGTTACCGTAAAAACTTAGGTTTTGGAACTATGGCTGATTAAAGTAGTCGCATTGAGATGTGCGGACAACGATTTGTCTAAGTTTGACAGGAAATATAAAAATAAATACGTAATTTTGGATACATGACGTACACATTGGGTGATAGAATAGGATTAGAACTATATTATTATACCACTCAGGTTACCGTCAAAACTTAGGTTTTGGAAATACGGGTGATTAAAATAGTCGCTTTGGATGTGTGGACAGCGATCCACCTAAGTTTGACATAAAATATAAAATAAATACGGCAGTGTGTCAGCATGACGTACACGTAGGATGAAAGAATAGGACCAGAACTTTAGTACTATACCACCCAAGTTACCTTAAAAACTTAGGTTTTGGAAATATGGGAGATTAAATTAGTCGCTATGCGATGTGCGGACAGAGATTTGTCGAAGTTTGACACGAAATATAAAAAAAATACGGAGGTGTGCCAACATGACGTACACATAGGATGATAGAATAGGTCCAGAACTTTAGTACTATACCACCCAAGTTACCGTAAAAACTTAGGTTTTGGAAATACGGGTGATTAAAATAGTCGCTTTGGATGTGTGGACAGTGATCCACCTAAGTTTGACATAAAATATAAAATAAATACGGCAGTGTGTCAGCATGACGTACACGTAGGGTGATGAAATAGGACCAGAACTTCTGTATTATACCACCCAAGTTACCGTAAAAACTTAGGTTTTGGAATTATGGCTGATTAAAGTAGTCGCATTGAGATGTGCGGACAGAGATTTGTCGAAGTTTGACACGAAATATAAAAAAATACGGAGGTGTGCCAACATGACGTACACATAGGATGATAGAATAGGTCCAGAACTTTAGTACTATACCACCCAAGTTACCGTAAAAACTTAGGTTTTGGAAATATGGGTGATTAAATTAGTCGCTATGCGATGTGCGGACAACGATTTGTCTAAGTTTGACATGAAATATAAAAATAAATACGGAATTGTGGATACATGACGTACACATAGGGTGATAGAATAGGACCAGAACTTCTGTATTATACCACTCAGGTTACCGTCAAAACTTAGGTTTTGGAAATACGGGTGATTAAAATAGTCGCTTTGGATGTGTGGACAGCGATCCACCTAAGTTTGACATAAAATATAAAATAAATACGGCAGTGTGTCAGCATGACGTACACGTAGGATGAAAGAATAGGACCAGAACTTTAGTACTATACCACCCAAGTTACCTTAAAAACTTAAGTTTTGGAAATATGGGTGATTAAATTAGTCGCTATGCGATGTGCGGACAACGATTTGTCTAAGTATGACATGAAATATAATAATAAATACGGAGGTGTGCCAACATTACGTACACGTAGGGTGGTAGAATAGGACCAGAACTTCTGTATTATACCACCCAAGTTACCGTAAAAACTTAGGTTTTGGAAATATGGGTGATTAAATTAGTCACTATGCGATGTGCGGACAACGATTTGTCTAAGTTTGACATGAAATATAAAAATAAATACGGAGGTGTGCCAACATTACGTACACGTAGGATGAAAGAATAGGTCCAGAACCTTAGTACTATACCACCCAAGTTACCTTAAAAACTTAGGTTTTGGAAATATAGGTGATTAAATTAGTCGCTATGCGATGTGCGGACAACGATTTGTCTAAGTAGGACATGAAATATAATAATAAATACGGAGGTGTGCCAACATTACGTACACGTAGGGTGATAGAATAGGACCAGAACTTCTGTATTATACCACCCAAGTTACCGTAAAAACTTAGGTTTTGGAAATATGGCTGATTAAAGTAGTCGCACTGAGATGTGCGGACAGAGATTTGTCGAGGTTTGACACGAAATATAAAAAAAATACGGAGGTGTGCCAACATGACGTACACATAGGATGATAGAATAGGTCCAGAACTTTAGTACTATACCACCCAAGTTACCGTAAAAACTTAGGTTTTGGAACTATGGCTGATTAAAGTAGTCGCATTGAGATGTGCGGACAACGATTTGTCTAAGTTTGACAGGAAATATAAAAATAAATACGTAATTTTGGATACATGACGTACACATTGGGTGATAGAATAGGATTAGAACTATATTATTATACCACTCAGGTTACCGTCAAAACTTAGGTTTTGGAAATACGGGTGATTAAAATAGTCGCTTTGGATGTGTGGACAGCGATCCACCTAAGTTTGACATAAAATATAAAATAAATACGGCAGTGTGTCAGCATGACGTACACGTAGGATGAAAGAATAGGACCAGAACTTTAGTACTATACCACCCAAGTTACCTTAAAAACTTAGGTTTTGGAAATATGGGTGATTAAATTAGTCGCTATGCGATGTGCGGACAGAGATTTGTCGAAGTTTGACACGAAATATAAAAAAAATACGGAGGTGTGCCAACATGACGTACACATAGGATGATAGAATAGGTCCAGAACTTTAGTACTATACCACCCAAGTTACCGTAAAAACTTAGGTTTTGGAAATACGGGTGATTAAAATAGTCGCTTTGGATGTGTGGACAGTGATCCACCTAAGTTTGACATAAAATATAAAATAAATACGGCAGTGTGTCAGCATGACGTACACGTAGGGTGATGAAATAGGACCAGAACTTCTGTATTATACCACCCAAGTTACCGTAAAAACTTAGGTTTTGGAATTATGGCTGATTAAAGTAGTCGCATTGAGATGTGCGGACAGAGATTTGTCGAAGTTTGACACGAAATATAAAAAAATACGGAGGTGTGCCAACATGACGTACACATAGGATGATAGAATAGGTCCAGAACTTTAGTACTATACCACCCAAGTTACCGTAAAAACTTAGGTTTTAGAAATATGGGTGATTAAATTAGTCGCTATGCGATGTGCGGACAACGATTTGTCTAAGTTTGACATGAAATATAAAAATAAATACGGAATTGTGGATACATGACGTACACGTAGGGTGATAGAATAGGACCAGAACTTCTGTATTATACCACCCAAGTTACCGTAAAAACTTAGGTTTTGGAAATATGGCTGATTAAAGTAGTCGCATTGAGATGTGCGGACAGCGATTTGTCAAAGTATGACATGAAAAATAAAATAAATAAATACGGAAGTGTGCCAACATGACGTACACATAGGATGATAGAATAGGTCCTGAAATTTAGTATTATACCACCCAAGTTACCTTAAAAACTTAGGTTTTGGAAATATGGGTGATTAAATTAGTCGCTGTGCGATGTGCGGACAACGATTTGTCTAAGTATGACATGAAATATAAAAATAAATACGGAATTGTGGATACATGACGTACACATAGGGTGATAGAATAGGACCAGAACTTCTGTATTATACCACCCAAGTTACCGTAAAAACTTAGGTTTTGGAAATATGGCTGATTAAAGTAGTCGCATTGAGATGTGCGGACAGCGATTTGTCAAAGTATGACATGAAAAATAAAATAAATACGGAAGTGTGCCAACATGACGTACACATAGGATGATAGAATAAGTCCTGAAATTTAGTATTATACCACCCAAGTTACCTTAAAAACTTAGGTTTTGGAAATATGGGTGATTAAATTAGTCGCTATGCGTTGTGCGGACAACGATTTGTCTAAGTTTGACATGAAATATAAAAATAAATACGGAATTGTGGATACATGGCGTACACATAGGGTGATAGAATAGGACCAGAACTTCTGTATTATACCACTCAAGTTTCCGTAAAAACTTAGGTTTTGGAAATATGGGTGATTAAATTAGTCGCTATGCGATGTGCGGACAACGATTTGTCTAAGTTTGACATGAAATATAAAAATAAATACGGAATTTTGGATACATGACGTACACAATGGGTGATAGAATAGGATTAGAACTATATTATTATACCACTCAGGTTACCGTCAAAACTTAGGTTTTGGAAATACGGGTGATTAAAATAGTCGCTTTGGATGTGTGGACAGCGATCCACCTAAGTTTGACATAAAATATAAAATAAATACGGCAGTGTGTCAGCATGACGTACACGTAGGATGAAAGAATAGGAACAGAACTTTAGTACTATACCACCCAAGTTACCTTAAAAACTTAGGTTTTGGAAATATGGGTGATTAAATTAGTCGCTATGCGATGTGCGGACAACGATTTGTCTAAGTATGACATGAAATATAATAATAAATACGGAGGTGTGCCAACATTACGTACACATAGGGTGATAGAATAGGACCAGAACTTCTGTATTATACCACCCAAGTTACCGTAAAAACTTAGGTTTTGGAAATATGGCTGATTAAAGTAGTCGCATTGAGATGTGCGGACAGAGATTTGTCGAAGTTTGACACGAAATATAAAAAAAATACGGAGGTGTGCCAACATGACGTACACATAGGATGATAGAATAGGTCCTGAAATTTAGTATTATACCACCCAAGTTACCTTAAAAACTTAGGTCTTGGAAATATGGGTGATTAAATTAGTCGCTATGCGATGTGCGGACAACGATTTGTCTAAGTATGACATGAAATATAATAATAAATACGGAGGTGTGCCAACATTACGTACACGTAGGGTGATAGAATAGGACCAGAACTTCTGTATTATACCACCCAAGTTACCGTAAAAAATTAGGTTTTGGAAATATGGCTGATTAAAGTAGTCGCATTGACATGTGCGGACAGCGATTTGTCAAAGTATGACATGAAAAATAAAATAAATACGGAAGTGTGCCAACATGACGTACACATAGGATGATAGAATAGGTCCTGAAATTTAGTATTATACCACCCAAGTTACCTTAAAAACTTAGGTTTTGGAAATATGGGTGATTAAATTAGTCGCTATGCGATGTGCGGACAACGATTTGTCTAAGTTTGACATGAAATATAAAAATAAATACGGAATTTTGGATACATGACGTACACATTGGGTGATAGAATAGGATTAGAACTATATTATTATACCACTCAGGTTACCGTCAAAACTTAGGTTTTGGAAATACGGGTGATTAAAATAGTCGCTTTGGATGTGTGGACAGCGATCCACCTAAGTTTGACATAAAATATAAAATAAATACGGCAGTGTGTCAGCATGACGTACACGTAGGATGAAAGAATAGGACCAGAACTTTAGTACTATACCACCCAAGTTACCTTAATAACTTAGGTTTTGGAAATATGGGTGATTAAATTAGTCGCTATGCGATGTGCGGACAGAGATTTGTCGAAGTTTGACACGAAATATAAAAAGAATACGGAGGTGTGCCAACATGACGTACACATAGGATGATAGAATAGGTCCAGAACTTTAGTACTATACCACCCAAGTTACCTTAAAAACGTAGGTTTTGGAAATACGGGTGATTAAAATAGTCGCATTGAGATGTGCGGACAGCGATTTGTCAATGTATGACATGAAATATAAAAATAAATACGGAATTGTGGATACATGACGTACACATAGGATGAAAGAATAGGACCAGAACTTTAGTACTATACCACCCAAGTTACCCTAAAAACTTAGGTTTTGGAAATACGGGTGATTAAAATAGTCGCTTCGGATGTGTGGACAGTGATCCACCTAAGTTTGACATAAAATATAAAATAAATACGGCAGTGTGCCAACATGACGTACACATAAGATGATAGAATGGGTCCTGAAATTTAGTATTATACCACCCAAGTTACCTTAAAAACTTAGGTTTGGGAAATATGGGTGATTAAATTAGTCGCTATGCGATGTGCGGACAACGATTTGTCTAAGATTGACATGAAATATAAAAATAAATACGGAATTGTGGATACATGACGTACACATAGGGTGATAGAATAGGACCAGAACTTCTGTATTATACCACCCAAGTTACCGTAAAATCTTAGGTTTGGAAATATGGCTGATTAAAGTAGTCGCATTGAGATGTGCGGACAGCGATTTGTCAAAGTATGACATGAAAAATAAAATAAATACGGAAGTGTGCCAACATGACGTACACATAGGATGATAGAATAGGTCCAGAACTTTAGTACTATACCACCCAAGTTACCGTAAAAACTTAGGTTTTGGAAATATGGCTGATTAAATCAGTCGCATTGAGATGTGCGGACAGTGATTTGTCTAAGTATGACATGAAAAATAAAATAAATACGGCAGTGTGTCAGCATGACGTACACGTAGGATGAAAGAATAGGACCAGAACTTCTGTATTATACCACCCAAGTTACCGTAAAATCTTAGGTTTGGAAATATGGCTGATTAAAGTAGTCGCATTGAGATGTGCGGACAGCGATTTGTCAAAGTATGACATGAAAAATAAAATAAATACGGAAGTGTGCCAACATGACGTACACATAGGATGATAGAATAGGTCCAGAACTTTAGTACTATACCACCCAAGTTACCGTAAAAACTTAGGTTTTGGAAATACGGGTGATTAAAATAGTCGCATTGAGATGTGCGGACAGCGATTTGTCAAAGTATGACATGAAATATAAAAATAAATACGGAATTGTGGATACATGACGTACACATAGGATGAAAGAATAGGACCAGAACTTTAGTACTATACCACCCAAGTTACCTTAAAAACTTAGGTTTTGGAAATACGGGTGATTAAAATAGTCGCTTTGGATGTGTGGACAGTGATCCACCTAAGTTTGACATAAAATATAAAATAAATACGGCAGTGTGTCAGCATGACGTACACGTAGGGTGATGAAATAGGACCAGAACTTCTGTATTATACCACCCAAGTTACCGTAAAAACTTAGGTTTTGGAATTATGGCTGATTAAAGTAGTCGCATTGAGATGTGCGGACAGAGATTTGTCGAAGTTTGACACGAAATATAAAAAAATACGGAGGTGTGCCAACATGACGTACACATAGGATGATAGAATAGGTCCAGAACTTTAGTACTATACCACCCAAGTTACCGTAAAAACTTAGGTTTTGGAAATATGGGTGATTAAATTAGTCGCTATGCGATGTGCGGACAACGATTTGTCTAAGTTTGACATGAAATATAAAAATAAATACGGAATTGTGGATACATGACGTACACGTAGGGTGATAGAATAGGACCAGAACTTCTGTATTATACCACCCAAGTTACCGTAAAAACTTAGGTTTTGGAAATATGGCTGATTAAAGTAGTCGCATTGAGATGTGCGGACAGCGATTTGTCAAAGTATGACATGAAAAATAAAATAAATACGGAAGTGTGCCAACATGACGTACACATAGGATGATAGAATAGGTCCTGAAATTTAGTATTATACCACCCAAGTTACCTTAAAAACTTAGGTTTTGGAAATATGGGTGATTAAATTAGTCGCTGTGCGATGTGCGGACAACGATTTGTCTAAGTATGACATGAAATATAAAAATAAATACGGAATTGTGGATACATGACGTACACATAGGGTGATAGAATAGGACCAGAACTTCTGTATTATACCACCCAAGTTACCGTAAAAACTTAGGTTTTGGAAATATGGCTGATTAAAGTAGTCGCATTGAGATGTGCGGACAGCGATTTGTCAAAGTATGACATGAAAAATAAAATAAATACGGAAGTGTGCCAACATGACGTACACATAGGATGATAGAATAGTTCCTGAAATTTAGTATTATACCACCCAAGTTACCTTAAAAACTTAGGTTTTGGAAATATGGGTGATTAAATTAGTCGCTATGCGATGTGCGGACAACGATTTGTCTAAGTTTGACATGAAATATAAAAATAAATACGGAATTGTGGATACATGGCGTACACATAGGGTGATAGAATAGGACCAGAACTTCTGTATTATACCACTCAAGTTACCGTAAAAACTTAGGTTTTGGAAATATGGGTGATTAAATTAGTCGCTATGCGATGTGCGGACAACGATTTGTCTAAGTTTGACATGAAATATAAAAATAAATACGGAATTTTGGATACATGACGTACACATTGGGTGATAGAATAGGATTAGAACTATATTATTATACCACTCAGGTTACCGTCAAAACTTAGGTTTTGGAAATACGGGTGATTAAAATAGTCGCTTTGGATGTGTGGACAGCGATCCACCTAAGTTTGACATAAAATATAAAATAAATACGGCAGTGTGTCAGCATGACGTACACGTAGGATGAAAGAATAGGAACAGAACTTTAGTACTATACCACCCAAGTTACCTTAAAACTTAGGTTTTGGAAATATGGGTGATTAAATTAGTCGCTATGCGATGTGCGGACAACGATTTGTCTAAGTATGACATGAAATATAATAATAAATACGGAGGTGTGCCAACATTACGTACACATAGGGTGATAGAATAGGACCAGAACTTCTGTATTATACCACCCAAGTTACCGTAAAAACTTAGGTTTTGGAAATATGGCTGATTAAAGTAGTCGCATTGAGATGTGCGGACAGAGATTTGTCGAAGTTTGACACGAAATATAAAAAAAATACGGAGGTGTGCCAACATGACGTACACATAGGATGATAGAATAGGTCCTGAAATTTAGTATTATACCACCCAAGTTACCTTAAAAACTTAGGTCTTGGAAATATGGGTGATTAAATTAGTCGCTATGCGATGTGCGGACAACGATTTGTCTAAGTATGACATGAAATATAATAATAAATACGGAGGTGTGCCAACATTACGTACACGTAGGGTGATAGAATAGGACCAGAACTTCTGTATTATACCACCCAAGTTACCGTAAAAAATTAGGTTTTGGAAATATGGCTGATTAAATTAGTCGCTATGCGATGTGCGGACAGAGATTTGTCGAAGTTTGACACGAAATATAAAAAGAATACGGAGGTGTGCCAACATGACGTACACATAGGATGATAGAATAGGTCCAGAACTTTAGTACTATACCACCCAAGTTACCTTAAAAACTTAGGTTTTGGAAATACGGGTGATTAAAATAGTCGCATTGAGATGTGCGGACAGCGATTTGTCAATGTATGACATGAAATATAAAAATAAATACGGAATTGTGGATACATGACGTACACAATGGGTGATAGAATAGGATTAGAACTATATTATTATACCACTCAGGTTACCGTCAAAACTTAGGTTTTGGAAATACGGGTGATTAAAATAGTCGCTTTGGATGTGTGGACAGCGATCCACCTAAGTTTGACATAAAATATAAAATAAATACGGCAGTGTGTCGGCATGACGTACACATAGGATGATAGAATAGGTCCTGAAATTTAGTATTATACCACCCAAGTTACCCTAAAAACTTAGGTTTTGGAAATATGGGTGATTAAAGTAGTCGCATTGAGATGTGCGGACAGAGATTTGTCGAAGTTTGACACGAAATATAAAAAAATACGGAGGTGTGCCAACATGACGTACACATAGGATGATAGAATAGGTCCAGAACTTTAGTACTATACCACCCAAGTTACCGTAAAAACTTAGGTTTTGGAAATATGGCTGATTAAAGTAGTCGCATTGAGATGTGCGGACAGCGATTTGTCTAAGTTTGACATGAAATATAAAAATAAATAGGGAATTGTGGATACATGACGTACACATAGGGTAATAGAATAGGACCAGAACTTCTGTATTATACCACCCAAGTTACCGTAAAAACTTAGGTTTTGGAAATATGGGTGATTAAATTAGTCGCTATGCGATGTGCGGACAGAGATTTGTCCAAGTTTGACACGAAATATAAAAAAATACGGAGGTGTGCCAACATGACGTACACATAGGATGATAGAATAGGTCCAGAACTTTAGTACTATACCACCCAAGTTACCCTTAAAACTTAGGTTTTGGAAATACGGGTGATTAAAATAGTCGCTTTGGATGTGTGGACAGCGATCCACCTAAGTTTGACATAAAATATAAAATAAATACGGCAGTGTGTCAGCATGACGTACACGTAGGATGAAAGAATAGGACCAGAACTTTAGTACTATACCAACCAAGTTACCTTAAAAACTTAGGTTTTGGAAATATGGGTGATTAAATTAGTCGCTATGCGATGTGCGGACAACGATTTGTCTAAGTATGACATGAAATATAATAATAAATACGGAGGTGTGCCAACATTACGTACACGTAGGGTGATAGAATAGGACCAGAACTTCTGTATTATACCACCCAAGTTACCGTAAAAACTTAGGTTTTGGAAATATGGCTGATTAAAGTAGTCGCATTGAGATGTGCGGACAGAGATTTGTCGAAGTTTGACCAGAAATATAAAAAAAATACGGAGGTGTGCCAACATGACGTACACATAGGATGATAGAATAGGTCCAGAACTTTAGTACTATACTACCCAAGTTACCGTAAAAACTTAGGTTTTGGAAATACGGGTGATTAAAATAGTCGCTTTGGATGTGTGGACAGTGATCCACCTAGGTTTGACATAAAATATAAAATAAATACGGCAGTGTGTCAGCATGACGTACACGTAGGGTGATGAAATAGGACCAGAACTTCTGTATTATACTACCCAAGTTACCGTAAAAACATAGGTTTTGGAAATATGGCTGATTAAAGTAGTCGCATTGAGATGTGCGGACAGCGATTTGTCTAAGTTTACATGAAATATAAAAATAAATACGGAATTGTGGATACATGACGTACACGTAGGATGAAAGAATAGGACCAGAACTTTAGTACTATACCACCCAAGTTACCTTAATAACTTAGGTTTTGGAAATATGGGTGATTAAATTAGTCGCTATGCGATGTGCGGACAGAGATTTGTCGAAGTTTGACACGAAATATAAAAAGAATACGGAGGTGTGCCAACATGACGTACACATAGGATGATAGAATAGGTCCAGAACTTTAGTACTATACCACCCAAGTTACCTTAAAAACGTAGGTTTTGGAAATACGGGTGATTAAAATAGTCGCATTGAGATGTGCGGACAGCGATTTGTCAATGTATGACATGAAATATAAAAATAAATACGGAATTGTGGATACATGACGTACACATAGGATGAAAGAATAGGACCAGAACTTTAGTACTATACCACCCAAGTTACCCTAAAAACTTAGGTTTTGGAAATACGGGTGATTAAAATAGTCGCTTCGGATGTGTGGACAGTGATCCACCTAAGTTTGACATAAAATATAAAATAAATACGGCAGTGTGCCAACATGACGTACACATAAGATGATAGAATGGGTCCTGAAATTTAGTATTATACCACCCAAGTTACCTTAAAAACTTAGGTTTGGGAAATATGGGTGATTAAATTAGTCGCTATGCGATGTGCGGACAACGATTTGTCTAAGATTGACATGAAATATAAAAATAAATACGGAATTGTGGATACATGACGTACACATAGGGTGATAGAATAGGACCAGAACTTCTGTATTATACCACCCAAGTTACCGTAAAATCTTAGGTTTGGAAATATGGCTGATTAAAGTAGTCGCATTGAGATGTGCGGACAGCGATTTGTCAAAGTATGACATGAAAAATAAAATAAATACGGAAGTGTGCCAACATGACGTACACATAGGATGATAGAATAGGTCCAGAACTTTAGTACTATACCACCCAAGTTACCGTAAAAACTTAGGTTTTGGAAATATGGCTGATTAAATCAGTCGCATTGAGATGTGCGGACAGTGATTTGTCTAAGTATGACATGAAAAATAAAATAAATACGGCAGTGTGTCAGCATGACGTACACGTAGGATGAAAGAATAGGACCAGAACTTCTGTATTATACCACCCAAGTTACCGTAAAATCTTAGGTTTGGAAATATGGCTGATTAAAGTAGTCGCATTGAGATGTGCGGACAGCGATTTGTCAAAGTATGACATGAAAAATAAAATAAATACGGAAGTGTGCCAACATGACGTACACATAGGATGATAGAATAGGTCCAGAACTTTAGTACTATACCACCCAAGTTACCGTAAAAACTTAGGTTTTGGAAATACGGGTGATTAAAATAGTCGCATTGAGATGTGCGGACAGCGATTTGTCAAAGTATGACATGAAATATAAAAATAAATACGGAATTGTGGATACATGACGTACACATAGGATGAAAGAATAGGACCAGAACTTTAGTACTATACCACCCAAGTTACCTTAAAAACTTAGGTTTTGGAAATACGGGTGATTAAAATAGTCGCTTTGGATGTGTGGACAGTGATCCACCTAAGTTTGACATAAAATATAAAATAAATACGGCAGTGTGTCAGCATGACGTACACGTAGGGTGATGAAATAGGACCAGAACTTCTGTATTATACCACCCAAGTTACCGTAAAAACTTAGGTTTTGGAATTATGGCTGATTAAAGTAGTCGCATTGAGATGTGCGGACAGAGATTTGTCGAAGTTTGACACGAAATATAAAAAAATACGGAGGTGTGCCAACATGACGTACACATAGGATGATAGAATAGGTCCAGAACTTTAGTACTATACCACCCAAGTTACCGTAAAAACTTAGGTTTTGGAAATATGGGTGATTAAATTAGTCGCTATGCGATGTGCGGACAACGATTTGTCTAAGTTTGACATGAAATATAAAAATAAATACGGAATTGTGGATACATGACGTACACGTAGGGTGATAGAATAGGACCAGAACTTCTGTATTATACCACCCAAGTTACCGTAAAAACTTAGGTTTTGGAAATATGGCTGATTAAAGTAGTCGCATTGAGATGTGCGGACAGCGATTTGTCAAAGTATGACATGAAAAATAAAATAAATACGGAAGTGTGCCAACATGACGTACACATAGGATGATAGAATAGGTCCTGAAATTTAGTATTATACCACCCAAGTTACCTTAAAAACTTAGGTTTTGGAAATATGGGTGATTAAATTAGTCGCTGTGCGATGTGCGGACAACGATTTGTCTAAGTATGACATGAAATATAAAAATAAATACGGAATTGTGGATACATGACGTACACATAGGGTGATAGAATAGGACCAGAACTTCTGTATTATACCACCCAAGTTACCGTAAAAACTTAGGTTTTGGAAATATGGCTGATTAAAGTAGTCGCATTGAGATGTGCGGACAGCGATTTGTCAAAGTATGACATGAAAAATAAAATAAATACGGAAGTGTGCCAACATGACGTACACATAGGATGATAGAATAGTTCCTGAAATTTAGTATTATACCACCCAAGTTACCTTAAAAACTTAGGTTTTGGAAATATGGGTGATTAAATTAGTCGCTATGCGATGTGCGGACAACGATTTGTCTAAGTTTGACATGAAATATAAAAATAAATACGGAATTGTGGATACATGGCGTACACATAGGGTGATAGAATAGGACCAGAACTTCTGTATTATACCACTCAAGTTACCGTAAAAACTTAGGTTTTGGAAATATGGGTGATTAAATTAGTCGCTATGCGATGTGCGGACAACGATTTGTCTAAGTTTGACATGAAATATAAAAATAAATACGGAATTTTGGATACATGACGTACACATTGGGTGATAGAATAGGATTAGAACTATATTATTATACCACTCAGGTTACCGTCAAAACTTAGGTTTTGGAAATACGGGTGATTAAAATAGTCGCTTTGGATGTGTGGACAGCGATCCACCTAAGTTTGACATAAAATATAAAATAAATACGGCAGTGTGTCAGCATGACGTACACGTAGGATGAAAGAATAGGAACAGAACTTTAGTACTATACCACCCAAGTTACCTTAAAAACTTAGGTTTTGGAAATATGGGTGATTAAATTAGTCGCTATGCGATGTGCGGACAACGATTTGTCTAAGTATGACATGAAATATAATAATAAATACGGAGGTGTGCCAACATTACGTACACATAGGGTGATAGAATAGGACCAGAACTTCTGTATTATACCACCCAAGTTACCGTAAAAACTTAGGTTTTGGAAATATGGCTGATTAAAGTAGTCGCATTGAGATGTGCGGACAGAGATTTGTCGAAGTTTGACACGAAATATAAAAAAAATACGGAGGTGTGCCAACATGACGTACACATAGGATGATAGAATAGGTCCTGAAATTTAGTATTATACCACCCAAGTTACCTTAAAAACTTAGGTCTTGGAAATATGGGTGATTAAATTAGTCGCTATGCGATGTGCGGACAACGATTTGTCTAAGTATGACATGAAATATAATAATAAATACGGAGGTGTGCCAACATTACGTACACGTAGGGTGATAGAATAGGACCAGAACTTCTGTATTATACCACCCAAGTTACCGTAAAAAATTAGGTTTTGGAAATATGGCTGATTAAATTAGTCGCTATGCGATGTGCGGACAGAGATTTGTCGAAGTTTGACACGAAATATAAAAAGAATACGGAGGTGTGCCAACATGACGTACACATAGGATGATAGAATAGGTCCAGAACTTTAGTACTATACCACCCAAGTTACCTTAAAAACTTAGGTTTTGGAAATACGGGTGATTAAAATAGTCGCATTGAGATGTGCGGACAGCGATTTGTCAATGTATGACATGAAATATAAAAATAAATACGGAATTGTGGATACATGACGTACACAATGGGTGATAGAATAGGATTAGAACTATATTATTATACCACTCAGGTTACCGTCAAAACTTAGGTTTTGGAAATACGGGTGATTAAAATAGTCGCTTTGGATGTGTGGACAGCGATCCACCTAAGTTTGACATAAAATATAAAATAAATACGGCAGTGTGTCGGCATGACGTACACATAGGATGATAGAATAGGTCCTGAAATTTAGTATTATACCACCCAAGTTACCCTAAAAACTTAGGTTTTGGAAATATGGGTGATTAAAGTAGTCGCATTGAGATGTGCGGACAGAGATTTGTCGAAGTTTGACACGAAATATAAAAAAATACGGAGGTGTGCCAACATGACGTACACATAGGATGATAGAATAGGTCCAGAACTTTAGTACTATACCACCCAAGTTACCGTAAAAACTTAGGTTTTGGAAATATGGCTGATTAAAGTAGTCGCATTGAGATGTGCGGACAGCGATTTGTCTAAGTTTGACATGAAATATAAAAATAAATAGGGAATTGTGGATACATGACGTACACATAGGGTAATAGAATAGGACCAGAACTTCTGTATTATACCACCCAAGTTACCGTAAAAACTTAGGTTTTGGAAATATGGGTGATTAAATTAGTCGCTATGCGATGTGCGGACAGAGATTTGTCCAAGTTTGACACGAAATATAAAAAAATACGGAGGTGTGCCAACATGACGTACACATAGGATGATAGAATAGGTCCAGAACTTTAGTACTATACCACCCAAGTTACCCTTAAAACTTAGGTTTTGGAAATACGGGTGATTAAAATAGTCGCTTTGGATGTGTGGACAGCGATCCACCTAAGTTTGACATAAAATATAAAATAAATACGGCAGTGTGTCAGCATGACGTACACGTAGGATGAAAGAATAGGACCAGAACTTTAGTACTATACCAACCAAGTTACCTTAAAAACTTAGGTTTTGGAAATATGGGTGATTAAATTAGTCGCTATGCGATGTGCGGACAACGATTTGTCTAAGTATGACATGAAATATAATAATAAATACGGAGGTGTGCCAACATTACGTACACGTAGGGTGATAGAATAGGACCAGAACTTCTGTATTATACCACCCAAGTTACCGTAAAAACTTAGGTTTTGGAAATATGGCTGATTAAAGTAGTCGCATTGAGATGTGCGGACAGAGATTTGTCGAAGTTTGACACGAAATATAAAAAAAATACGGAGGTGTGCCAACATGACGTACACATAGGATGATAGAATAGGTCCAGAACTTTAGTACTATACTACCCAAGTTACCGTAAAAACTTAGGTTTTGGAAATACGGGTGATTAAAATAGTCGCTTTGGATGTGTGGACAGTGATCCACCTAGGTTTGACATAAAATATAAAATAAATACGGCAGTGTGTCAGCATGACGTACACGTAGGGTGATGAAATAGGACCAGAACTTCTGTATTATACTACCCAAGTTACCGTAAAAACATAGGTTTTGGAAATATGGCTGATTAAAGTAGTCGCATTGAGATGTGCGGACAGCGATTTGTCTAAGTTTACATGAAATATAAAAATAAATACGGAATTGTGGATACATGACGTACACATAGGGTAATAGAATAGGACCAGAACTTCTGTATTATACCACCCAAGTTACCGTAAAAACTTAGGTTTTGGAAATATGGGTGATTAAATTAGTCGCTATGCGATGTGCGGACAGAGATTTGTCGAAGTTTGACACGAAATATAAAAAAATACGGAGGTGTGCCAACATGACGTACACATAGGATGATAGAATAGGTCCAGAACTTTAGTACTATACCACCCAAGTTACCTTAAAAACTTAGCTTTTGGAAATACGGGTGATTAAAATAGTCGCATTGAGATGTGCGGACAGCGATTTGTCAAAGTATGACATGAAATATTAAATAAATACGGAAGTGTGCCAACATGACGTACACATAGGATGATAGAACAGGTCCTGAAATTTAGTACTGTACCACCCAAGTTACCTTAAAAACTTAGGTTTTGGAAATATGGGTGATTAAATTAGTCGCTATGCGATATGCGGACAACGATTTGTCTAAGTTTGACATGAAATATAAAAATAAATACGGAATTGTGGATACATGACGTACACATAGGGTGATAGAATAGGACCAGAACGTCTGTATTATACCACCCAAGTTACCGTAAAAACTTAGGTTTTTGAAATATGGCTGATTAAAGTAGTCGCATTGAGATGTGCGGACAGCAATTTGTCAAAGTATGACATGAAAAATAAAATAAATACGGAAGTGTGCCAACATGACGTACACATAGGATGATAGAATAGGTCCTGAAATTTAGTATTATACAACCCAAGTTACCTTAAAAACTTAGGTTTTGGAAATATGTGTGATTAAATTAGTCGCTATGCGATGTGCGGACAACGATTTGTCTAAGTTTGACATGAAATATAAAAATAAATACGGAATTGTGGATACATGACGTACAAATAGGGTGATAGAATAGGACCAGAACTTCTGTATTATACCACCCAAGTTACCGTAAAAACTTAGGTTTTGGAAATATGGGTGATTAAATTAGTCGCTATGCGATGTGCGGACAACGATTTGTCTAAGTTTGACATGAAATATAAAAATAAATACGGAACTTTGGATACATGACGTACACAATGGGTGATAGAATAGGATTAGAACTATATTAATATACCACTCAGGTTACCGTCAAAACTTAGGTTTTGGAAATACGGGTGATTAAAATAGTCGCTTTGGATGTGTGGACAGCGATCCACCTAAGTTTGACATAAAATATAAAATAAATACGGCAGTGTGTCGGCATGACGTACACATAGGATGATAGAATAGGTCCTGAAATTTAGTATTATACCACCCAAGTTACCCTTAAAACTTAGGTTTTGGAAATATGGGTGATTAAAGTAGTCGCATTGAGATGTGCGGACAGAGATTTGTCGAAGTTTGACACGAAATATAAAAAAAATACGGAGGTGTGCCAACATGACGTACACATAGGATGATAGAATAGGTCCAGAACTTTAGTACTATACCACCCAAGTTATCGTAAAAACTTAGGTTTTGGAAATATGGCTGATTAAAGTAGTCGCATTGAGATGTGCGGACAGCGATTTGTCTAAGTTTGACATGAAATATAAAAATAAATACGGAATTGTGGATACATGACGTACACATAGGGTAATAGAATAGGACCAGAACTTCTGTATTATACCACCCAAGTTACCGTAAAAACTTAGGTTTTGGAAATATGGGTGATTAAATTAGTCGCTATGCGATGTGCGGACAGAGATTTGTCCAAGTTTGACACGAAATATAAAAAAATACGGAGGTGTGCCAACATGACGTACACATAGGATAATAGAATAGGTCCAGAACTTTAGTACTATACCATCCAAGTTACCTTAAAAACTTAGGTTTTGGAAATACGGGTGATTAAAATAGTCGCATTGAGATGTGCGGACAGCGATTTGTCAAAGTATGACATGAAATATTAAATAAATACGGAAGTGTGCCAACATGACGTACACATAGGATGATAGAACAGGTCCTGAAATTTAGTACTGTACCACCCTAGTTACCTTAAAAACTTAGGTTTTGGAAATATGGGTGATTAAATTAGTCGCTATGCGATGTGCGGACAACGATTTGTCTAAGTATGACATGAAATATAATAATAAATACGGAGGTGTGCCAACATTACGTACACGTAGGGTGATAGAATAGGACCAGAACTTCTGTATTATACCACCCAAGTTACCGTAAAAACTTAGGTTTTGGAAATATGGCTGATTAAAGTAGTCGCATTGAGATGTGCGGACAGAGATTTGTCGAAGTTTGACACGAAATATAAAAAAAATACGGAGGTGTGCCAACATGACGTACACATAGGATGATAGAATAGGTCCAGAACTTTAGTACTATACTACCCAAGTTACCGTAAAAACTTAGGTTTTGGAAATACGGGTGATTAAAATAGTCGCTTTGGATGTGTGGACAGTGATCCACCTAGGTTTGACATAAAATATAAAATAAATACGGCAGTGTGTCAGCATGACGTACACGTAGGGTGATGAAAAAGGACCAGAACTTCTGTATTATACTACCCAAGTTACCGTAAAAACATAGGTTTTGGAAATATGGCTGATTAAAGTAGTCGCATTGAGATGTGCGGACAGCGATTTGTCTAAGTTTACATGAAATATAAAAATAAATACGGAATTGTGGATACATGACGTACACATAGGGTAATAGAATAGGACCAGAACTTCTGTATTATACCACCCAAGTTACCGTAAAAACTTAGGTTTTGGAAATATGGGTGATTAAATTAGTCGCTATGCGATGTGCGGACAGAGATTTGTCGAAGTTTGACACGAAATATAAAAAAATACGGAAGTGTGCCAACATGACGTACACATAGGATGATAGAATAGGTCCAGAACTTTAGTACTATACCACCCAAGTTACCTTAAAAACTTAGGTTTTGGAAATACGGGTGATTAAAATAGTCGCATTGAGATGTGCGGACAGCGATTTGTCAAAGTATGACATGAAAAATAAAATAAATACGGAAGTGTGCCAACATGACGTACACATAGGATGATAGAATAGGTCCTGAAATTTAGTATTATACAACCCAAGTTACCTTAAAAACTTAGGTTTTGGAAATATGGGTGATTAAATTAGTCGCTATGCGATGTGCGGACAACGATTTGTCTAAGTTTGACATGAAATATAAAAATAAATACGGAATTGTGGATACATGACGTACACATAGGGTGATAGAATAGGACCAGAACTTCTGTATTATACCACCCAAGTTACCGTAAAAACTTAGGTTTTGGAAATATGGGTGATTAAATTAGTCGCTATGCGATGTGCGGACAACGATTTGTCTAAGTTTGACATGAAATATAAAAATAAATACGGAACTTTGGATACATGACGTACACAATGGGTGATAGAATAGGATTAGAACTATATTATTATACCACTCAGGTTACCGTCAAAACTTAGGTTTTGGAAATACGGGTGATTAAAATAGTCGCTTTGGATGTGTGGACAGCGATCCACCTAAGTTTGACATAAAATATAAAATAAATACGGCAGTGTGTCGGCATGACGTACACATAGGATGATAGAATAGGTCCTGAAATTTAGTATTATACCACCCAAGTTACCCTAAAAACTTAGGTTTTGGAAATATGGGTGATTAAAGTAGTCGCATTGAGATGTGCGGACAGAGATTTGTCGAAGTTTGACACGAAATATAAAAAAAATACGGAGGTGTGCCAACATGACGTACACATAGGATGATAGAATAGGTCCAGAACTTTAGTACTATACCACTTAAGTTATCGTAAAAACTTAGGTTTTGGAAATATGGCTGATTAAAGTAGTCGCATTGAGATGTGCGGACAGCGATTTGTCTAAGTTTGACATGAAATATAAAAATAAATACGGAATTGTGGATACATGACGTACACATAGGGTAATAGAATAGGACCAGAACTTCTGTATTATACCACCCAAGTTACCGTAAAAACTTAGGTTTTGGAAATATGGGTGATTAAATTAGTCGCTATGCGATGTGCGGACAGAGATTTGTCCAAGTTTGACACGAAATATAAAAAAATACGGAGGTGTGCCAACATGACGTACACATAGGATAATAGAATAGGTCCAGAACTTTAGTACTATACCACCCAAGTTACCTTAAAAACTTAGGTTTTGGAAATACGGGTGATTAAAATAGTCGCATTGAGATGTGCGGACAGCGATTTGTCAAAGTATGACATGAAATATTAAATAAATACGGAAGTGTGCCAACATGACGTACACATAGGATGATAGAACAGGTCCTGAAATTTAGTACTGTACCACCCTAGTTACCTTAAAAACTTAGGTTTTGGAAATATGGGTGATTAAATTAGTCGCTATGCGATGTGCGGCCAACGATTTGTCTAAGTTTGACATGAAATATAAAACTAAATACGGAATTTTGGATACATGACGTACACATTGGGTGATAGAATAGGATTAGAACTATATTATTATACCACTCAGGTTACCGTCAAAACTTAGGTTTTGAAAATACGGGTGATTAAAATAGTCGCTTTGGATGTGTGGACAGCGATCCACCTAAGTTTGACATAAAATATAAAATAAATACGGCAGTGTGTCAGCATGACGTACACGTAGGATGAAAGAATAGGACCAGAACTTTAGTACTATACAACCCAAGTTACCTTAAAAACTTAGGTTTTGGAAATATGGGTGATTAAATTAGTCGCTATGCGATGTGCGGACAACGATTTGTCTAAGTATGACATGAAATATAATAATAAATACGGAGGTGTGCCAACATTACGTACACGTAGGGTGATAGAATAGGACCAGAACTTCTGTATTATACCACCCAAGTTACCGTAAAAACTTAGGTTTTGGAAATATGGCTGATTAAAGTAGTCGCATTGAGATGTGCGGACAGAGATTTGTCGAAGCTTGACACGAAATATAAAAAAAATACGGAGGTGTGCCAACATGACGTACACATAGGATGATAGAATAGGTCCAGAACTTTAGTACTATACTACCCAAGTTACCGTAAAAACTTAGGTTTTGGAAATACGGGTGATTAAAATAGTCGCTTTGGATGTGTGGACAGTGATCCACCTAAGTTTGACATAAAATATAAAATAAATACGGCAGTGTGTCAGCATGACGTACACGTAGGGTGATGAAATAGGACCAGAACTTCTGTACTATACTACCCAAGTTACCGTAAAAACTTAGGTTTTGGAAATATGGCTGATTAAAGTAGTCGCATTGAGATGTGCGGACAGCGATTTGTCAAAGTATGACATGAAAAATAAAATAAATACGGAAGTGTGCCAACATGACGTACACATAGGATGATAGAATAGGTCCTGAAATTTAGTATTATACCACCCAAGTTACCTTAAAAAGCTTAGGTTTTGGAAATATGGGTGATTAAATTAGTCGCTATGCGATGTGCGGACAACGATTTGTCGAAGTTTGACATGAAATATAAAAATAAATACGGAATTGTGGATACATGACGTACAAATAGGGTGATAGAATAGGACCAGAACTTCTGTATTATACCACCCAAGTTACCGTAAAAACTTAGGTTTTTGAAATATGGGTGATTAAATTAGTCGCTATGCGATGTGCGGACAACGATTTGTCTAAGTATGACATGAAATATAATAATAAATACGGAGGTGTGCCAACATTACGTACACGTAGGATGAAAGAATAGGACCAGAACTTTAGTACTATATAACCCAAGTTACCATAAAAACTTAGGTTTTGGAAATACGGGTGATTAAAATAGTCGCTATGCGATGTGCGGACAACGATTTGTCTAAGTATGACATGAAATATAATAATAAATACGGAGGTGTGCCAACATTACGTACACGTAGGGTGATAGAATAGGACCAGAACTTCTGTATTATACCACCCAAGTTACCGTAAAAACTTAGGTTTTGGAAATACGGCTGATTAAAGTAGTCGCATTGAGATGTGCGGACAGAGATTTGACGAAGTTTGACACGAAATATAAAAAAAATACGGAGGTGTGCCAACATGACGTACACATAGGATGATAGAATAGGTCCAGAACTTTAGTACTATACCACCCAAGTTACCGTAAAGACTTAGGTTTTGGAAATATGGCTGATTAAAGTAGTCGCATTGAGATGTGCGGACAGCGATTTGTCTAAGTTTGACATGAAATATAAAAATAAATACGGAATTGTGGATACATGACGTACACATAGGGTGATAGAATAGGACCAGAACTTCTGTATTATACCACCCAAGTTACCGTAAAAACTTAGGTTTTGGAAATATGGGTGATTAAATTAGTCGCTTTGCGATGTGCGGACAACGATTTGTCGAAGTTTGACACGAAATATAAAAAAATACGGAGGTGTGCCAACATGACGTACACATAGGATGATAGAATAGGTCCAGAACTTTAGTACTATACCACCCAAGTTACCGTAAAAACTTAGGTTTTGGAAATATGGGTGATTAAATTAGTCGCTATGCGATGTGCGGACAACGATTTGTCTCAGTTTGACATGAAATATAAAAATAAATACGGAATTGTGGATACATGACGTACACATAGGGTGATAGAATAGGACCAGAACTTCTGTATTATACCACCCAAGTTACCGTAAAAACTTAGGTTTTGGAAATATGGGTGATTAAATTAGTCGCTATGCGATGTGCGGACAACGATTTGTCTAAGTTTGACATGAAATATAAAAATAAATACGGAATTTTGGATACATGACGTACACATTGGGTGATAGAATAGGATTAGAACTATATTATTATACCACTCAGGTTACCGTCAAAACTTAGGTTTTGGAAATACGGGTGATTAAAATAGTCGCTTTGGATGTGTGGACAGCGATCCACCTAAGTTTGACATAAAATATAAATAAATACGGCAGTGTGTCAGCATGACGTACAAGTAGGATGAAAGAATAGGACCAGAACTTTAGTACTATACCACCCAAATTACCTTAAAAACTTAGGTTTTGGAAATATGGGTGATTAAATTAGTCGCTATGCGATGTGCGGACAACGATTTGTCTAAGTTTGACATGAAATATAAAAATAAATACGGAATTGTGGATACATGACGTACACATAGGGTGATAGAATAGGACCAGAACTTCTGTATTATACCACCCAAGCTACCGTAAAAACTTAGGTTTTGGAAATATGGGTGATTAAATTAGTCGCTATGCGATGTGCGGACAACGATTTGTCTAAGTTTGACATAAAATATAAAAATAAATACGGAATTGTGGATACATGACGTACACGTAGGGTGATAGAATAGGACCAGAACTTTAGTACTATACCACCCAAGTTACCTTAAAAACTTAGGTTTTGGAAATATGGGTGATTAAATTAGTCGCTATGCGATGTGCGGACAACGATTTGTCTAAGTATGACATGAAATATAATAATAAATACGGAGGTGTGCCAACATTACGTAAACGTAGGATGAAAGAATAGGACCAGAACTTTAGTACTATATCACCCAAGTTACCTTAAAAACTTAGGTTTTGGAAATATGGGTGATTAAATTAGTCGCTATGCGATGTGCGGACAACGATTTGTCTAAGTATGACATGAAATATAATAATAAATACGGAGGTGTGCCAACATTACGTACACGTAGGGTGATAGAATAGGACCTACACTTCTGTATTATACCACCCAAGTTACCGTAAAAACTTAGGTTTTGGAAATATGGCTGATTAAAATAGTCGCATTGAGATGTGCGGACAGAGATTTGTCGAAGTTTGAAACGAAATATAAAAAAAATACGGAGGTGTGCTAACATGACGTACACATAGGATGATAGAATAGGTCCAGAACTTTAGTACTATACCACCCAAGTTACCGTAAAAACTTAGGTTTTGGAAATATGGCTGATTAAAGTAGTCGCATTGAGATGTGCGGACAGCGATTTGTCTAAGTTTGACATGAAATATAAAAATAAATACGGAATTGTGGATACATGACGTACACATAGGGTGATAGAATAGGACCAGAACTTCTGTATTATACCACCCAAGTTACCGTAAAAACTTAGGTTTTGGAAATATGGGTGATTAAATTAGTCGCTTTGCGATGTGCGGACAACGATTTGTCGAAGTTTGACACGAAATATAAAAAAAATACGGAGGTGTGCCAACATGACGTACACATAGGATGATAGAATAGATCCAGAACTTTAGTACTATACCACCCAAGTTACTGTAAAAACTTAGGTTTTGGAAATATGGGTGATTAAATTAGTCGCTTAGCGATGTGCGGACAACGATTTTTCTAAGTTTGACATGAAATATAAAAATAAATACGGAGGTGTGCCAACATTACGTACACGTAGGGTGATAGAATAGGACCAGAACTTCTGTATTATACCACCCAAGTTACCGTAAAAACTTAGGTTTTGGAAATATGGGTGATTAAATTAGTCGCTATGCGATGTGCGGACAACGATTTGTCTAAGTATGACATGAAATATAATAATAAATACGGAGGTGTGCCAACATTACGTACACATAGGATGATAGAATAGGTCCAGAACTTTAGTACTATACCACCCAAGTTACCGTAAAAACTTAGGTTTTGGAAATATGGCTGATTAAGGTAGTCGCATTGAGATGTGCGGACAGCGATTTGTCGAAGTTTGACACGAAATATAAAAAAAATACGGAGGTGTGCCAACATGACGTACACATAGGATGATAGAATAGGTCCAGAACTTTAGTACTATACCACCCAAGTTACCGTAAACCTTAGGTTTTGGAAATATGGCTGATTAAAGTAGTCGCATTGAGATATGCGGACAGCGATTTGTCTAAGTTTGACATGAAATATAAAAATAAATACGGAATTGTGGATACATGACGTACACATAGGGTGATAGAATAGGACCAGAACTTCTGTATTATACCACCCAAGTTACCGTAAAAACTTAGGTTTTGGAAATATGGGTGATTAAATTAGTCGCTTTGCGATGTGCGGACAACGATTTGTCTAAGTTTGACATGAAATATAAAAGTAAATACGGAGGTGTGCCAACATTACGTACACGTAGGGTGATAGAATAGGACCAGAACTTCTGTATCATACCACCCAAGTTACCGTAAAAACTTACGTTTTGGAAATATGGGTGATTAAATTAGTCGCTATGCGATGTGCGGACAACGATTTGTCTAAGTATGACATGAAATACAATAATAAATACGGAGGTGTGCCAACATTACGTACACATAGGATGATAGAATAGGTCCAGAACTTTAGTACTATACCACCCAAGTTACCGTAAAAAATTAGGTTTTGGAAATATGGGTGATTAAATTAGTCGCTATGCGATGTGCGGACAACGATTTGTCTAAGTTTGACATGAAATATAAAAATAAATACGGAATTGTGGATACATGACGTACACATAGGGTGATAGAATAGGACCAGAATTTCTGTATTATACAACCCAAGCTACCGTAAAAACTTAGGTTTTGGAAATATGGGTTATTAAATTAGTCGCTATGCGATGTGCGGACAACGATTTGTCTAAGTTTGACATGAAATATAAAAATAAATACGGATTTTTGGATACATGACGTACACATTGGGTGATAGAATAGGATTAGAACTATATTATTATACCACTCAGGTTACCGTCAAAACTTAGGTTTTGGAAATACGGGTGATTAAAATAGTCGCTTTGGATGTGTGGACAGCGATCCACCTAAGTTTGACATAAAATATAAAATAAATACGGCAGTGTGTCAGCATGACGTACAAGTAGGATGAAAGAATAGGACCAGAACTTTAGTACTATACCACCCAAGTTACCTTAAAAACTTAGGTTTTGGAAATATGGGTGATTAAATTAGTCGCTATGCGATGTGCGGACAACGATTTGTCTAAGTTTGACATGAAATATAAAAATAAATACGGAATTGTGGATACATGACGTACACATAGGGTGATAGAATAGGACCAGAATTTCTGTATTATACAACCCAAGCTACCGTAAAAACTTAGGTTTTGGAAATATGGGTGATTAAATTAGTCGCTATGCGATGTGCGGACAACGATTTGTCTAAGTTTGACATAAAACATAAAAATAAATACGGAATTGTAGATACATGACGTACACGTAGGGTGATAGAATAGGACCAGAACTTTACTACTATATCACCCAAGTTACCTTAAAAACTTAAGTTTTGGAAATATGGGTGATTAAATTAGTCGCTATGCGATGTGCGGAACAGATTTGTCTAAGTATGACATGAAATATAATAATAAATACGGAGGTGTGCCAACATTACGTACACGTAGGGTGATAGAATAGGACCAGAACTTCTGTATTATACCACCCAAGTTACCGTAAAAACTTAGGTTTTGGAAATACGGCTGATTAAAGTAGTCGCATTGAGATGTGCGGACAGAGATTTGTCGAAGTTTGACACGAAATATAAAAAAAATACGGAGGTGTGCCAACATGACGTACACATAGGATGATAGAATAGGTCCAGAACTTTAGTACTATACCACCCAAGTTACCGTAAAAACTTAGGTTTTGGAAATATGGCTGATTAAAGTAGTCGCATTGAGATGTGCGGACAGCGATTTGTCTAAGTTTGACATGAAATATAAAAATAAATACGGAATTGTGGATACATGACGTACACATAGGGTGATAGAATAGGACCAGAACTTCTGTATTATACCACCCAAGTTACCGTAAAAACTTAGGTTTTGGAAATATGGGTGATTAAATTAGTCGCTTTGCGATGTGCGGACAACGATTTGTCGAAGTTTGACACGAAATATAAAAAAAATACGGAGGTGTGCCAACATGACGTACACATAGGATGATAGAATAGGTCCAGAACTTTAGTACTATACCACCCAAGTTACCGTAAAAACTTAGGTTTTGGAAATATGGGTGATTAAATTAGTCGCTATGCGATGTGCGGACAACGATTTGTCTCAGTTTGACATGAAATATAAAAATAAATACGGAATTGTGGATACATGACGTACACATAGGGTGATAGAATAGGACCAGAACTTCTGTATTATACCACCCAAGTTACCGTAAAAACTTAGGTTTTGGAAATATGGGTGATTAAATTAGTCGCTATGCGATGTGCGGACAACGATTTGTCTAAGTTTGACATGAAATATAAAAATAAATACGGAATTTTGGATACATGACGTACACATTGGGTGATAGAATAGGATTAGAACTATATTATTATACCACTCAGGTTACCGTCAAAACTTAGGTTTTGGAAATACGGGTGATTAAAATAGTCGCTTTGGATGTGTGGACAGCGATCCACCTAAGTTTGACATAAAATATAAATAAATACGGCAGTGTGTCAGCATGACGTACAAGTAGGATGAAAGAATAGGACCAGAACTTTAGTACTATACCACCCAAGTTACCTTAAAAACTTAGGTTTTGGAAATATGGGTGATTAAATTAGTCGCTATGCGATGTGCGGACAACGATTTGTCTAAGTTTGACATAAAATATAAAAATAAATACGGAATTGTGGATACATGACGTACACGTAGGGTGATAGAATAGGACCAGAACTTTAGTACTATACCACCCAAGTTACCTTAAAAACTTAGGTTTTGGAAATATGGGTGATTAAATTAGTCGCTATGCGATGTGCGGACAACGATTTGTCTAAGTATGACATGAAATATAATAATAAATACGGAGGTGTGCCAACATTACGTAAACGTAGGATGAAAGAATAGGACCAGAACTTTAGTACTATATCACCCAAGTTACCTTAAAAACTTAGGTTTTGGAAATATGGGTGATTAAATTAGTCGCTATGCGATGTGCGGACAACGATTTGTCTAAGTATGACATGAAATATAATAATAAATACGGAGGTGTGCCAACATTACGTACACGTAGGGTGATAGAATAGGACCTACACTTCTGTATTATACCACCCAAGTTACCGTAAAAACTTAGGTTTTGGAAATATGGCTGATTAAAATAGTCGCATTGAGATGTGCGGACAGAGATTTGTCGAAGTTTGAAACGAAATATAAAAAAATACGGAGGTGTGCTAACATGTCGTACACATAGGATGATAGAATAGGTCCAGAACTTTAGTACTATACCACCCAAGTTACCGTAAAAACTTAGGTTTTGGAAATATGGCTGATTAAAGTAGTCGCATTGAGATGTGCGGACAGCGATTTGTCTAAGTTTGACATGAAATATAAAAATAAATACGGAATTGTGGATACATGACGTACACATAGGGTGATAGAATAGGACCAGAACTTCTGTATTATACCACCCAAGTTACCGTAAAAACTTAGGTTTTGGAAATATGGGTGATTAAATTAGTCGCTTTGCGATGTGCGGACAACGATTTGTCGAAGTTTGACACGAAATATAAAAAAAATACGGAGGTGTGCCAACATGACGTACACATAGGATGATAGAATAGATCCAGAACTTTAGTACTATACCACCCAAGTTACTGTAAAAACTTAGGTTTTGGAAATATGGGTGATTAAATTAGTCGCTATGCGATGTGCGGACAACGATTTTTCTAAGTTTGACATGAAATATAAAAATAAATACGGAGGTGTGCCAACATTACGTACACGTAGGGTGATAGAATAGGACCAGAACTTCTGTATTATACCACCCAAGTTACCGTAAAAACTTAGGTTTTGGAAATATGGGTGATTAAATTAGTCGCTATGCGATGTGCGGACAACGATTTGTCTAAGTATGACATGAAATATAATAATAAATACGGAGGTGTGCCAACATTACGTACACATAGGATGATAGAATAGGTCCAGAACTTTAGTACTATACCACCCAAGTTACCTTAAAAACTTAGGTTTTGGAAATATGGCTGATTAAGGTAGTCGCATTGAGATGTGCGGACAGCGATTTGTCTAAGTTTGACATGAAATATAAAAATAAATACGGAATTGTGGATACATGACGTATACATAGGGTGATAGAATAGGACCAGAACTTCTGTATTATACCACCCAAGTTACCGTAAAAACTTAGGTTTTGGAAATATGGGTGATTAAATTAGTCGCTATGCGATGTGCGGACAACGATTTGTCGAAGTTTGACACGAAATATAAAAAAAATACGGAGGTGTGCCAACATGACGTACACATAGGATGATAGAATAGGTCCAGAACTTTAGTACTATACCACCCAAGTTACCGTAAAAACTTAGGTTTTGGAAATATGGGTGATTAAATTAGTCGCTATGCGATGTGCGGACAACGATTTGTCTAAGTATGACATGAAATATAATAATAAATACGGAGGTGTGCCAACATTACGTACACGTAGGATGAAAGAATAGGACCAGAACGTTAGTACTATATCACCCAAGTTACCTTAAAAACTTAGGTTTTGGAAATATGGCTGATTAAAGTAGTTGCATTGAGATGTGTGGACAGAGATTTGTCGAAGTTTGACACGAAATATAAAAAAAATACGGAGGTGTGCCAACATGACGTACACATAGGATGATAGAATAGGTCCAGAACTTTAGTACTATACCACCCAAGTTACCGTAAAAACTTAGGTTTTGGAAATATGGCTGATTAAAGTAGTCGCATTGAGATGTGCGGACAGCGATTTGTCTAAGTTTGACATGAAATATAAAAATAAATACGGAATTGTGGATACATGACGTACACATAGGGTGATAGAATAGGACCAGAACTTCTGTATTATACCACCCAAGTTACCGTAAAAACTTAGGTTTTGGAAATATGGGTGATTAAATTAGTCGCTTTGCGATGTGCGGACAACGATTTGTCGAAGTTTGACACGAAATATAAAAAAAATACGGAGGTGTGCCAACATGACGTACACATAGGATGATAGAATAGATCCAGAACTTTAGTACTATACCACCCAAGTTACTGTAAAAACTTAGGTTTTGGAAATATGGGTGATTAAATTAGTCGCTTTGCGATGTGCGGACAACGATTTGTCTAATTTTGACATGAAATATAAAAGTAAATACGGAGGTGTGCCAACATTACGTACACGTAGGGTGATAGAATAGGACCAGAACTTCTGTATCATACCACCCAAGTTACCGTAAAAACTTACGTTTTGGAAATATGGGTGATTAAATTAGTCGCTATGCGATGTGCGGACAACGATTTGTCTAAGTATGACATGAAATACAATAATAAATACGGAGGTGTGCCAACATTACGTACACATAGGATGATAGAATAGGTCCAGAACTTTAGTACTATACCACCCAAGTTACCGTAAAAAATTAGGTTTTGGAAATATGGGTGATTAAATTAGTCGCTATGCGATGTGCGGACAACGATTTGTCTAAGTTTGACATGAAATATAAAAATAAATACGGAATTGTGGATACATGACGTACACATAGGGTGATAGAATAGGACCAGAATTTCTGTATTATACAACCCAAGCTACCGTAAAAACTTAGGTTTTGGAAATATGGGTGATTAAATTAGTCGCTATGCGATGTGCGGACAACGATTTGTCTAAGTATGACATGAAATATAAAAAAAATACGGAGGTGTGCCAACATGACGTACACATAGGATGATAGAATAGATCCAGAACTTTAGTACTATACCACCCAAGTTACCTTAAAAACTTAGGTTTTGGAAATATGGGTGATTAAATTAGTCGCTATGCGATGTGCGGACAACGATTTGTCTAAGTTTGACATGAAATATAAAAATAAATACGGATTTTTGGATACATGACGTACACATTGGATGATAGAATAGGATTAGAACTATATTATTATACCACTCAGGTTACCGTCAAAACTTAGGTTTTGGAAATACGGGTGATTAAAATAGTCGCTTTGGATGTGTGGACAGCGATCCACTTAAGTTTGACATAAAATATAAAATAAATACGGCAGTGTGTCAGCATGACGTACAAGTAGGATGAAAGAATAGGACCAGAACTTTAGTACTATACCACCCAAGTTACCTTAAAAACTTAGGTTTTGGAAATATGGGTGATTAAATTAGTCGCTATGCGATGTGCGGACAACGATTTGTCTAAGTTTGACATGAAATATAAAAATAAATACGGAATTGTGGATACATGACGTACACATAGGGTGATAGAATAGGACCAGAATTTCTGTATTATACAACCCAAGCTACCGTAAAAACTTAGGTTTTGGAAATATGGGTGATTAAATTAGTCGCTATGCGATGTGCGGACAACGATTTGTCTAAGTTTGACATAAAATATAAAAATAAATACGGAATTGTGGATACATGACGTACACGTAGGGTGATAGAATAGGACCAGAACTTTACTACTATATCACCCAAGTTACCTTAAAAACTTAAGTTTTGGAAATATGGGTGATTAAATTAGTCGCTATGCGATGTGCGGAACAGATTTGTCTAAGTATGACATGAAATATAATAATAAATACGGAGGTGTGCCAACATTACGTACACGTAGGGTGATAGAATAGGACCAGAACTTCTGTATTATACCACCCAAGTTACCGTAAAAACTTAGGTTTTGGAAATACGGCTGATTAAAGTAGTCGCATTGAGATGTGCGGACAGAGATTTGTCGAAGTTTGACACGAAATATAAAAAAATACGGAGGTGTGCCAACATGACGTACACATAGGATGATAGAATAGGTCCAGAACTTTAGTACTATACCACCCAAGTTACCTTAAAAACTTAGGTTTTGGAAATATGGCTGATTAAAGTAGTCGCATTGAGATGTGCGGACAGCGATTTGTCTAAGTTTGACATGAAATATAAAAATAAATACGGAATTGTGGATACATGACGTACACATAGGGTGATAGAATAGGACCAGAACTTCTGTATTATACCACCCAAGTTACCGTAAAAACTTAGGTTTTGGAAATATGGGTGATTAAATTAGTCGCTTTGCGATGTGCGGACAACGATTTGTCGAAGTTTGACACGAAATATAAAAAAAATACGGAGGTGTGCCAACATGACGTACACATAGGATGATAGAATAGGTCCAGAACTTTAGTACTATACCACCCAAGTTACCGTAAAAACTTAGGTTTTGGAAATATGGGTGATTAAATTAGTCGCTATGCGATGTGCGGACAACGATTTGTCTCAGTTTGACATGAAATATAAAAATAAATACGGAATTGTGGATACATGACGTACACATAGGGTGATAGAATAGGACCAGAACTTCTGTATTATACCACCCAAGTTACCGTAAAAACTTAGGTTTTGGAAATATGGGTGATTAAATTAGTCGCTATGCGATGTGCGGACAACGATTTGTCTAAGTTTGACATGAAATATAAAAATAAATACGGAATTTTGGATACATTACGTACACATTGGGTGATAGAATAGGATTAGAACTATATTATTATACCACTCAGGTTACCGTCAAAACTTAGGTTTTGGAAATACGGGTGATTAAAATAGTCGCTTTGGATGTGTGGACAGCGATCCACCTAAGTTTGACATAAAATATAAATAAATACGGCAGTGTGTCAGCATGACGTACAAGTAGGATGAAAGAATAGGACCAGAACTTTAGTACTATACCACCCAAGTTACCTTAAAAACTTAGGTTTTGGAAATATGGGTGATTAAATTAGTCGCTATGCGATGTGCGGACAACGATTTGTCTAAGTTTGACATGAAATATAAAAATAAATACGGAATTGTGGATACATGACGTACACATAGGGTGATAGAATAGGACCAGAACTTCTGTATTATACCACCCAAGCTACCGTAAAAACTTAGGTTTTGGAAATATGGGTGATTAAATTAGTCGCTATGCGATGTGCGGACAACGATTTGTCTAAGTTTGACATAAAATATAAAAATAAATACGGAATTGTGGATACATGACGTACACATAGGGTGATAGAATAGGACCAGAACTTTAGTACTATACCACCCAAGTTACCTTAAAAACTTAGGTTTTGGAAATATGGGTGATTAAATTAGTCGCTATGCGATGTGCGGACAACGATTTGTCTAAGTATGACATGAAATATAATAATAAATACGGAGGTGTGCCAACATTACGTAAACGTAGGATGAAAGAATAGGACCAGAACTTTAGTACTATATCACCCAAGTTACCTTAAAAACTTAGGTTTTGGAAATATGGGTGATTAAATTAGTCGCATTGAGATGTGCGGACAACGATTTGTCTAAGTATGACATGAAATATAATAATAAATACGGAGGTGTGCCAACATTACGTACACGTAGGGTGATAGAATAGGACCTACACTTCTGTATTATACCACCCAAGTTACCGTAAAAACTTAGGTTTTGGAAATATGGCTGATTAAAATAGTCGCATTGAGATGTGCGGACAGAGATTTGTCGAAGTTTGACACGAAATATAAAAAAAATACGGAGGTGTGCTAACATGACGTACACATAGGATGATAGAATAGGTCCAGAACTTTAGTACTATACCACCCAAGTTACCGTAAAAACTTAGGTTTTGGAAATATGGCTGATTAAAGTAGTCGCATTGAGATGTGCGGACAGCGATTTGTCTAAGTTTGACATGAAATATAAAATAAATACGGAATTGTGGATACATGACGTACACATAGGGTGATAGAATAGGACCAGAACTTCTGTATTATACCACCCAAGTTACCGTAAAAACTTAGGTTTTGGAAATATGGGTGATTAAATTAGTCGCTTTGCGATGTGCGGACAACGATTTGTCTAAGTATGACATGAAATATAATAATAAATACGGAGGTGTGCCAACATTACGTACACATAGGATGATAGAATAGGTCCAGAACTTTAGTACTATACCACCCAAGTTACCGTAAAAACTTAGGTTTTGGAAATATGGGTGATTAAATTAGTCGCTATGCGATGTGCGGACAACGATTTGTCTAAGTATGACATGAAATATAATAATAAATACGGAGGTGTGCCAACATTACGTACACGTAGGATGAAAGAATAGGACCAGAACGTTAGTACTATATCACCCAAGTTACCTTAAAAACTTAGGTTTTGGAAATATGGCTGATTAAAGTAGTCGCATTGAGATGTGTGGACAGAGATTTGTCGAAGTTTGACACGAAATATAAAAAAAATACGGAGGTGTTCCAACATGACGTACACATAGGATGATAGAATAGGTCCAGAACTTTAGTACTATACCACCCAAGTTACCGTAAAACTTAGGTTTTGGAAATATGGCTGATTAAAGTAGTCGCATTGAGATATGCGGACAGCGATTTGTCTAAGTTTGACATGAAATATAAAAATAAATACGGAATTGTGGATACATGACGTACACATAGGGTGATAGAATAGGACCAGAACTTCTGTATTATACCACCCAAGTTACCGTAAAAACTTAGGTTTTGGAAATATGGGTGATTAAATTAGTCGCTTTGCGATGTGCGGACAACGATTTGTCTAAGTTTGACATGAAATATAAAAGTAAATACGGAGGTGCCAACATTACGTACACGTAGGGTGATAGAATAGGACCAGAACTTCTGTATCATACCACCCAAGTTACCGTAAAAACTTACGTTTTGGAAATATGGGTGATTAAATTAGTCGCTATGCGATGTGCGGACAACGATTTGTCTAAGTATGACATGAAATACAATAATAAATACGGAGGTGTGCCAACATTACGTACACATAGGATGATAGAATAGGTCCAGAACTTTAGTACTATACCACCCAAGTTACCGTAAAAAATTAGGTTTTGGAAATATGGCTGATTAAGGTAGTCGCATTGAGTTGTGCGGACAGCGATTTGTCTAAGTTTGACATGAAATATAAAAATAAATACGGAATTGTGGATACATCACGTACACATAGGGTGATAGAATAGACCAGAACTTCTGTATTATACCACCCAAGTTACCGTAAAAACTTAGGTTTTGGAAATATGGGTGATTAAATTAGTCGCTATGCGATGTGCGGACAACGATTTGTCGAAGTTTGACACGAAATATAAAAAAATACGGAGGTGTGCCAACATGACGTACACATAGGATGATGGAATAGGTCCAGAACTTTAGTACTATACCACCCAAGTTACCGTAAAAACTTAGGTTTTGGAAATATGGGTGATTAAATTAGTCGCTATGCGATGTGCGGACAACGATTTGTCTAAGTTTGACATGAAATATAAAAATAAATACGGAATTGTGGATACATGACGTACACATAGGGTGATAGAATAGGACCAGAACTTCTGTACTATACCACCCAAGTTACCTTAAAATCTTAGGTTTTGGATATATGGGTGATTAAATTAGTCGCTATGCGATGTGCGGACAACGATTTGTCTAAGTATGACATGAAATATAATAATAAATACGGAGGTGTGCCAACATTACGTACATATAGGGTGATAGAATAGGACCAGAACTTCTGTATTATACCACCCAAGTTACCGTAAAAACTTAGGTTTTGGAAATATGGCTGATTAAAGTAGTCGCATTGAGATGTGCGGACAGAGATTTGTCGAAGTTTGACACGAAATATAAAAAAAATACGGAGGTGTGCCAACATGACGTACACATAGGATTATGGAATAGGTCCAGAACTTTAGTACTATACCACCCAAGTTACCTTAAAAACTTAGGTTTTGGAAATACGGGTGATTAAAATAGTCGCTTTGGATGTGTGGACAGTGATCCACCTAAGTTTGACATAAAATATAAAATAAATACGGCAGTGTGTCAGCATGACGTACACATAGGATGAAAGAATAGGACCAGAACTTTAGTACTATACCACCCAAGTTACCTTAAAAACTTAGGTTTTGGAAATATGGCTGATTAAAGTAGTCGCATTGAGATGTGCCGACAGCGATTTGTCAAAGTATGACATGAAAAATAAAATAAATACGAAAGTGTGTCAACATGACGTACACATAGGATGATAGAATAGGTCCTGAAATTTAGTATTATACAACCCAAGTTACCTTAAAAACTTAGGTTTTGGAAATATGGGTGATTAAATTAGTCGCTATGCGATGTGCGGACAACGATTTGTCTAAGTTTGACATGAAATATAAAAATAAATACGGAATTGTGTATACATGACGTACACATAGGGTGATAGAATAGGACCAGAACTTCTGTATTATACCACCCAAGTTACCGTAAAAACTTAGGTTTTGGAAATATGGGTGATTAAATTAGTCGCTATGCGATGTGCGGACAACGATTTGTCTAAGTTTGACATGAAATATAAAAATAAATACGGAACTTTGGATACATGACGTACACATTGGGTGATATAATAGGATTAGAACTATATTATTATACCACTCAGGTTACCGTCAAAACTTAGGTTTTGGAAATACGGGTGATTAAAATAGTCGCTTTGGATGTGTGGACAGCGATCCACCTAAGTTTGACATAAAATATAAATAAATACGGCAGTGTGTCAGCATGACGTACAAGTAGGATGAAAGAATAGGACCAGAACTTTAGTACTATACCACCCAAGTTACCTTAAAAACTTAGGTTTTGGAAATATGGGTGATTAAATTAGTCGCTATGCGATGTGCGGACAACGATTTGTCTAAGTTTTACATGAAATATAAAAATAAATACGGAATTGTGGATACATGACGTACACGTAGGGTGATAGAATAGGACCAGAACTTTAGTACTATACCACCCAAGTTACCTTAAAAACTTAGGTTTTGGAAATATGGGTGATTAAATTAGTCGCTATGCGATGTGCAGACAACGATTTGTCTAAGTATGACATGAAATATAATAATAAATACGGAGGTGTGCCAACATTACGTACACGTAGGATGAAAGAATAGGACCAGAACTTTAGTACTATATCACCCAAGTTACCTTAAAAACTTAGGTTTTGGAAATATGGGTGATTAAATTAGTCGCTATGCGATGTGCGGACAACGATTTGTCTAAGTATGACATGAAATATAATAATAAATACGAAGGTGTGCCAACATTACGTACACGTAGGGTGATAGAATAGGACCTACACTTCTGTATTATACCACCCAAATTACCGTAAAAACTTAGGTTTTGGAAATATGGCTGATTAAAGTAGTCGCATTGAGATGTGCGGACAGAGATTTGTCGAAGTTTGACACGAAATATAAAAAAAATACGGAGGTGTGCCAACATGACGTACACATAGGATGATAGAATAGGTCCAGAACTTTAGTACTATACCACCCAAGTTACCGTAAAAACTTAGGTTTTGGAAATATGGCTGATTAAAGTAGTCGCATTGAGATGTGCGGACAGCGATTTGTCTAGGTTTGACATGAAATATAAAAATAAATACGGAATTGTGGATACATGACGTACACATAGGGTGATAGAATAGGACCAGAACTTCTGTATTGTACCACCCAAGTTACCGTAAAAACTTAGGTTTTGGAAATATGGGTGATTAAATTAGTCGCTTTGCGATATGCGGACAACGATTTGTCGAAGTTTGACACGAAATATAAAAAAATACGGAGGTGTGCCAACATGACAAACACATAGGATGATAGAATAGGTCCAGAACTTTAGTACTATACCACCCAAGTTACCGTAAAAACTTAGGTTTTGGAAATATGGGTGATTAAATTAGTCGCTATGCGATGTGCGGACAACGATTTGTCTAAGTTTGACATGAAATATAAAAATAAATACGGAGGTGTGCCAACATTACGTACACGTAGGGTGATAGAATAGGACCAGAACTTCTGTATTATACCACCCAAGTTACCGTAAAAACTTAGGTTTTGGAAATATGGGTGATTAAATTAGTCGCTATGCGATGTGCGGACAACGATTTGTCTAAGTATGACATGAAATATAATAATAAATACGGAGGTGTGCCAACATTACGTACACATAGGATGATAGAATAGGTCCAGAACTTTAGTACTATACCACCCAAGTTACCGTAAAAACTTAGGTTTTGGAAATATGGGTGATTAAATTAGTCGCTATGCGATGTGCGGACAACGATTTGTCTAAGTATGACATGAAATATAATAATAAATACGGAGGTGTGCCAACATTACGTACACGTAGGATGAAAGAATAGGACCAGAACGTTAGTACTATATCACCCAAGTTACCTTAAAAACTTAGGTTTTGGAAATATGGCTGATTAAAGTAGTCGCATTGAGATGTGTGGACAGAGATTTGTCGAGATTTGACACGAAATATAAAAAAAATACGGAGGTGTTCCAACATGACGTACACATGGGATGATAGAATAGGTCCAGAACTTTAGTACTATACCACCCAAGTTACCGTAAAACTTAGGTTTTGGAAATATGGCTGATTAAAGTAGTCGCATTGAGATATGCGGACAGCGATTTGTCTAAGTTTGACATGAAATATAAAAATAAATACGGAATTGTGGATACATGACGTACACATAGGGTGATAGAATAGGACCAGAACTTCTGTATTATACCACCCAAGTTACCTTAAAATCTTAGGTTTTGGATATATGGGTGATTAAATTAGTCGCTATGCGATGTGCGGACAACGATTTGTCTAAGTATGACATGAAATATAATAATAAATACGGAGGTGTGCCAACATTACGTACATATAGGGTGATAGAATAGGACCAGAACTTCTGTATTATACCACCCAAGTTACCGTAAAAACTTAGGTTTTGGAAATATGGCTGATTAAAGTAGTCGCATTGAGATGTGCGGACAGAGATTTGTCGAAGTTTGACACGAAATATAAAAAAAATACGGAGGTGTGCCAACATGACGTACACATAGGATGATGGAATAGGTCCAGAACTTTAGTACTATACCACCCAAGTTACCTTAAAAACTTAGGTTTTGGAAATACGGGTGATTAAAATAGTCGCTTTGGATGTGTGGACAGTGATCCACCTAAGTTTGACATAAAATATAAAATAAATACGGCAGTGTGTCAGCATGACGTACACATAGGATGAAAGAATAGGACCAGAACTTTAGTACTATACCACCCAAGTTACCTTAAAAACTTAGGTTTTGGAAATATGGCTGATTAAAGTAGTCGCATTGAGATGTGCCGACAGCGATTTGTCAAAGTATGACATGAAAAATAAAATAAATACGGAAGTGTGCCAACATGACGTACACATAGGATGATAGAATAGGTCCTGAAATTTAGTATTATACAACCCAAGTTACCTTAAAAACTTAGGTTTTGGAAATATGGGTGATTAAATTAGTCGCTATGCGATGTGCGGACAACGATTTGTCTAAGTTTGACATGAAATATAAAAATAAATACGGAATTGTGTATACATGACGTACACATAGGGTGATAGAATAGGACCAGAACTTCTGTATTATACCACCCAAGTTACCGTAAAAACTTAGGTTTTGGAAATATGGGTGATTAAATTAGTCGCTATGCGATGTGCGGACAACGATTTGTCTAAGTTTGACATGAAATATAAAAATAAATACGGAACTTTGGATACATGACGTACACATTGGGTGATATAATAGGATTAGAACTATATTATTATACCACTCAGGTTACCGTCAAAACTTAGGTTTTGGAAATACGGGTGATTAAAATAGTCGCTTTGGATGTGTGGACAGCGATCCACCTAAGTTTGACATAAAATATAAATAAATACGGCAGTGTGTCAGCATGACGTACAAGTAGGATGGAAGAATAGGACCAGAACTTTAGTACTATACCACCCAAGTTACCTTAAAAACTTAGGTTTTGGAAATATGGGTGATTAAATTAGTCGCTATGCGATGTGCGGACAACGATTTGTCTAAGTTTTACATGAAATATAAAAATAAATACGGAATTGTGGATACATGACGTACACATAGGGTGATAGAATAGGACCAGAACTTCTGTATTATACCACCCAAGCTACCGTAAAAACTTAGGTTTTGGAAATATGGGTGATTAAATTAGTCGCTATGCGATGTGCGGACAACGATTTGTCTAAGTTTGACATAAAATATAAAAATAAATACGGAATTGTGGATACATAACGTACACGTAGGGTGATAGAATAGGACCAGAACTTTAGTACTATACCACCCAAGTTACCTTAAAAACTTAGGTTTTGGAAATATGGGTGATTAAATTAGTCGCTATGCGATGTGCGGACAACGATTTGTCTAAGTATGACATGAAATATAATAATAAATACGGAGGTGTGCCAACATTACGTACACGTAGGATGAAAGAATAGGACCAGAACTTTAGTACTATATCACCCAAGTTACCTTAAAAACTTAGGTTTTGGAAATATGGGTGATTAAATTAGTCGCTATGCGATGTGCGGACAACGATTTGTCTAAGTATGACATGAAATATAATAATAAATACGAAGGTGTGCCAACATTACGTACACGTAGGGTGATAGAATAGGACCTACACTTCTGTATTATACCACCCAAGTTACCGTAAAAACTTAGGTTTTGGAAATATGGCTGATTAAAGTAGTCGCATTGAGATGTGCGGACAGAGATTTGTCGAAGTTTGACACGAAATATAAAAAAAATACGGAGGTGTGCCAACATGACGTACACATAGGATGATAGAATAGGTCCAGAACTTTAGTACTATACCACCCAAGTTACCGTAAAAACTTAGGTTTTGGAAATATGGCTGATTAAAGTAGTCGCATTGAGATGTGCGGACAGCGATTTGTCTAAGTTTGACATGAAATATAAAAAAAAATACGGAATTGTGGATACATGACGTACACATAGGGTGATAGAATAGGACCAGAACTTCTGTATTATACCACCCAAGTTACCGTAAAAACTTAGGTTTTGGAAATATGGGTGATTAAATTAGTCGCTTTGCGATGTGCGGACAACGATTTGTCGAAGTTTGACACGAAATATAAAAAAAATACGGAGGTGTGCCAACATGACAAACACATAGGATGATAGAATAGGTCCAGAACTTTAGTACTATACCACCCAAGTTACCGTAAAAACTTAGGTTTTGGAAATATGGGTGATTAAATTAGTCGCTATGCGATGTGCGGACAACGATTTGTCTAAGTTTGACATGAAATATAAAAATAAATACGGAGGTGTGCCAACATTACGTACACGTAGGGTGATAGAATAGGACCAGAACTTCTGTATTATACCACCCAAGTTACCGTAAAAACTTAGGTTTTGGAAATATGGGTGATTAAATTAGTCGCTATGCGATGTGCGGACAACGATTTGTCTAAGTATGACATGAAATATAATAATAAATACGGAGGTGTGCCAACATTACGTACACATAGGATGATAGAATAGGTCCAGAACTTTAGTACTATACCACCCAAGTTACCGTAAAAACTTAGGTTTTGGAAATATGGGTGATTAAATTAGTCGCTATGCGATGTGCGGACAACGATTTGTCTAAGTATGACATGAAATATAATAATAAATACGGAGGTGTGCCAACATTACGTACACGTAGGATGAAAGAATAGGACCAGAACGTTAGTACTATATCACCCAAGTTACCTTAAAAACTTAGGTTTTGGAAATATGGCTGATTAAAGTAGTCGCATTGAGATGTGTGGACAGAGATTTGTCGAGATTTGACACGAAATATAAAAAAAATACGGAGGTGTTCCAACATGACGTACACATGGGATGATAGAATAGGTCCAGAACTTTAGTACTATACCACCCAAGTTACCGTAAAACTTAGGTTTTGGAAATATGGCTGATTAAAGTAGTCGCATTGAGATATGCGGACAGCGATTTGTCTAAGTTTGACATGAAATATAAAAATAAATACGGAATTGTGGATACATGACGTACACATAGGGTGATAGAATAGGACCAGAACTTCTGTATTATACCACCCAAGTTACCGTAAAAACTTAGGTTTTGGAAATATGGGTGATTAAATTAGTCACTTTGCGATGTGCGGACAACGATTTGTCTAAGTTTGACATGAAATATAAAAGTAAATACGGAGGTGTGCCAACATTACGTACACGTAGGGTGATAGAATAGGACCAGAACTTCTGTATCATACCACCCAAGTTACCGTAAAAACTTACGTTTTGGAAATATGGGTGATTAAATTAGTCGCTATGCGATGTGCGGACAACGATTTGTCTAAGTATGACATGAAATACAATAATAAATACGGAGGTGTGCCAACATTACGTACACATAGGATGATAGAATAGGTCCAGAACTTTAGTACTATACCACCCAAGTTACCGTAAAAAAATAGGTTTTGGAAATATGGCTGATTAAGGTAGTCGCATTGAGATGTGCGGACAGCGATTTGTCTAAGTTTGACATGAAATATAAAAATAAATAAGGAATTGTGGATACATCACGTACACATAGGGTGATAGAATAGGACCAGAACTTCTGTATTATACCACCCAAGTTACCGTAAAAACTTAGGTTTTGGAAATATGGGTGATTAAATTAGTCGCTATGCGATGTGCGGACAACGATTTGTCGAAGTTTGACACGAAATATAAAAAAAATACGGAGGTGTGCCAACATGACGTACACATAGGATGATGGAATAGGTCCAGAACTTTAGTACTATACCACCCAAGTTACCGTAAAAACTTAGGTTTTGGAAATATGGATGATTAAATTAGTCGCTATGCGATGTGCGGACAACGATTTGTCTAAGTTTGACATGAAATATAAAAATAAATACGGAATTGTGGATACATGACGTACACATAGCGTGATAGAATAGGACCAGAACGTCTGTATTATACCACCCAAGTTACCGTAAAAACTTAGGTTTTTGAAATATGGCTGATTAAAGTAGTCGCATTGAGATGTGCGGACTGCGATTTGTCAAAGAATGACATGAAAAATAAAATAAATACGGAAGTGTGCCAACATGACGTACACATAGGGTGATAGAATAGGACCAGAACTTCTGTATTATACCACCCAAGTTACCGTAAAAACTTAGGTTTTGGAAATATGGGTGATTAAATTAGTCGCTATGCGATGTGCGGACAACGATTTGTCTAAATTTGACATGAAATATAAAAATAAATACGGATCTGTGGGTACATGACGTACACATAGAGTGGTAGAATAGGACAAGAACTATAGTGTTATACCCTCAGGTTACCGTTAAAACTTAGGTTTTGGAAATATGGCTGATTAAAGTAGTCGCTTTGCGATGTGCGGACAGCGATTTGTCTAAGTTTGACATGAAATATAAAATAAATACGGAAGTGTGCAAACATGACGTACACATAGGGTGATAGAATAGGACCAGAACTTCTGTATTATACCACCCAAGTTACCGTAAAAACTTAGGTTTTGGAAATATGGCTGATTAAAGTAGTCGCATTGAGATGTGCGGACAGCGATTTGTCAAAGTATGACATGAAAAATAAAATAAATACGGAAGTGTGCCAACATGACGTACACATAGGATGATAGAATAGGTCCTGAAATTTAGTATTATACCACCCAAGTTACCTTAAAAACTTAGGTTTTGGAAATATGGGTGATTAAATTAGTCGCTATGCGATGTGCGGACAACGATTTGTCTAAGTTTGACATGAAATATAAAAATAAATACGGAATTGTGGATACATGACGTACACATAGGGTGATAGAATAGGACCAGAACTTCTGTATTATACCACCCAAGTTACCGTAAAAACTTAGGTTTTGGAAATATGGGTGATTAAATTAGTCGCTATGCGATGTGTGGACAACGATTTGTCTAAATTTGACATGAAATATAAAAATAAATACGGAATTTTGGATACATGACGTACACATTGGGTGATAGAATAGGATTAGAACTATATTATTATACCACTCAGGTTACCGTCAAAACTTAGGTTTTGGAAATACGGGTGATTAAAATAGTCGCTTTGGATTTGTAAACAGCGATCCACCTAAGTTTGACATAAAATATAAAATAAATACGGCAGTGTGTCAGCATGACGTACAAGTAGGATGAAAGAATAGGACCAGAACTTTAGTACTATACCACCCAAGTTACCTTAAAAACTTAGGTTTTGGAAATATGGGTGATTAAATTAGTCGCTATGCGATGTGCGGACAACGATTTGTCTAAGTTTGACATGAAATATAAAAATAAATACGGAATTGTGGATACATGACGTACACATAGGGTGATAGAATAGGACCAGAACTTCTGTATTATAATACCCAAGCTACCGTAAAAACTTAGGTTTTGGAAATATGGGTGATTAAATTAGTCGCTATGCGATGTGCGGACAACGATTTGTCTAAGTTTGACATAAAATATAAAAATAAATACGGAATTGTGGATACATGACGTACACGTAGGGTGATAGAATAGGACCAGAACTTTAGTACTATACCACCCAAGTTACCTTAAAAACTTAGTTTTTGGAAATAAGGGTGATTAAATTAGTCGCTATGCGATGTGCGGACAACGATTTGTCTAAGTATGACATGAAATATAATAATAAATACGGAGGTGTGCCAACATTACGTACACGTAGGATGAAAGAATAGGACCAGAACTTTAGTACTATATCACCCAAGTTACCTTAAAAACTTAGGTTTTGGAAATATGGGTGATTAAATTAGTCGCTATGCGATGTGCGGACAACGATTTGTCTCAGTTTGACATGAAATATAAAAATAAATACGGAATTGTGGATACATGACGTACACATAGGGTGATAGAATAGGACCAGAACTTCTGTATTATACCACCCAAGTTACCGTAAAAACTTAGGTTTTGGAAATATGGGTGATTAAATTCGTCGCTATGCGATGTGCGGACAACGATTTGTGTAAGTTTGACATGAAATATAAAAATAAATACGGAATTTTGGATACATGACGTACACATTGGGTGATAGAATAGGATTAGAACTATATTATTATACCACTCAGGTTACCGTCAAAACTTAGGTTTTGGAAATACGGGTGATTAAAATAGTCGCTTTGGATGTGTGGACAGCGATCCACCTAAGTTTGACATAAAATATAAAATAAATACGGCAGTGTGTCAGCATGACGTACAAGTAGGATGAAAGAATAGGACCAGAACTTTAGTACTATACCACCCAAGTTACCTTAAAAACTTAGGTTTTGGAAATATGGGTGATTAAATTAGTCGCTATGCGATGTGCGGACAACGATTTGTCTAAGTTTGACATGAAATATAAAAATAAATACGGAATTGTGGATACATGACGTACACATAGGGTGATAGAATAGGACCAGAACTTCTGTATTATACCACCCAAGCTACCGTAAAAACTTAGGTTTTGGAAATATGGGTGATTAAATTAGTCGCTATGCGATGTGCGGACAACGATTTGTCTAAGTTTGACATAAAATATAAAAATAAATACGGAATTGTGGATACATGACGTACACGTAGGGTGATAGAATAAGACCAGAACTTTAGTACTATACCACCCAAGTTACCTTAAAAACTTAGGTTTTGGAAATATGGGTGATTAAATTAGTCGCTATGCGATGTGCGGACAACGATTTGTCTAAGTATGACATGAAATATAATAATAAATACGGAGGTGTGCCAACAATACGTACACGTAGGATGAAAGAATAGGACCAGAACTTTAGTACTATATCACCCAAGTTACCTTAAAAACTTAGGTTTTGGAAATATGGGTGATTAAATTAGTCGCTATGCGATGTGCGGACAACGATTTGTCTAAGTATGACATGAAATATAATAATAAATACAGAGGTGTGCCAACATTACGTACACGTAGGGTGATAGAATAGGACCTACACGTCTGTATTATACCACCCAAGTTACCGTAAAAACTTAGGTTTTGGAAATATGGCTGATTAAAGTAGTCGCATTGAGATGTGCGGACAGAGATTTGTCGAAGTTTGACACGAAATATAAAAAAAATACGGAGGTGTGCCAACATGACGTACACATAGGATGATAGAATAGGTCCAGAACTTTAGTACTATACCACCCAAGTTACCGTAAAAACTTAGGTTTTGGAAATATGGCTGATTAAAGTAGTCGCATTGAGATGTGCGGACAGCGATTTGTCTAAGTTTGACATGAAATATAAAAATAAATACGGAATTGTGGATGCATGACGTACACATAGGGTGATAGAATAGGACCAGAACCTCTGTATTATACCAACCAAGTTACCGTAAAAACTTGGGTTTTGGAAATATGGGTGATTAAATTAGTCGCTTTGCGATGTGCGGACAACGATTTGTCGAAGTTTGACACGAAATATAAAAAAAATACGGAGGTGTGCAAACATGACGTACACATAGGATGATTGAATAGGTCCAGAACTTTAGTACTATACCACCCAAGTTACCGTAAAAACTTAGGTTTTGGAAATATGGGTGATTAAATTAGTCGCTATGCGATGTGCGGACAACGATTTGTCTAAATTTGACATGAAATATAAAAATAAATACGGAGGTGTGCCAACATTACGTACACGTAGGGTGATAGAATAGGACCAGAACTTCTGTATTATACCACCCAAGTTACCGTAAAAACTTAGGTTTTGGAAATATGGGTGATTAAATTAGTCGCTATGCGATGTGCGGACAACGATTTGTCGAAGTTTGACACGAAATATAAAAAAAATACGGAGGTGTGCCAACATGACGTACACATAGGATGATGGAATAGGTCCAGAACTTTAGTACTATACCACCCAAGTTACCGTAAAAACTTAGGTTTTGGAAATATGGATGATTAAATTAGTCGCTATGCGATGTGCGGACAACGATTTGTCTAAGTTTGACATGAAATATAAAAATAAATACGGAATTGTGGATACATGACGTACACATAGGGTGATAGAATAGGACCAGAACGTCTGTATTATACCACCCAAGTTACCGTAAAAACTTAGGTTTTTGAAATATGGCTGATTAAAGTAGTCGCATTGAGATGTGCGGACTGCGATTTGTCAAAGTATGACATGAAAAATAAAATAAATACGGAAGTGTGCCAACATGACGTACACATAGGATGATAGAATAGATCCTGAAATTTAGTATTATACAACTCAAGTTACCTTAAAAACTTAGGTTTTGGAAATATGGGTGATTAAATTAGTCGCTATGCGATGTGCGGACAACGATTTGTCTAAGTTTGACATGAAATATAAAAATAAATACGGAATTGTGGATACATGACGTACACATAGGGTGATAGAATAGGACCAGAACTTCTGTATTATACCACCCAAGTTACCGTAAAAACTTAGGTTTTGGAAATATGGGTGATTAAATTAGTCGCTATGCGATGTGCGGACAACGATTTGTCTAAATTTGACATGAAATATAAAAATAAATACGGATCTGTGGGTACATGACGTACACATAGAGTGGTAGAATAGGACAAGAACTATAGTGTTATACCCTCAGGTTACCGTTATAACTTAGGTTTTGGAAATATGGCTGATTAAAGTAGTCGCTTTGCGATGTGCGGACAGCGATTTGTCTAAGTTTGACATGAAATATAAAATAAATACGGAAGTGTGCAAACATGACGTACACATAGGATGATAGAATAGGTCCAGAAATTCAGTATTATACCACCCAAGTTACCTTAAAAACTTAGGTTTTGGAAATATGTGTTATTAAATTAGTCACTATGCGATGTGCGGACAACGATTTGTCTAAGTATGACATGAAATATAATAATAAATACGGAGGTGTGCCAACATTACGTAAACGTAGGGTGATAGAATAGGACCAGAACTTCTGTATTATACCACCCAAGTTACCTTAAAAACTTAGGTTTTGGAAATACGGGTGATTAAAATAGTCGCTTTGGATGTGTGGACAGCGATCCACCTAAGTTTGACATAAAATATAAAATAAATACGGCAGTGTGTCAGCAGAACGTACACGTAGGATGAAAGAATAGGACCAGAACTTTAGTACTATACCACCCAAGTTACCTTAAAAACTTAGGTTTTGGAAATATGGGTGATTAAATTAGTCGCTATGCGATGTGCGGACAACGATTTGTCTAAGTATGACATGAAATATAATAATAAATACGGAGGTGTGCCAACATTACGTACACGTAGGGTGATAGAATAGGACCAGAACTTCTGTATTATACCACCCAAGTTACCGTAAAAACTTAGGTTTTGGAAATATGGCTGATTAAAGTAGTCGCATTGAGATGTGCGGACAGCGATTTGTCAAAGTATGACATGAAAAATAAAATAAATACGGAATTGTGGATGCATGACGTACACATAGGATGATAGAATAGGTCCTGAAATTTAGTATTATACCACCCAAGTTACCTTAAAAACTTAGGTTTTGGAAATATGGGTGATTAAATTAGTCGCTATGCGATGTGCGGACAACGATTTGTCTAAGTTTGACATGAAATATAAAAATAAATACGGAATTGTGGATACATAACGTACACATAGGGTGATAGAATAGGACCAGAACTTCTGTATTATACCACCCAAGTTACCGTAAAAACTTAGGTTTTGGAAATATGGGTGATTAAATTAGTCGCTATGCGATGTGTGGACAACGATTTGTCTAAGTTTGACATGAAATATAAAAATAAATACGGAATTTTGGATACATGACGTACACATTGGGTGATAGAATAGGTTTAGAACTATATTATTATACCACTCAGGTTACCGTCAAAACTTAGGTTTTGGAAATACGGGTGATTAAAATAGTCGCTTTGGATTTGTAAACAGCGATCCACCTAAGTTTGACATAAAATATAAAATAAATACGGCAGTGTGTCAGCATGACGTACAAGTAGGATGAAAGAATAGGACCAGAACTTTAGTACTATACCACCCAAGTTACCTTAAAAACGTAGGTTTTGGAAATATGGGTGATTAAATTAGTCGCTATGCGATGTGCGGACAACGATTTGTCTAAGTTTGACATGAAATATAAAAATAAATACGGAATTGTGGATACATGACGTACACATAGGGTGATAGAATAGGACCAGAACTTCTGTATTATACCACCCAAGCTACCGTAAAAACTTAGGTTTTGGAAATATGGGTGATTAAATTAGTCGCTATGCGATGTGCGGACAACGATTTGTCTAAGTTTGACATAAAATATAAAAATAAATACGGAATTGTGGATACATGACGTACACGTAGGGTGATAGAATAGGACCAGAACTTTAGTACTATACCACCCAAGTTACCTTAAAAACTTAGGTTTTGGAAATATGGGTGATTAAATTAGTCGCTATGCGATGTGCGGACAACGATTTGTCTAAGTATGACATGAAATATAATAATAAATACGGAGGTGTGCCAACATTACGTACACGTAGGATGAAAGAATAGGACCAGAACTTTAGTACTATATCACCCAAGTTACCTTAAAAACTTAGGTTTTGGAAATATGGGTGATTAAATTAGTCGCTATGCGATGTGCGGACAACGATTTGTCTAAGTATGACATGAAATATAATAATAAATACGGAGGTGTGCCAACATTACGTACACGTAGGGTGATAGAATAGGACCAGAACTTCTGTATTATACCACCCAAGTTACCGTAAAAACTTAGGTTTTGGAAATATGGCTGATTAAAGTAGTCGCATTGAGATGTGCGGACAGAGATTTGTCGAAGTTTGACACGAAATATAAAAAAATACGGAGGTGTGCCAACATGACGTACACATAGGATGATAGAATAGGTCCAGAACTTTAGTACTATACCACCAAAATTACCGTAAAAACTTAGGTTTTGGAAATATGGCTGATTAAAGTAGTCGCATTGAGATGTGCGGACAGCGATTTGTCTAAGTTTGACATGAAATATAAAAATAAATACGGAATTGTGGATACATGACGTACACATAGGGTGATAGAATAGGACCAGAACTTCTGTATTATACCACCCAAGTTACCGTAAAAACTTAGGTTTTGGAAATATGGGTGATTAAATTAGTCGCTTTGCGATGTGCGGACAACGATTTGTCGAAGTTTGACACGAAATATAAAAAAAATACGGAGGTGTGCCAACATGACGTACACATAGGATGATAGAATAGGTCCAGAACTTTAGTACTATACCACCCAAGTTACCGTAAAAACTTAGGTTTTGGAAATATGGGTGATTAAATTAGTCGCTATGCGATGTGCGGACAACGATTTGTCTCAGTTTGACATGAAATATAAAAATAAATACGGAATTGTGGATACATGACGTACACATAGGGTGATAGAATAGGACCAGAACTTCTGTATTATACCACCCAAGTTACCGTAAAAACTTAGGTTTTGGAAATATGGGTGATTAAATTCGTCGCTATGCGATGTACGGACAACGATTTGTGTAAGTTTGACATGAAATATAAAAATAAATACGGAATTTTGGATACATGACGTACACATTGTGTGATAGAATAGGATTAGAACTATATTATTATACCACTCAGGTTACCGTCAAAACTTAGGTTTTGGAAATACGGGTGATTAAAATAGTCGCTTTGGATGTGTGGACAGCGATCCACCTAAGTTTGACATAAAATATAAAATAAATACGGCAGTGTGTCAGCATGACGTACAAGTAGGATGAAAGAATAGGACCAGAACTTTAGTACTATACCACCCAAGTTACCTTAAAAACTTAGGTTTTGGAAATATGGGTGATTAAATTAGTCGCTATGCGATGTGCGGACAACGATTTGTCTAAGTTTGACATGAAATATAAAAATAAATACGGAATTGTGGATACATGACGTACACATAGGGTGATAGAATAGGACCAGAACTTCTGTATTATACCACCCAAGCTACCGTAAAAACTTAGGTTTTGGAAATATGGGTGATTAAATTAGTCGCTATGCGATGTGCGGACAACGATTTGTCTAAGTTTGACATAAAATATAAAAATAAATACGGAATTGTGGATACATGACGTACACGTAGGGTGATAGAATAAGACCAGAACTTTAGTACTATACCACCCAAGTTACCTTAAAAACTTAGGTTTTGGAAATATGGGTGATTAAATTAGTCGCTATGCGATGTGCGGACAACGATTTGTCTAAGTATGACATGAAATATAATAATAAATACGGAGGTGTGCCAACATTACGTACACGTAGGATGAAAGAATAGGACCAGAACGTTAGTACTATATCACCCAAGTTACCTTAAAAACTTAGGTTTTGGAAATATGGGTGATTAAATTAGTCGCTATGCGATGTGCGGACAACGATTTGTCTAAGTATGACATGAAATATAATAATAAATACAGAGGTGTGCCAACATTACGTACACGTAGGGTGATAGAATAGGCCCTACACTTCTGTATTATACCACCCAAGTTACCGTAAAAACTTAGGTTTTGGAAATATGGCTGATTAAAGTAGTCGCATTGAGATGTGCGGACAGAGATTTGTCGAAGTTTGACACGAAATATAAAAAAAATACGGAGGTGTGCCAACATGACGTACACATAGGATGATAGAATAGGTCCAGAACTTTAGTACTATACCACCCAAGTTACCGTAAAAACTTAGGTTTTGGAAATATGGGTGATTAAATTAGTCGCTATGCGATGTGCGGACAACGATTTGTCTAAGTTTGACATGAAATATAAAAATAAATACGGAGGTGTGCCAACATTACGTACACGTAGGGTGATAGAATAGGACCAGAACTTCTGTATTATACCACCCAAGTTACCGTAAAAACTTAGGTTTTGGAAATATGGGTGATTAAATTAGTCGCTATGCGATGTGCGGACAACGATTTGTCTAAGTATGACATGAAATATAATAATAAATACGGAGGTGTGCCAACATTACGTACACATAGGATGATAGAATAGGTCCAGAACTTTAGTACTATACCACCCAAGTTACCGTAAAAACTTAGGTTTTGGAAATATGGCTGATTAAGGTAGTCGCAGTGAGATGTGCGGACAGCGATTTGTCTAAGTTTGACATGAAATATAAAAATAAATACGGAATTGTGGATACATGACGTATACATAGGGTGATAGAATAGGACCAGTACTTCTGTATTATACCACCCAAGTTACCGTAAAAACTTAGGTTTTGGAAATATGGGTGATTAAATTAGTCGCTATGCGATGTGCGGACAACGATTTGTCTAAGTATGACATGAAATATAATAATAAATACGGAGGTGTGCCAACATTACGTACACGTAGGATGAAAGAATAGGACCAGAACGTTAGTACTATATCACCCAAGTTACCTTAAAAACTTAGGTTTTGGAAATATGGCTGATTAAAGTAGTCGCATTGAGATGTGTGGACAGAGATTTGTCGAAGTTTGACACGAAATATAAAAAAAATACGGAGGTGTTGCAACATGTCGTACACATAGGATGATAGAATAGGACCAGAACTTCTGTATTATACCACCCAAGTTACCGTAAAAACTTAGGTTTTGGAAATATGGGTGATTAAATTAGTCGCTATGCGATGTGCGGACAACGATTTGTCGAAGTTTGACACGAAATATAAAAAAAATACGGAGGTGTGCCAACATGACGTACACATAGAATGATGGAATAGGTCCAGAACTTTAGTACTATACCACCCAAGTTACCGTAAAAACGTTTTGGAAATATGGCTGATTAAAGTAGTCAAATTGAGATGTGCGGACAGAGATTTGTCGAAGTTTGACACGAAATATAAAAAAAATAAGGAGGTGTGCCAACATGACGTACACATAGGATGATGGAATAGGTCCAGAACTTTAGTACTATACATCCCAAGTTACCTTAAAAACTTAGGTTTTGGAAATACGGGTGATTAAAATAGTCGCTTTGGATGTGTGGACAGTGATCCACCTAAGTTTGACATAAAAAATAAAATAAATACGGCAGTGTGTCAGTATGACGTACACATAGGATGAAAGAATAGGACCAGAACTTTAGTACTATACCACCCAAGTTACCTTAAAAACTTAGGTTTTGGAAATATGGCTGATTAAAGTAGTCGCATTGAGATGTGCGGACAGCGATTTGTCAAAGTATGACATGAAAAATAAAATAAATACGGAAGTGTGCCAACATGACGTACACATAGGATGAAAGAATAGGACCAGAACTTTAGTACTATACCACCCAAGTTACCGTAAAAACTTAGGTTTTGGAAATATGGGTGATTAAATTAGTCGCTATGCGATGTGCGGACAACGATTTGTCTAAGTTTGACACGAAATATAAAAAAATACGGAGGTGTGCAACATGACGTACACATAGGATGATAGAATAGGTCCAGAACTTTAGTACTATACCACCCAAGTTACCGTAAAAACTTAGGTTTTGGAAATATGGCTGATTAAAGTAGTCGCATTGAGATGTGCGGACAGCGATTTGTCTAAGTTTGACATGAAATATAAAAATAAATACGGAATTTTGGATACATGACGTACACATAGGGTGATAGAATAGGACCAGAACTTCTGTATTATACCACCCAAGTTACCGTAAAAACTTAGGTTTTGGAAATATGGGTGATTAAATTAGTCGCTATGCGATGTGCGGACAACGATTTGTCTAAGTTTGACACGAAATATAAAAAAATACGGAGGTGTGCCAACATGACGTACACATAGGATAATAGAATAGGTCCAGAACTTTAGTACTATACCACCTAAGTTACCGTAAAAACTTAGGTTTTGGAAATATGGCTGATTAAAGTAGTCGCATTGAGATGTGCGGACAGCGATTTGTCTAAGTTTGACATGAAATATAAAAATAAATACGGAATTGTGGATACATGACGTACACATAGGGTGATAGAATAGGACCAGAACTTCTGTATTATACCACCCAAGTTACCGTAAAAACTTAGGTTTTGGAAATATGGGTGATTAAATTAGTCGCTATGCGATGTGCGGACAACGATTTGTCGAAGTTTGACACGAAATATAAAAAAAATACGGAGGTGTGCCAACATTAGGTAAACATAGGGTGATAGAATAGGACCAGAACTTCTGTATTATACCACCCAAGTTACCGTAAAAACTTAGGTTTTGGAAATATGGGTGATTAAATTAGTCGCATTGAGATGTGCGGACAGCGATTTGTCTAAGTTTGACATGAAATATAAAAATAAATACGGAATTGTGGATACATGACGTACACATAGGGTGATAGAATAGGACCAGAACTTCTGTATTATACCACCCAATTACCGTAAAAACTTAGGTTTTGGAAATATGGGTGATTAAATTAGTCGCTATGCGATGTGCGGACAACGATTTGTCGAAGTTTGACAAGAAATATAAAAAAAATACGGAGGTGTGCCAACATGACGTACACATAGGATGATAGAATAGGTCCAGAACTTTAGTACTATACCACCCAAGTTACCGTAAAAACTTAGGTTTTGGAAATATGGGTGATTAAATAAGTCGCTATGCGATGTGCGGACAACGATTTGTCTAAAAACTTAGGTTTTGGAAATATGGCTGATTAAAGTAGTCGCATTGAGATGAGCGGACAGCGATTTGTCAAAGTATGACATGAAAAATAAAATAAATACGGAAGTGTGCCAACATGACGTACACATAGGATGATAGAATAGGTCCTGAAATTTAGTATTATACCACCCAAGTTACCTTAAAAACTTAGGTTTTGGAAATATGGGTGATTAAATTAGTCGCTATGCGATGTGCGGACAACGATTTGTCTAAGTTTGACATGAAATATAAAAATAAATACGGAATTGTGGATACATGACGTACACATAGGGTGATAGAATAGGACCAGATCTTCAGTATTATACCACCCAAGTTACCGTAAAAAATTAGGTTTTGGAAATATGGCTGATTAAAATAGTCGCATTGAGATGTGCGGACAGCGATTTGTCAAAGTATGACATGAAAAATAAAATAAATACGGAAGTGTGCCAACATGACGTACACATAGGATGATAGAATAGGTCCTGAAACGTAGTATTATACCACCCAATTTACCTTAAAAACTTAGGTTTTGGAAATATGGGTGATTAAATTAGTCGCTATGCGATGTGCGGACAACGATTTGTCTAAGTTTGACATGAAATATAAAAATAAATACGGAATTGTGGATACATGACGTACACATAGGGGTACACGTAGGGTGATAGAATAGGACCAGAACTTCTGTATTATACCACCCAAGTTACCGTAAAAACTTAGGTTTTGGAAATATGGCTGATTAAAGTAGTCGCATTGAGATGTGCGGACAGCGATTTGTCAAAGTATGACATGAAAAATAAAATAAATACGGAAGTGTGCCAACATGACGTACACATAGGATGAAAGAATAGGACCAGAACTTTAGTACTATACCACCCAAGTTACCGTAAAAACTTAGGTTTTGGAAATATGGGTGATTAAATTAGTCGCTATGCGATGTGCGGACAACGATTTGTCTAAGTTTGACACGAAATATAAAAAAATACGGAGGTGTGCAACATGACGTACACATAGGATGATAGAATAGGTCCAGAACTTTAGTACTATACCACCCAAGTTACCGTAAAAACTTAGGTTTTGGAAATATGGCTGATTAAAGTAGTCGCATTGAGATGTGCGGACAGCGATTTGTCTAAGTTTGACATGAAATATAAAAATAAATACGGAATTTTGGATACATGACGTACACATAGGGTGATAGAATAGGACCAGAACTTCTGTATTATACCACCCAAGTTACCGTAAAAACTTAGGTTTTGGAAATATGGGTGATTAAATTAGTCGCTATGCGATGTGCGGACAACGATTTGTCTAAGTTTGACACGAAATATAAAAAAATACGGAGGTGTGCCAACATGACGTACACATAGGATAATAGAATAGGTCCAGAACTTTAGTACTATACCACCTAAGTTACCGTAAAAACTTAGGTTTTGGAAATATGGCTGATTAAAGTAGTCGCATTGAGATGTGCGGACAGCGATTTGTCTAAGTTTGACATGAAATATAAAAATAAATACGGAATTGTGGATACATGACGTACACATAGGGTGATAGAATAGGACCAGAACTTCTGTATTATACCACCCAAGTTACCGTAAAAACTTAGGTTTTGGAAATATGGGTGATTAAATTAGTCGCTATGCGATGTGCGGACAACGATTTGTCGAAGTTTGACACGAAATATAAAAAAAATACGGAGGTGTGCCAACATTACGTAAACATAGGGTGATAGAATAGGACCAGAACTTCTGTATTATACCACCCAAGTTACCGTAAAAACTTAGGTTTTGGAAATATGGGTGATTAAATTAGTCGCATTGAGATGTGCGGACAGCGATTTGTCTAAGTTTGACATGAAATATAAAAATAAATACGGAATTGTGGATACATGACGTACACATAGGGTGATAGAATAGGACCAGAACTTCTGTATTATACCACCCAATTACCGTAAAAACTTAGGTTTTGGAAATATGGGTGATTAAATTAGTCGCTATGCGATGTGCGGACAACGATTTGTCGAAGTTTGACAAGAAATATAAAAAAAATACGGAGGTGTGCCAACATGACGTACACATAGGATGATAGAATAGGTCCAGAACTTTAGTACTATACCACCCAAGTTACCGTAAAAACTTAGGTTTTGGAAATATGGGTGATTAAATAAGTCGCTATGCGATTGTGCGGACACGATTTGTCTAAAAACTTAGGTTTTGGAAATATGGCTGATTAAAGTAGTCGCATTGAGATGAGCGGACAGCGATTTGTCAAAGTATGACATGAAAAATAAAATAAATACGGAAGTGTGCCAACATGACGTACACATAGGATGATAGAATAGGTCCTGAAATTTAGTATTATACCACCCAAGTTACCTTAAAAACTTAGGTTTTGGAAATATGGGTGATTAAATTAGTCGCTATGCGATGTGCGGACAACGATTTGTCTAAGTTTGACATGAAATATAAAAATAAATACGGAATTGTGGATACATGACGTACACATAGGGTGATAGAATAGGACCAGATCTTCAGTATTATACCACCCAAGTTACCGTAAAAAATTAGGTTTTGGAAATATGGCTGATTAAAATAGTCGCATTGAGATGTGCGGACAGCGATTTGTCAAAGTATGACATGAAAAATAAAATAAATACGGAAGTGTGCCAACATGACGTACACATTGGATGATAGAATAGGTCCTGAAATTTAGTATTATACCACCCAAGTTACCTTAAAAACTTAGGTTTTGGAAATATGGGTGATTAAATTAGTCGCTATGCGATGTGCGGACAACGATTTGTCTAAGTTTGACATGAAATATAAAAATAAATACGGAATTGTGGATACATGACGTACACATAGGGGTACACGTAGGGTGATAGAATAGGACCAGAACTTCTGTATTATACCACCCAAGTTACCGTAAAAACTTAGGTTTTGGAAATATGGCTGATTAAAGTAGTCGCATTGAGATGTGCGGACAGCGATTTGTCAAAGTATGACATGAAAAATAAAATAAATACGGAAGTGTGCCAACATGACGTACACATAGGATGAAAGAATAGGACCAGAACTTTAGTACTATACCACCCAAGTTACCGTAAAAACTTAGGTTTTGGAAATATGGGTGATTAAATTAGTCGCTATGCGATGTGCGGACAACGATTTGTCTAAGTTTGACACGAAATATAAAAAAATACGGAGGTGTGCAACATGACGTACACATAGGATGATAGAATAGGTCCAGAACTTTAGTACTATACCACCCAAGTTACCGTAAAAACTTAGGTTTTGGAAATATGGCTGATTAAAGTAGTCGCATTGAGATGTGCGGACAGCGATTTGTCTAAGTTTGACATGAAATATAAAAATAAATACGGAATTTTGGATACATGACGTACACATAGGGTGATAGAATAGGACCAGAACTTCTGTATTATACCACCCAAGTTACCGTAAAAACTTAGGTTTTGGAAATATGGGTGATTAAATTAGTCGCTATGCGATGTGCGGACAACGATTTGTCTAAGTTTGACACGAAATATAAAAAAATACGGAGGTGTGCCAACATGACGTACACATAGGATAATAGAATAGGTCCAGAACTTTAGTACTATACCACCTAAGTTACCGTAAACACTTAGGTTTTGGAAATATGGCTGATTAAAGTAGTCGCATTGAGATGTGCGGACAGCGATTTGTCTAAGTTTGACATGAAATATAAAAATAAATACGGAATTGTGGATACATGACGTACACATAGGGTGATAGAATAGGACCAGAACTTCTGTATTATACCACCCAAGTTACCGTAAAAACTTAGGTTTTGGAAATATGGGTGATTAAATTAGTCGCTATGCGATGTGCGGACAACGATTTGTCGAAGTTTGACACGAAATATAAAAAAAATACGGAGGTGTGCCAACATTACGTAAACATAGGGTGATAGAATAGGACCAGAACTTCTGTATTATACCACCCAAGTTACCGTAAAAACTTAGGTTTTGGAAATATGGGTGATTAAATTAGTCGCATTGAGATGTGCGGACAGCGATTTGTCTAAGTTTGACATGAAATATAAAAATAAATACGGAATTGTGGATACATGACGTACACATAGGGTGATAGAATAGGACCAGAACTTCTGTATTATACCACCCAATTACCGTAAAAACTTAGGTTTTGGAAATATGGGTGATTAAATTAGTCGCTATGCGATGTGCGGACAACGATTTGTCGAAGTTTGACAAGAAATATAAAAAAAATACGGAGGTGTGCCAACATGACGTACACATAGGATGATAGAATAGGTCCAGAACTTTAGTACTATACCACCCAAGTTACCGTAAAAACTTAGGTTTTGGAAATATGGGTGATTAAATAAGTCGCTATGCGATGTGCGGACAACGATTTGTCTAAAAACTTAGGTTTTGGAAATATGGCTGATTAAAGTAGTCGCATTGAGATGAGCGGACAGCGATTTGTCAAAGTATGACATGAAAAATAAAATAAATACGGAAGTGTGCCAACATGACGTACACATAGGATGATAGAATAGGTCCTGAAATTTAGTATTATACCACCCAAGTTACCTTAAAAACTTAGGTTTTGGAAATATGGGTGATTAAATTAGTCGCTATGCGATGTGCGGACAACGATTTGTCTAAGTTTGACATGAAATATAAAAATAAATACGGAATTGTGGATACATGACGTACACATAGGGTGATAGAATAGGACCAGATCTTCAGTATTATACCACCCAAGTTACCGTAAAAAATTAGGTTTTGGAAATATGGCTGATTAAAATAGTCGCATTGAGATGTGCGGACAGCGATTTGTCAAAGTATGACATGAAAAATAAAATAAATACGGAAGTGTGCCAACATGACGTACACATAGGATGATAGAATAGGTCCTGAAACGTAGTATTATACCACCCAATTTACCTTAAAAACTTAGGTTTTGGAAATATGGGTGATTAAATTAGTCGCTATGCGATGTGCGGACAAAGATTTGTCTAAGTTTGACATGAAATATAAAAATAAATACGGAATTGTGGATACATGACGTACACATAGGGGTACACGTAGGGTGATAGAATAGGACCAGAACTTATGTATTATACCACCCAAGTTACCGTAAAAACTTAGGTTTTGGAAATATGGCTGATTAAAGTAGTCGCATTGAGATGTGCGGACAGCGATTTGTCAAAGTATGACATGAAAAATAAAATAAATACGGAATTGTGCCAACATGACGTACACATAGGATGATAGAATAGGTCCTGAAATTTAGTATTATACCACCCAAGTTACCTTAAAAACTTAGGTTTTGGAAATATGGGTGATTAAATTAGTCGCTATGCGATGTGCGGACAACGATTTGTCTAAGTTTGACATGAAATATAAAAATAAATACGGAATTGTGGATACATGACGTACACATAGGGGTACACGTAGGGTGATAGAATAGGACCAGAACTTCTGTATTATACCACCGAAGTTACCGTAAAAACTTAGGTTTTGGAAATATGGCTGATTAAAGTAGTCGCATTGAGATGTGCGGACAGCGATTTGTCAAAGTATGACATGAAAAATAAAATAAATACGGAAGTGTGCCAACATGACGTACACATAGGATGAAAGAATAGGACCAGAACTTTAGTACTATACCACCCAAGTTACCGTAAAAACTTAGGTTTTGGAAATATGGGTGATTAAATTAGTCGCTATGCGATGTGCGGACAACGATTTGTCTAAGTTTGACACGAAATATAAAAAAATACGGAGGTGTGCCAACATGACGTACACATAGGATGATAGAATAGGTCCAGAACTTTAGTACTATACCACCCAAGTTACCGTAAAAACTTAGGTTTTGGAAATATGGCTGATTAAAGTAGTCGCATTGAGATGTGCGGACAGCGATTTGTCTAAGTTTGACATGAAATATAAAAATAAATACGGAATTGTGGATACATGACGTACACATAGGGTGATAGAATAGGACCAGAACTTCTGTATTATACCACCCAAGTTACCGTAAAAACTTAGGTTTTGGAAATATGGGTGATTAAATTAGTCGCATTGAGATGTGCGGACAGCGATTTGTCTAATTTTGACACGAAATATAAAAATTAATACGGAATTGTGGATACATGACGTACACATAGGGTGATAGAATAGGACCAGAACTTCAGTATTATACCACCCAAGTTACCGTAAAAACTTAGGTTTTGGAAATATGGCTGATTAAAGTAGTCGCATTGAGATGTGCGGACAGCGATTTGTCAAAGTATGACATGAAAAATAAAATAATTACGGAAGTGTGCTAACATGACGTACTAATAGGATGATACAATAGGTCCTGAAATGTAGTATTATACCACCCAAGTTACCTTAAAAACGTAGGTTTTGGAAATATGGGTGATTAAATTAGTCGCTATGCGATGTGCGGACAACGATTTGTCTAAGTTTGACATGAAATATAAAAATAAATACGGAATTGTGGATAAATGACGTACACATAGGGGTACACGTAGGGTGATAGAATAGGACCAGAACTTCTGTATTATACCACCCAAGTTACCGTAAAAACTTAGGTTTTGGAAATATGGCTGATTAAAGTAGTCGCATTGAGATGTGCGGACAGCGATTTGTCAAAGTATGACATGAAAAATAAAATAAATACGGAAGTGTGCCAACATGACGTACACATAGGATGAAAGAATAGGACCAGAACTCTAGTACTATACCACCCAAGTTACCGTAAAAACTTAGGTTTTGGAAATATGGGTGATTAAATTAGTCGCTATGCGATGTGCGGACAACGATTTGTCTAAGTTTGACACGAAATATAAAAAAAATACGGAGGTGTGCCAACATGACGTACACATAGGATGATAGAATAGGTCCAGAACTTTAGTACTATACCACCCAAGGTACCGTAAAAACTTAGGTTTTGGAAATATGGCTGATTAAAGTAGTCGCATTGAGATGTGCGGACAGCGATTTGTCAAAGTATGACATGAAAAATAAAATAAATACGGAAGTGTGCCAACATGACGTACACATAGGATGATAGAATAGGTCCAGAACTTTTGTACTATACCACCCAAGTTACCGTAAAAACTTAGGTTTTGGAAATATGGCTGATTAAAGTAGTCGCATTGAGATGTGCGGACAGCGATTTGTCAAAGTATGACATGAAAAATAAAATAAATACGGAAGTGTGCCAACATGACGTACACATAGGATGATAGAATAGGTCCTGAACTTTAGTACTATACCACCCAAGTTACCTTAAAAACTTAGGTTTTGGAAATATGGCTGATTAAATTAGTCGCATTGAGATGTGCGGACAGCGATTCCTTATTTCCAAAACCTAAGTTTTTAAGGTAACTTGGGTGGTATAATATGGTATAATACTAAATTTCAGGACCTATTCTATCACCCTATGTGTACGTCATGTATCCACAATTCCGTATTTATTTTTATATTTCATGTCAAACTTAGACAAATCGTTGTCCGCACATCGCATAGCGACTATTTAATCACCCATATTTCCAAAACCTAAGTTTTTACGGTAACTTGGGTGGTATAGTACTAAAGTTCTGGACCTATTCTATCATCCTATGTGTACGTCATGTTGGCACACTTCCGTATTTATTTTATTTTTCATGTCATACTTTGACAAATCGCTGTCCGCACATCTCAATGCGACTACTTTAATCAGCCATATTTCCAAAACCTAAGTTTTTACGGTAACTTAGGTGGTATAATACAGACGTTCTGGTCCTATTCTATCACCCTACGTGTACCCCTATGTGTACGTCATGTATCCACAATTCCGTATTTATTTTTATATTTCATGTCAAACTTAGACAAATCGTTGTCCGCACATCGCATAGCGACTAATTTAATCACCCATATTTCCAAAACCTAAGTTTTTACGGTAAATTGGGTGGTATAGTACTAAGGCTCTGGTTCTATTCTTTCATCCTATATGTACGTCATGTTGGCACACTTCCGTATTTATTTTATTTTTCATGTCATACTTTGACAAATCGCTGTCCGCACATCTCAATGCGACTACTTTAATCAGCCATATTTCCAAAACATAAGTTTTTACGGTAACTTGGGTGGTATAATACAAAAGTTCTGGTCCTATTTTATCACCCTATGTTTACGTCATGTATCCACAATTCCGTATTTATTTTTATATTTCATGTCAAACTTAGACAAATCGTTGTCCGCACATCACATAGCGACTAATTTAATCACCCATATTTCCAAAACCTAAGTTTTTAAGGTAACTTGGGTGGGATAATACTAAATTTCAGGACCTATTCTATCATCCTATGTGTACGTCATGTTGGCACACTTCCGTATTTATTTTATTTTTCATGTCATACTTTGACAAATCGCTGTCCGCACATCTCAATGCGACTACTTTAATCAGCCATATTTCCAAAACCTAAGTTTTTATACAAATCGTTGTCCGCACATCGCATAGCGACTAATTTAATCACCCATATTTCCAAAACCTAAGTTTTTACGGTAACTTGGGTGGTATAATACAGAAATTCTGGTCCTTTTCTATCACCCTATATGTACGTAATGTTGGCACACCTCCGTATTTATTATTATATTTCATGTCATACTTAGACAAATCGTTGTCCGCACATCGCATAGCGACTACTTTAATCAGCCATATTTCCAAAACCTAAGTTTTTACGGTAACTTGGGTGGTATAATACAGAAGTTCTGGTCCTATTCTATCACCCTACGTGTACGTAATGTTGGCACACCTCCGTATTTATTATTATATTTCATGTCATACTTAGACAAATCGTTGTCCGCACATCGCATAGCGACTAATTTAATCACCCATATTTCCAAAACCTAAGTTTTTAAGGTAACTTGGGTGGTATAATACTAAATTTCTGGTCCTATTTTATTACCCTATGTGGATGTCATGTATCCACAATTCCGTATTTATTTTTATATTTCGTGTCAAACTTCGACAAATCGCTGTCTGCACATCTCAATGCGACTAGTTTAATCACCCGTATTTCCAAAACCTAAGTTTTTAAGGTAACTTGGGTGGTATAGTACTAAAGTTCTGGACCTATTCTATCATCCTATGTGTACGTCAAGTTGGCACACCTCCGTATTTTTTTTATATTTCGTGTCGAACTTCGACAAATCTCTGTCCGCACATCTATATGCGACTACTTTAATCAGCCATATTTCAAAAACCTAAGTTTTTACGGTAACTTGGATGGTATAATACAAAAGTTCTGGTCCTATTCTATCACTCTACGTGTACGTAATGTATCCACAATTCCGTATTTATTTTTATATTTCATGTCAAACTTAGACAAATCGTTGTCCGCACATCGCATAGCGACTAATGTAATCAGCCATATTTCCAAAACCTAAGTTTTTAAGGTAACTTGGGTGGTATAATACTAAATTTCAGGACCTATTGTATCATCCTATGTGTACGTCATGTTGGCACACTTCCGTATTTATTTTATTTTTCATGTCATACTTTGACAAATCGCTGTCCGCACATCTCAATGCGACTACTTTAATCAGCCATATTTCCAAAACCTAAGTTTTTACGGTAACTTGGGTGGTATAATACAGAAGTTCTGGTCCTATTCTATCACCCTACGTGTACCCCTATGTGTACGTCATGTATCCACAATTCCGTATTTATTTTTATATTTCATGTCAAACTTAGACAAATCGTTGTCCGCACATCGCATAGCGACTAATTTAATCACCCATATTTCCAAAACCTAAGTTTTTACGGTAACTTGGGTGGTATAGTACTAAGGCTCTGGTTCTATTCTTTCATCCTATATGTACGTCATGTTGGCACACTTCCGTATTTATTTTATTTTTCATGTCATACTTTGACAAATCGCTGTCCGCACATCTCAATGCGACTACTTTAATCAGCCATATTTCCAAAACCTACGTTTTTACGGTAACTTGGGTGGTATAATACAGAAGTTCTGGTCCTATTCTATCACCCTATGTGTACGTCATGTATCCACAATTCCGTATTTATTTTTATATTTCATGTCAAACTTAGACAAATCGTTGTCCGCACATCGCATAGCGACTAATTTAATCACCCATATTTCCAAAACCTAAGTTTTTAAGGTAACTTGGGTGGTATAATACTAAATTTCAGGACCTATTCTATCATCCTATGTGTACGTCATGTTGGCACACTTCCGTATTTATTTTATTTTTCATGTCATACTTTGACAAATCGCTGTCCGCACATCTCAATGCGACTACTTTAATCAGCCATATTTCCAAAACCTAAGTTTTTACGGTAACTTGGGTGGTATAATACAGAAGTTCTGGTCCTATTATATCACCCTACGTGTACCCCTATGTGTACGTAATGTATCCACAATTCCGTATTTATTTTTATATTTCATGTCAAACTTAGACAAATCGTTGTCCGCACATCGCATAGCGACTAATTTAATCACCCATATTTCCAAAACCTCAGTTTTTAAGGTAACTTGGGTGGTATAATACTAAATTTCAGGACCTATTCTATCATCCTATGTGTACGTCATGTTGGCACACTTCCGTATTTATTTTATTTTTTATGTCATACTTTGACAAATCGCTGTCCGCACATCTCAATGCGACTACTTTAATCAGCCATATTTCCAAAACCTAAGTTTTTACGGTAACTTGGGTGGTATAATACAGAAGTTCTGGTCCTATTCTATCACCCTATGTTTACGTCATGTATCCACAATTCCGTATTTATTTTTATATTTCATGTCAAACTTAGACAAATCGTTGTCCGCACATCACATAGCGACTAATTTAATCACCCATATTTCCAAAACCTAAGTTTTTAAGGTAACTTGGGTGGTATAATACTAAATTTCAGGACCTATTCTATCATCCTATGTGTACGTATTGTTGGCACACTTCCGTATTTATTTTATTTTTCATGTCATACTTTGACAAATCGCTGTCCGCACATCTCAATGCGACTACTTTAATCAGCCATATTTCCAAAACCTAAGTTTTTAGACAAATCGTTGTCCGCACATCGCATAGCGACTAATTTAATCACCCATATTTCCAAAACCTAAGTTTTTACGGTAACTTGGGTGGTATAATACAGAAATTCTGGTCCTTTTTTATCACCCTATATGTACGTAATGTTGGCACACCTCCGTATTTATTATTATATTTCATGTCATACTTAGACAAATCGTTGTCCGCACATCGCATAGCGACTACTTTAATCAGCCATATTTCCAAAACCTAAGTTTTTACGGTAACTTGGGTGGTATAATACAGAAATTCTGGTCCTATTCTATCACCCTACGTGTACGTAATGTTGGCACACCTCCGTATTTATTATTATATTTCATGTCATACTTAGACAAATCGTTGTCCGCACATCGCATAGCGACTAATTTAATCACCCATATTTCCAAAACCTAAGTTTTTAAGGTAACTTGGGTGGTATAATACTAAATTTCTGGTCCTATTTTATTACCCTATGTGGATGTCATGTATCCACAATTCCGTATTTATTTTTATATTTCGTGTCAAACTTCGACAAATCGCTGTCCGCACATCTCAATGCGACTAGTTTAATCACCCGTATTTCCAAAACCTAAGTTTTTAAGGTAACTTGGGTGGTATAGTACTAAAGTTCTGGACCTATTCTATCATCCTATGTGTACGTCAAGTTGGCACACCTCCGTATTTTTTTTATATTTCGTGTCGAACTTCGACAAATCTCTGTCCGCACATCTATATGCGACTACTTTAATCAGCCATATTTCAAAAACCTAAGTTTTTACGGTAACTTGGATGGTATAATACAGAAGTTCTGGTCCTATTCTATCACCCTACGTGTACGTAATGTATCCACAATTCCGTATTTATTTTTATATTTCATGTCAAACTTAGACAAATCGTTGTCCGCACATCGCATAGCGACTAATTTAATCAGCCATATTTCCAAAACCTAAGTTTTTAAGGTAACTTGGGTGGTATAATACTAAATTTCAGGACCTATTGTATCATCCTATGTGTACGTCATGTTGGCACACTTCCGTATTTATTTTATTTTTCATGTCATACTTTGACAAATCGCTGTCCGCACATCTCAATGCGACTACTTTAATCAGCCATATTTCCAAAACCTAAGTTTTTACGGTAACTTGGGTGGTATAATACAGAAGTTCTGGTCCTATTCTATCACCCTACGTGTACCCCTATGTAAACGTCATGTATCCACAATTCCGTATTTATTTTTATATTTCATGTCAAACTTAGACAAATCGTTGTCCGCACATCGCATAGCGACTAATTTAATCACCCATATTTCCAAAACCTAAGTTTTTACGGTAACTTGGGTGGTATAGTACTAAGGCTCTGGTTCTATTCTTTCATCCTATATGTACGTCATGTTGGCACACTTCCGTATTTATTTTATTTTTCATGTCATACTTTGAGAAATCGCTGTCCGCACATCTCAATGCGACTACTTTAATCAGCCATATTTCCAAAACCTAAGTTTTTACGGTAACTTGGGTGGTATAATACAGAAGTTCTGGTCCTATTCTATCACCCTACGTGTACGTCATGTATCCACAATTCCGTATTTATTTTTATATTTCATGTCAAACGTAGACAAATCGTTGTCCGCACATCGCATAGTGACTACTTTAATCAGCCATATTTCCAAAACCTAAGTTTTTAAGGTAACTTGGGTGGTATAATACTAAATTTCAGGACCTATTCTATCATCCTATGTGTACGTCATGTTGGCACACTTCCGTATTTATTTTATTTTTCATGTCATACTTTGACAAATCGCTGTCCGCACATCTCAATGCGACTACTTTAATCAGCCATATTTCCAAAACCTAAGTTTTTACGGTAACTTGGGTGGTATAATACAGAAGTTCTGGTCCTATTATATAACCCTAAGTGTACCCCTATGTGTACGTCATGTATCCACAATTCCGTATTTATTTTTATATTTCATGTCAAACTTAGACAAATCGTTGTCCGCACATCGCATAGCGACTAATTTAATCACCCATATTTCCAAAACCTCAGTTTTTAAGGTAACTTGGGTGGTATAATACTAAATTTCAGGACCTATTCTATCATCCTATGTGTACGTCATGTTGGCACACTTCCGTATTTATTTTATTTTTTATGTCATACTTTGACAAATCGCTGTCCGCACATCTCAATGCGACTACTTTAATCAGCCATATTTCCAAAACCTAAGTTTTTACGGTAACTTGGGTGGTATAATACAGAAGTTCTGGTCCTATTCTATCACCCTATGTGTACGTCATGTATCCACAATTCCGTATTTATTTTTATATTTCATGTCAAACTTAGACAAATCGTTGTCCGCACATCACATAGCGACTAATTTAATCACCCATATTTCCAAAACCTAAGTTCTTAAGGTAACTTGGGTGGTATAATACTAAATTTCAGGACCTATTCTATCATCCTATGTGTACGTCATGTTGGCACACTTCCGTATTTATTTTATTTTTCATGTCATACTTTGACAAATCGCTATCCGCACATCTCAATGCGACTACTTTAATCAGCCATATTTCCAAAACCTAAGTTTTTAGACAAATCGTTGTCTAAAAACTTTGTCATACTTTGACAGCGATTTGTCAAAGTATGACATGAAAAATAAAATAAATACGGAAGTGTGCCAACATGACGTACACATAGGATGATAGAATAGGTCCTGAAATTTAGTATTATACCACCCAAGTTACCTTAAAAACTTAGGTTTTGGAAATATGGGTGATTAAATTAGTCGCTATGCGATGTGCGGACAACGATTTGTCTAAGTTTAACATGAAATATAAAAATAAATACGGAATTGTGGATACATGACGTACACATAGGGGTACACGTAGGGTGATAGAATAGGACCAGAACTTCTGTATTATACCACCCAAGTTACCGTAAAAACTTAGGTTTTGGAAATATGGCTGATTAAAGTAGTCGCATTGAGATGTGCGGACAGCGATTTGTCAAAGTATGACATGAAAAATAAAATAAATACGGAAGTGTGCCAACATGACGTACACATAGGATGAAAGAATAGGACCAGAACTTTAGTACTATACCACCCAAGTTACCGTAAAAACTTAGGTTTTGGAAATATGGGTGATTAAATTAGTCGCTATGCGATGTGCGGACAACGATTTGTCTAAGTTTGACACGAAATATAAAAAAATACGGAGGTGTGCCAACATGACGTACACATAGGATGATAGAATAGGTCCAGAACTTTAGTACTATACCACCCAAGTTACCGTAAAAACTCAGGTTTTGGAAATATGGCTGGTTTCCAAAACCTAAGTTTTAAGTTTTCCAAAACCTCAGTTTTTAAGGTAACTTGGGTGGTATAATACTAAATTTCAGGACCTATTCTATCATCCTATGTGTACGTCATGTTGGCACACTTCCGTATTTATTTTATTTTTTATGTCATACTTTGACAAATCGCTGTCCGCACATCTCAATGCGACTACTTTAATCAGCCATATTTCCAAAACCTAAGTTTTTACGGTAACTTGGGTGGTATAATACAGAAGTTCTGGTCCTATTCTATCACCCTATGTTTACGTCATGTATCCACAATTCCGTATTTATTTTTATATTTCATGTCAAACTTAGACAAATCGTTGTCCGCACATCACATAGCGACTAATTTAATCACCCATATTTCCAAAACCTAAGTTTTTAAGGTAACTTGGGTGGGATAATACTAAATTTCAGGACCTATTCTATCATCCTATGTGTACGTCATGTTGGCACACTTCCGTATTTATTTTATTTTTCATGTCATACTTTGACAAATCGCTGTCCGCACATCTCAATGCGACTACTTTAATCAGCCATATTTCCAAAACCTAAGTTTTTATACAAATCGTTGTCCGCACATCGCATAGCGACTAATTTAATCACCCATATTTCCAAAACCTAAGTTTTTACGGTAACTTGGGTGGTATAATACAGAAATTCTGGTCCTTTTCTATCACCCTATATGTACGTAATGTTGGCACACCTCCGTATTTATTATTATATTTCATGTCATACTTAGACAAATCGTTGTCCGCACATCGCATAGCGACTATTTTAATCAGCCATATTTCCAAAACCTAAGTTTTTACGGTAACTTGGGTGGTATAATACAGAAGTTCTGGTCCTATTCTATCACCCTACGTGTACGTAATGTTGGCACACCTCCGTATTTATTATTATATTTCATGTCATACTTAGACAAATCGTTGTCCGCACATCGCATAGCGACTAATTTAATCACCCATATTTCCAAAACCTAAGTTTTTAAGGTAACTTGGGTGGTATAATACTAAATTTCTGGTCCTATTTTATTACCCTATGTGGATGTCATGTATCCACAATTCCGTATTTATTTTTATATTTCGTGTCAAACTTCGACAAATCGCTGTCCGCACATCTCAATGCGACTAGTTTAATCACCCGTATTTCCAAAACCTAAGTTTTTAAGGTAACTTGGGTGGTATAGTACTAAAGTTCTGGACCTATTCTATCATCCTATGTGTACGTCAAGTTGGCACACCTCCGTATTTTTTTTATATTTCGTGTCGAACTTCGACAAATCTCTGTCCGCACATCTATATGCGACTACTTTAATCAGCCATATTTCAAAAACCTAAGTTTTTACGGTAACTTGGATGGTATAATACAAAAGTTCTGGTCCTATTCTATCACTCTACGTGTACGTAATGTATCCACAATTCCGTATTTATTTTTATATTTCATGTCAAACTTAGACAAATCGTTGTCCGCACATCGCATAGCGACTAATGTAATCAGCCATATTTCCAAAACCTAAGTTTTTAAGGTAACTTGGGTGGTATAATACTAAATTTCAGGACCTATTGTATCATCCTATGTGTACGTCATGTTGGCACACTTCCGTATTTATTTTATTTTTCATGTCATACTTTGACAAATCGCTGTCCGCACATCTCAATGCGACTACTTTAATCAGCCATATTTCCAAAACCTAAGTTTTTACGGTAACTTGGGTGGTATAATACAGAAGTTCTGGTCCTATTCTATCACCCTACGTGTACCCCTATGTGTACGTCATGTATCCACAATTCCGTATTTATTTTTATATTTCATGTCAAACTTAGACAAATCGTTGTCCGCATATCGCATAGCGACTAATTTAATCACCCATATTTCCAAAACCTAAGTTTTTACGGTAACTTGGGTGGTATAGTACTAAGGCTCTGGTTCTATTCTTTCATCCTATATGTACGTCATGTTGGCACACTTCCGTATTTATTTTATTTTTCATGTCATACTTTGACAAATCGCTGTCCGCACATCTCAATGCGACTACTTTAATCAGCCATATTTCCAAAACCTACGTTTTTACGGTAACTTGGGTGGTATAATACAGAAGTTCTGGTCCTATTCTATCACCCTATGTGTACGTCATGTATCCACAATTCCGTATTTATTTTTATATTTTATGTCAAACTTAGACAAATCGTTGTCCGCACATCGCATAGCGACTAATTTAATCACCCATATTTCCAAAACCTAAGTTTTTAAGGTAACTTGGGTGGTATAATACTAGATTTCAGGACCTATTCTATCATCCTATGTGTACGTCATGTTGGCACACTTCCGTATTTATTTTATTTTTCATGTCATACTTTGACAAATCGCTGTCCGCACATCTCAATGCGACTACTTTAATCAGCCATATTTCCAAAACCTAAGTTTTTACGGTAACTTGGGTGGTATAATACAGAAGTTCTGGTCCTATTATATCACCCTACGTGTACCCCTATGTGTACGTCATGTATCCACAATTCCGTATTTATTTTTATATTTCATGTCAAACTTAGACAAATCGTTGTCCGCACATCGCATAGCGACTAATTTAATCACCCATATTTCCAAAACCTCAGTTTTTAAGGTAACTTGGGTGGTATAATACTAAATTTCAGGACCTATTCTATCATCCTATGTGTACGTCATGTTGGCACACTTCCGTATTTATTTTATTTTTTATGTCATACTTTGACAAATCGCTGTCCGCACATCTCAATGCGACTACTTTAATCAGCCATATTTCCAAAACCTAAGTTTTTACGGTAACTTGGGTGGTATAATACAGAAGTTCTGGTCCTATTCTATCACCCTATGTTTACGTCATGTATCCACAATTCCGTATTTATTTTTATATTTCATGTCAAACTTAGACAAATCGTTGTCCGCACATCACATAGCGACTAATTTAATCACCCATATTTCCAAAACCTAAGTTTTTAAGGTAACTTGGGTGGTATAATACTAAATTTCAGGACCTATTCTATCATCCTATGTGTACGTAATGTTGGCACACTTCCGTATTTATTTTATTTTTCATGTCATACTTTGACAAATCGCTGTCCGCACATCTCAATGCGACTACTTTAATCAGCCATATTTCCAAAACCTAAGTTTTTAGACAAATCGTTGTCCGCACATCGCATAGCGACTAATTTAATCACCCATATTTCCAAAACCTAAGTTTTTACGGTAACTTGTGTGGTATAATACAGAAATTCTGGTCCTTTTTTATCACCCTATATGTACGTAATGTTGGCACACTTCCGTATTTATTTTATTTTTCATGTCATACTTTGACAAATCGCTGTCCGCACATCTCAATGCGACTACTTTAATCAGCCATATTTCCAAAACCTAAGTTTTTACGGTAACTTGGGTGGTATAATACAGAAGTTCTGGTCCTATTATATCACCCTAAGTGTACCCCTATGTGTACGTCATGTATCCACAATTCCGTATTTATTTTTATATTTCATGTCAAACTTAGACAAATCGTTGTCCGCACATCGCATAGCGACTAATTTAATCACCCATATTTCCAAAACCTCAGTTTTTAAGGTAACTTGGGTGGTATAATACTAAATTTCAGGACCTATTCTATCATCCTATGTGTACGTCATGTTGGCACACTTCCGTATTTATTTTATTTTTTATGTCATACTTTGACAAATCGCTGTCCGCACATCTCAATGCGACTACTTTAATCAGCCCTTTTTCCAAAACCTAAGTTTTTACGGTAACTTGGGTGGTATAATACAGAAGTTCTGGTCCTATTCTATCACCCTATGTGTACGTCATGTATCCACAATTCCGTATTTATTTTTATATTTCATGTCAAACTTAGACAAATCGTTGTCCGCACATCACATAGCGACTAATTTAATCACCCATATTTCCAAAACCTAAGTTCTTAAGGTAACTTGGGTGGTATAATACTAAATTTCAGGACCTATTCTATCATCCTATGTGTACGTCATGTTGGCACACTTCCGTATTTATTTTATTTTTCATGTCATACTTTGATAAATCGCTGTCCGCTCATCTCAATGCGACTACTTTAATCAGCCATATTTCCAAAACCTAAGTTTTTAGACAAATCGTTGTCTAAAAACTTTGTCATACTTTGACAGCGATTTGTCAAAGTATGACATGAAAAATAAAATAAATACGGAAGTGTGCCAACATGACGTACACATAGGATGATAGAATAGGTCCTGAAATTTAGTATTATACCACCCAAGTTACCTTAAAAACTTAGGTTTTGGAAATATGGGTGATTAAATTAGTCGCTATGCGATGTGCGGACAACGATTTGTCTAAGTTTGACATGAAATATAAAAATAAATACGGAATTGTGGATACATGACGTACACATAGGGGTACACGTAGGGTGATAGAATAGGACCAGAACTTCTGTATTATACCACCCAAGTTACCGTAAAAACTTAGGTTTTGGAAATATGGCTGATTAAAGTAGTCGCATTGAGATGTGCGGACAGCGATTTGTCAAAGTATGACATGAAAAATAAAATAAATACGGAAGTGTGCCAACATGACGTACACATAGGATGAAAGAATAGGACCAGAACTTTAGTACTATACCACCCAAGTTACCGTAAAAACTTAGGTTTTGGAAATATGGGTGATTAAATTAGTCGCTATGCGATGTGCGGACAACGATTTGTCTAAGTTTGACACGAAATATAAAAAAATACGGAGGTGTGCCAACATGACGTACACATAGGATGATAGAATAGGTCCAGAACTTTAGTACTATACCACCCAAGTTACCGTAAAAACTTAGGTTTTGGAAATATGGCTGATTTCCAAAACCTAAGTTTTAAGTTTTCCAAAACCTCAGTTTTTAAGGTAACTTGGGTGGTATAATACTAAATTTCAGGACCTATTCTATCATCCTATGTGTACGTCATGTTGGCACACTTCCGTATTTATTTTATTTTTTATGTCATACTTTGACAAATCGCTGTCCGCACATCTCAATGCGACTACTTTAATCAGCCATATTTCCAAAACCTAAGTTTTTACGGTAACTTGGGTGGTATAATACAGAAGTTCTGGTCCTATTCTATCACCCTATGTTTACGTCATGTATCCACAATTCCGTATTTATTTTTAAATTTCATGTCAAACTTAGACAAATCGTTGTCCGCACATCACATAGCGACTAATTTAATCACCCATATTTCCAAAACCTAAGTTTTTAAGGTAACTTGGGTGGGATAATACTAAATTTCAGGACCTATTCTATCATCCTATGTGTACGTCATGTTGGCACACTTCCGTATTTATTTTATTTTTCATGTCATACTTTGACAAATCGCTGTCCGCACATCTCAATGCGACTACTTTAATCAGCCATATTTCCAAAACCTAAGTTTTTATACAAATCGTTGTCCGCACATCGCATAGCGACTAATTTAATCACCCATATTTCCAAAACCTAAGTTTTTACGGTAACTTGGGTGGTATAATACAGAAATTCTGGTCCTTTTCTATCACCCTATATGTACGTAATGTTGGCACACCTCCGTATTTATTATTATATTTCATGTCATACTTAGACAAATCGTTGTCCGCACATCGCATAGCGACTACTTTAATCAGCCATATTTCCAAAACCTAAGTTTTTACGGTAACTTGGGTGGTATAATACAGAAGTTCTGGTCCTATTCTATCACCCTACGTGTACGTAATGTTGGCACACCTCCGTATTTATTATTATATTTCATGTCATACTTAGACAAATCGTTGTCCGCACATCGCATAGCGACTAATTTAATCACCCATATTTCCAAAACCTAAGTTTTTAAGGTAACTTGGGTGGTATAATACTAAATTTCTGGTCCTATTTTATTACCCTATGTGGATGTCATGTATCCACAATTCCGTATTTATTTTTATATTTCGTGTCAAACTTCGACAAATCGCTGTCCGCACATCTCAATGCGACTAGTTTAATCACCCGTATTTCCAAAACCTAAGTTTTTAAGGTAACTTGGGTGGTATAGTACTAAAGTTCTGGACCTATTCTATCATCCTATGTGTACGTCAAGTTGGCACACCTCCGTATTTTTTTATATTTCGTGTCGAACTTCGACAAATCTCTGTCCGCACATCTATATGCGACTACTTTAATCAGCCATATTTCAAAAACCTAAGTTTTTACGGTAACTTGGATGGTATAATACAAAAGTTCTGGTCCTATTCTATCACTCTACGTGTACGTAATGTATCCACAATTCCGTATTTATTTTTATATTTCATGTCAAACTTAGACAAATCGTTGTCCGCACATCGCATAGCGACTAATGTAATCAGCCATATTTCCAAAACCTAAGTTTTTAAGGTAACTTGGGTGGTATAATACTAAATTTCAGGACCTATTGTATCATCCTATGTGTACGTCATGTTGGCACACTTCCGTATTTATTTTATTTTTCATGTCATACTTTGACAAATCGCTGTCCGCACATCTCAATGCGACTACTTTAATCAGCCATATTTCCAAAACCTAAGTTTTTACGGTAACTTGGGTGGTATAATACAGAAGTTCTGGTCCTATTCTATCACCCTACGTGTACCCCTATGTGTACGTCATGTATCCACAATTCCGTATTTATTTTTATATTTCATGTCAAACTTAGACAAATCGTTGTCCGCACATCGCATAGCGACTAATTTAATCACCCATATTTCCAAAACCTAAGTTTTTACGGTAACTTGGGTGGTATAGTACTAAGGCTCTGGTTCTATTCTTTCATCCTATATGTACGTCATGTTGGCACACTTCCGTATTTATTTTATTTTTCATGTCATACTTTGACAAATCGCTGTCCGCACATCTCAATGCGACTACTTTAATCAGCCATATTTCCAAAACCTACGTTTTTACGGTAACTTGGGTGGTATAATACAGAAGTTCTGGTCCTATTCTATCACCCTATGTGTACGTCATGTATCCACAATTCCGTATTTATTTTTATATTTCATGTCAAACTTAGACAAATCGTTGTCCGCACATCGCATAGCGACTAATTTAATCACCCATATTTCCAAAACCTAAGTTTTTAAGGTAACTTGGGTGGTATAATACTAGATTTCAGGACCTATTCTATCATCCTATGTGTACGTCATGTTGGCACACTTCCGTATTTATTTTATTTTTCATGTCATACTTTGACAAATCGCTGTCCGCACATCTCAATGCGACTACTTTAATCAGCCATATTTCCAAAACCTAAGTTTTTACGGTAACTTGGGTGGTATAATACAGAAGTTCTGGTCCTATTATATCACCCTACGTGTACCCCTATGTGTACGTCATGTATCCACAATTCCGTATTTATTTTTATATTTCATGTCAAACTTAGACAAATCGTTGTCCGCACATCGCATAGCGACTAATTTAATCACCCATATTTCCAAAACCTCAGTTTTTAAGGTAACTTGGGTGGTATAATACTAAATTTCAGGACCTATTCTATCATCCTATGTGTACGTCATGTTGGCACACTTCCGTATTTATTTTATTTTTTATGTCATACTTTGACAAATCGCTGTCCGCACATCTCAATGCGACTACTTTAATCAGCCATATTTCCAAAACCTAAGTTTTTACGGTAACTTGGGTGGTATAATACAGAAGTTCTGGTCCTATTCTATCACCCTATGTTTACGTCATGTATCCACAATTCCGTATTTATTTTTATATTTCATGTCAAACTTAGACAAATCGTTGTCCGCACATCACATAGCGACTAATTTAATCACCCATATTTCCAAAACCTAAGTTTTTAAGGTAACTTGGGTGGTATAATACTAAATTTCAGGACCTATTCTATCATCCTATGTGTACGTAATGTTGGCACACTTCCGTATTTATTTTATTTTTCATGTCATACTTTGACAAATCGCTGTCCGCACATCTCAATGCGACTACTTTAATCAGCCATATTTCCAAAACCTAAGTTTTTAGACAAATCGTTGTCCGCACATCGCATAGCGACTAATTTAATCACCCATATTTCCAAAACCTAAGTTTTTACGGTAACTTGGGTGGTATAATACAGAAATTCTGGTCCTTTTTTATCACCCTATATGTACGTAATGTTGGCACACATCCGTATTTATTATTATATTTCATGTCATACTTAGACAAATCGTTGTCCGCACATCGCATAGCGACTACTTTAATCAGCCATATTTCCAAAACCTAAGTTTTTACGGTAACTTGGGTGGTATAATACAGAAGTTCTGGTCCTATTCTATCACCCTACGTGTACGTAATGTTGGCACACCTCCGTATTTATTATTATATTTCATGTCATACTTAGACAAATCGTTGTCCGCACATCGCATAGCGACTAATTTAATCACCCATATTTCCAAAACCTAAGTTTTTAAGGTAACTTGGGTGGTATAATACTAAATTTCTGGTCCTATTTTATTACCCTATGTGGATGTCATGTATCCACAATTCCGTATTTATTTTTATATTTCGTGTCAAACTTCGACAAATCGCTGTCCGCACATCTCAATGCGACTAGTTTAATCACCCGTATTTCCAAAACCTAAGTTTTTAAGGTAACTTGGGTGGTATAGTACTAAAGTTCTGGACCTATTCTATCATCCTATGTGTACGTCAAGTTGGCACACCTCCGTATTTTTTTTATATTTCGTGTCGAACTTCGACAAATCTCTGTCCGCACATCTATATGCGACTACTTTAATCAGCCATATTTCAAAAACCTAAGTTTTTACGGTAACTTGGATGGTATAATACAGAAGTTCTGGTCCTATTCTATCACCCTACGTGTACGTAATGTATCCACAATTCCGTATTTATTTTTATATTTCATGTCAAACTTAGACAAATCGTTGTCCGCACATCGCATAGCGACTAATTTAATCAGCCATATTTCCAAAACCTAAGTTTTTAAGGTAACTTGGGTGGTATAATACTAAATTTCAGGACCTATTGTATCATCCTATGTGTACGTCATGTTGGCACACTTCCGTATTTATTTTATTTTTCATGTCATACTTTGACAAATCGCTGTCCGCACATCTCAATGCGACTACTTTAATCAGCCATATTTCCAAAACCTAAGTTTTTACGGTAACTTGGGTGGTATAATACAGAAGTTCTGGTCCTATTCTATCACCCTACGTGTACCCCTATGTAAACGTCATGTATCCACAATTCCGTATTTATTTTTATATTTCATGTCAAACTTAGACAAATCGTTGTCCGCACATCGCATAGCGACTAATTTAATCACCCATATTTCCAAAACCTAAGTTTTTACGGTAACTTGGGTGGTATAGTACTAAGGCTCTGGTTCTATTCTTTCATCCTATATGTACGTCATGTTGGCACACTTCCGTATTTATTTTATTTTTCATGTCATACTTTGAGAAATCGCTGTCCGCACATCTCAATGCGACTACTTTAATCAGCCATATTTCCAAAACCTAAGTTTTTACGGTAACTTGGGTGGTATAATACAGAAGTTCTGGTCCTATTCTATCACCCTACGTGTACGTCATGTATCCACAATTCCGTATTTATTTTTATATTTCATGTCAAACTTAGACAAATCGTTGTCCGCACATCGCATAGCGACTACTTTAATCAGCCATATTTCCAAAACCTAAGTTTTTAAGGTAACTTGGGTGGTATAATACTAAATTTCAGGACCTATTCTATCATCCTATGTGTACGTCATGTTGGCACACTTCCGTATTTATTTTATTTTTCATGTCATACTTTGACAAATCGCTGTCCGCACATCTCAATGCGACTACTTTAATCAGCCATATTTCCAAAACCTAAGTTTTTACGGTAACTTGGGTGGTATAATACAGAAGTTCTGGTCCTATTATATCACCCTAAGTGTACCCCTATGTGTACGTCATGTATCCACAATTCCGTATTTATTTTTATATTTCATGTCAAACTTAGACAAATCGTTGTCCGCACATCGCATAGCGACTAATTTAATCACCCATATTTCCAAAACCTCAGTTTTTATGGTAACTTGGGTGGTATAATACTAAATTTCAGGACCTATTCTATCATCCTATGTGTACGTCATGTTGGCACACTTCCGTATTTATTTTATTTTTCATGTCATACTTAGACAAATCGTTGTCCGCACATCGCATAGCGACTAATTTAATCACCCATATTTCCAAAGCCTAAGTTTTTACGGTAACTTGGGTGGTATAATACAGAAGTTCTGGTCCTATTCTATCACCCTATGTGTACGTCATGTATCCACAATTCCGTATTTATTTTTATATTTCATGTCAAACTTAGACAAATCGTTGTCCGCACATCACATAGCGACTAATTTAATCACCCATATTTCCAAAACCTAAGTTCTTAAGGTAACTTGGGTGGTATAATACTAAATTTCAGGACCTATTCTATCATCCTATGTGTACGTCATGTTGGCACACTTCCGTATTTATTTTATTTTTCATGTCATACTTTGACAAATCGCTATCCGCACATCTCAATGCGACTACTTTAATCAGCCATATTTCCAAAACCTAAGTTTTTAGACAAATCGTTGTCCGCACATCGCATAGCGACTAATTTAATCACCCATATTTCCAAAACCTAAGTTTTTACGGTAACTTGGGTGGTATAATACAGAAATTCTGGTCCTTTTCTATCACCCTATATGTACGTAATGTTGGCACACCTCCGTATTTATTATTATATTTCATGTCATACTTAGACAAATCGTTGTCCGCACATCGCATAGCGACTACTTTAATCAGCCATATTTCCAAAACCTAAGTTTTTACGGTAACTTGGGTGGTATAATACAGAAGTTCTGGTCCTATTCTATTACCCTACGTGTACGTAATGTTGGCACACCTCCGTATTTATTATTATATTTCATGTCATACTTAGACAAATCGTTGTCCGCACATCGCATAGCGACTAATTTAATCACCCATATTTCCAAAACCTAAGTTTTTAAGGTAACTTGGGTGGTATAATACTAAATTTCTGGTCCTATTTTATTACCCTATGTGGATGTCATGTATCCACAATTCCGTATTTATTTTTATATTTCGTGTCAAACTTCGACAAATCGCTGTCCACACATCTCAATGCGACTAGTTTAATCACCCGTATTTCCAAAACCTAAGTTTTTAAGGTAACTTGGGTGGTATAGTACTAAAGTTCTGGACCTATTCTATCATCCTATGTGTACGTCAAGTTGGCACACCTCCGTATTTTTTTTATATTTCGTGTCGAACTTCGACAAATCTCTGTCCGCACATCTATATGCGACTACTTTAATCAGCCATATTTCAAAACCTAAGTTTTTACGGTAACTTGGATGGTATAATACAGAAGTTCTGGTCCTATTCTATCACCCTACGTGTACGTAATATTGGCACACTTCCGTATTTATTATTATATTTCATGTCATACTTTGACAAATCGCTGTCCGCACATCTCAATGCGACTAATTTAATCAGCCATATTTCCAAAACCTAAGTTTTTACGGTAACTTGGGTGGTATAATACAGAAGTTCTGGTCCTATTCTATCACCTTACGTGTACGTCATGTATCCACAATTCCGTATTTATTTTTATATTTCGTGTCAAACTTCGACAAATCTCTGTCCGCACATCTCAATGCGACTACTTTAATCAGCCATATTTCCAAAACCTAAGTTTTTACGGTAACTTGGGTGGTATAATACAGAAGTTCTGGTCCTATTATATCACCCTACGTGTACCCCTATGTGTACGTCATGTATCCACAATTCCGTATTTATTTTTATATTTCATGTCAACTTAGACAAATCGTTGTCCGCACATCGCATAGCGACTAATTTAATCACCCATATTTCCAAAACCTCAGTTTTTAAGGTAACTTGGGTGGTATAATACTAAATTTCAGGACCTATTCTATCATCCTATGTGTACGTCATGTTGGCACACTTCCGTATTTATTTTATTTTTTATGTCATACTTTGACAAATCGCTGTCCGCACATCTCAATGCGACTACTTTAATCAGCCATATTTCCAAAACCTAAGTTTTTACGGTAACTTGGGTGGTATAATACAGAAGTTCTGGTCCTATTCTATCACCCTATGTTTACGTCATGTATCCACAATTCCGTATTTATTTTTATATTTCATGTCAAACTTAGACAAATCGTTGTCCGCACATCACATAGCGACTAATTTAATCACCCATATTTCCAAAACCTAAGTTTTTAAGGTAACTTGGGTGGTATAATACTAAATTTCAGGACCTATTCTATCATCCTATGTGTACGTAATGTTGGCACACTTCCGTATTTATTTTATTTTTCATGTCATACTTTGACAAATCGCTGTCCGCACATCTCAATGCGACTACTTTAATCAGCCATATTTCCAAAACCTAAGTTTTTAGACAAATCGTTGTCCGCACATCGCATAGCGACTAATTTAATCACCCATATTTCCAAAACCTAAGTTTTTACGGTAACTTGGGTGGTATAATACAGAAGTTCTGGTCCTATTCTATCACCCTACGTTTACGTCATGTTGGCACACTTCCGTATTTATTTTATTTTTCATGTCATACTTTGACAAATCGCTGTCCGCACATCTCAGTGCGACTACTTTAATCAGCCATATTTCCAAAACCTAAGTTTTTACGGTAACTTGGGTGGTATAGTACTAAAGTTCTGGACCTATTCTATCATCCTATGTGTACGTCATGTTGGCACACCTCCGTATTTTTTTATATTTCGTGTCAAACTTCGACAAATCTCTGTCCGCACATCTCAATGCGACTACTTTAATCAGCCATATTTCCAAAACCTAAGTTTTTACGGTAACTTGGGTGGTATAATACAGAAGTTCTGGTCCGATTCTATCACCCTACGTGTACGTAATGTTGGCACACCTCCGTATTTATTATTATATTTCATGTCATATTTAGACAAATCGTTGTCCGCACATCGCTTAGCGACTAATTTAATCACCCATATTTCCAAAACCTAAGTTTTTACGGTAACTTGGGTGGTATAATAAAAACGTTCTGGTCCTATTCTATCACCCTACGTGTACGTAATGTTGGCACACCTCCGTATTTATTTTTATATTTCATGTCAAACTTAGACAAATCGTTGTCCGCACATCGCTTAGCGACTAATTTAATCACCCATATTTCAAAAACCTAAGTTTTTACGGTAACTTGGGTGGTATAGTACTAAAGTTCTGGACCTATTCTATCATCCTATGTGTACGTCATGTTGGCACACCTTCGTATTTTTTTTATATTTCGTGTCAAACTTCGACAAATCGTTGTCCGCACATCGCATAGCGACTACTGTAATCAGCCATATTTCCAAAACCTAAGTTTTTACGGTAACTTGGGTGGTATAATACAGAGGTTCTGGTCCTATTCTATCACCCTATGTGTACGTCATGTATCCACAATTCCGTATTTATTTTTATATTTCATGTCAAACTTAGACAAATCGTTGTCCGCACATCACATAGCGACTAATTTAATCACCCATATTTCCAGAACCTAAGTTTTTAAGGTAACTTGGGTGGTATAATATTAAAGTTTTGGACCTATTCTATCACCCTACGTGTACGTAATGTTGGCACACCTCCGTATTTATTATTATATTTCATGTCATACTTAGACAAATCGTTGTCCGCACATCGCATAGCGACTAATTTAATCACCCATATTTCCAAAACCTAAGTTTTTAGGGTAACTTGGGTGGTATAATATTAAAGTTTTGGACCTATTCTATCACCCTACGTGTACGTAATGTTGGCACACCTCCGTATTTATTATTATATTTCATGTCATACTTAGACAAATCGTTGTCCGCACATCGCATAGCGACTAACTTAATCACCCATATTTCCAAAACCTAAGTTTTTACGGTAACTTAAGTGGTATAATACAGAAGTTCTAGTCCTATTCTATCACCCTACGTGTACGTAATGTTGGCACACCTCCGTATTTATTTTTATATTTCATGTCAAACTTAGACAAATCGTTGTCCGCACATCGCATAGCGACTAATTTAATCACCCATATTTCCAAAACCTAAGTTTTTACGGTAACTTGGGTGGTATAATACTAAATTTCAGGACCTATTCTATCATCCTATGTGTACGTCATGTTGGCACACTTCCGTATTTATTTTATTTTTCATGTCATACTTTGACAAATCGCTGACCGCACATCTCAATGCGACTACTTTAATCAGCCATATTTCCAAAACCTAAGTTTTTAAGGTAACTTGGGAGGTATAATACAGAAGTTCTGGTCCTATTCTATCACCCTACGTGTACGTCATGTATCCACAATTCCGTATTTATTTTTATATTTCGTGTCAAACTTAGACAAATCTCTGTCCGCACATCTCAATGCGACTACTTTAATCAGCCATATTTCCAAAACCTAAGTTTTTACGGTAACTTGGGTGGTATAATACAGAAGTTCTGGTCCTATTCTATCACCCTCTGTGTACGTCATGTATCCACAATTCCGTATTTTTTTTTATATTTCATGTCAAACTTAGACAAATCGTTGTCCGCACATCGCATAGCGACTAATTTAATCACCCATATTTCCAAAACCTAAGTTTTTAAGGTAACTTGGTTGGTATAATACTAAATTTCAGGACCTATTCTATCATCCTATGTGTACGTCATGTTGGCACACTTCCGTATTTATTTTATTATTCATGTCATACTTTGACAAATCGCTGTCCGCACATCTCAATGCGACTAATTTAATCAGCCATATTTCCAAAACCTAAGTTTTTACGGTACTTGGGTGGTATAATACAGAAGTTCTGGTCCTATTCTATCACCCTATGTGTACGTCATGTATCCACAATTCCGTATTTATTTTTATATTTCATGTCAAACTTAGACAAATCGTTGTCCGCACATCGCATAGCGACTAATTTAATCACCCATATTTCCAAAACCTAAGTTTTTACGGTAACTTGTGTGGTATAATACAGAAGTTCTGGTCCTATTCTATCACCCTATGTGTACGTCATGTATCCACAATTCCGTATTAATTTTTATATTTCATGTCAAACTTAGACAAATCGTTGTCCGCACATCGCATAGCGACTAATTTAATCACCCATATTTCCAAAACCTAAGTTTTTACGGTAACTTGGGTGGTATAATACTAGAGTTCTGGTCCTATTCTATCAACCTACGTGTACGTAATGTTGGCACACTTCCGTATTTATTTTATTTTTCATGTCAAACTTCGACAAATCGTTGTCCGCACATCGCATAGCGACTAATTTAATCACCCATATTTCCAAAACCTAAGTTTTTACGGTAACTTGGGTGGTATAATACAGAAGTTCTGGTCCTATTCTATCACCCTATGTCTACGTCATGTATCCACAATTCCGTATTTATTTTTATATTTCATGTCAAACTTAGACAAATCGTTGTCCGCACATCGCATAGCGACTAATTTAATCACCCATATTTCCAAAACCTAAGTTTTTAAGGTAATTTGGGTGGTATAATACTAAATTTCAGGACCTGTTCTATCATCCTATGTGTACGTCATGTTGGCACACTTCCGCATTTATTTTACTTTTCATGTCATACTTTGACAAATCGCTGTCCGCACATCGCATAGCGACTAATTTAATCACCCATATTTCCAAAACCTAAGTTTTTACGGTAACTTGGGTGGTATAATACTAGAGTTCTGGTCCTATTCTATCAACCTACGTGTACGTAATGTTGGCACACTTCCGTATTTATTTTATTTTTCATGTCAAACTTCGACAAATCGTTGTCCGCACATCGCATAGCGACTAATTTAATCACCCATATTTCCAAAACCTAATTTTTTAAGGTAACTTAGGGTGGTATGGTACTAAAGTTCTAGTCCTATTCTTTCATCCTATGTGTACGTCATGCTGGCACACTTCCGTGTTTATTTTATATTTCATGTCAAACTTAGACAAATCGCTGTCCGCACATCGCAAAGCGACTACTTTAATCAGCCATATTTCCAAAACCTTAGTTTTTACGGTAACTTGGGTGGTATAATACAGACTTTCTGGTCCTATTCTATCACCCTATGTGACCGTAATGTTGGCACACTTCCGTATTTATTTCTATATTACATGTCAAACTTAGACAAATCGCTGTCCGCACATCTCAATGCGACTACTTTAATCAGCCATATTTCCAATACCTAAGTTTTTACGGTAACTTGGGTGGTATAGTACTAAAGTTCTGGTCCTATTCTATCACCCTACGTGTACGTAATGTTGGCACACTTCCGTATTTATTTTATTTTTCATGTCAAACTTCGACAAATCTCTGTCCGCACATCTCAATGCGACTACTTTAATCAGCCATATTTCCAAAACCTAAGTTTTTACGGTAATTTGGGTGGTATAGTACTAAAGTTCTGGTCCTATTCTATCACCCTATGTGTACGTCATGTATCCACAATTCCGTATTTATTTTTATATTTCATGTCAAACTTAGACAAATCGCTGTCCGCACATCTCAATGTGACTACTTTAATCAGCCATATTTCCAAAACCTAAGTTTTTACGGTAACTTGGGTGGTATAGTACTAAAGTTCTGGACCTATTCTATCATCCTATGTGTACGTCATGTTGGCACACCTCCGTATTTTTTTTATATTTCGTGTCAAACTTCGACAAATCTCTGTCCGCACATCTCAATGCGACTACTTTAATCAGCCATATTTCCAAAACCTAAGTTTTTACGGTAACTTGGGTGGTATAGTACTAAAGTTCTGGACCTATTCTATCATCCTATGTGTACGTCATGTATCCACAATTCCGTATTTATTTTTATATTTCATGTCAAACTTAGACAAATCGTTGTCCGCACATCGCATAGCGACTAATTTAATCACCCATATTTCCAAAACCTAAGTTTTTAAGGTAACTTGGGTGGTATAATACTAAATTTCAGGACCTATTCTATCATCCTATGTGTACGTCATGTTGGCACACTTCCGTATTTATTTTATTTTTCATGTCATACTTTGACAAATCGCTGTCCGCACATCTCAATGCGACTATTTTAATCAGCCATATTTCCAAAACCTAAGTTTTTACGGTAACTTGGGTGGTGTATTACAGAAGTTCTGGTCCTATTCTATCACCCTATGTGTTCGTCATGTATCCACAATTCCGTATTTATTTTTATCTTTCATGTCAAACTTAGACAAATCGTTGTCCGCACATCGCATAGCGACTAACTTAATCACCCATATTTCCAAAACCTAAGTTTTTACGGTAACTTAAGTGGTATAATACAGAAGTTCTAGTCCTATTCTATCACCCTACGTGTACGTAATGTTGGCACACCTCCGTATTTATTTTTATATTTCATGTCAAACTTAGACAAATCGTTGTCCGCACATCGCATAGCGACTAATTTAATCACCCATATTTCCAAAACCTAAGTTTTTACAGTAACTTGGGTGGTATAATACTAAATTTCAGGACCTATTCTATCATCCTATGTGTACGTCATGTTGGCACACTTCCGTATTTATTTTATTTTTCATGTCATACTTTGACAAATCGCTGACCGCACATCTCAATGCGACTACTTTAATCAGCCATATTTCCAAAACCTAAGTTTTTACGGTAACTTGGGAGGTATAATACAGAAGTTCTGGTCCTATTCTATCACCCTACGTGTACGTCATGTATCCACAATTCCGTATTTATTTTTATATTTCGTGTCAAACTTCGACAAATCTCTGTCCGCACATCTCAATGCGACTACTTTAATCAGCCATATTTCCAAAACCTAAGTTTTTACGGTAACTTGGGTGGTATAATACAGAAGTTCTGGTCCTATTCTATCACCCTCTGTGTACGTCATGTATCCACAATTCCGTATTTTTGTTTTTATATTTCATGTCAAACTTAGACAAATCGTTGTCCGCACATCGTATAGCGACTAATTTAATCACCCATATTTCCAAAACCTAAGTTTTTAAGGTAACTTGGTTGGTATAATACTAAATTTCAGGACCTATTCTATCATCCTATGTGTACGTCATGTTGGCACACTTCCGTATTTATTTTATTATTCATGTCATACTTTGACAAATCGCTGTCCGCACATCTCAATGCGACTACTTTAATCAGCCATATTTCCAAAACCTAAGTTTTTACGGTACTTGGGTGGTATAATACTAGAGTTCTGGTCCTATTCTATCAACCTACGTGTACGTAATGTTGGCACACTTCCGTATTTATTTTATTTTTCATGTCAAACTTCGACAAATCGTTGTCCGCACATCGCATAGCGACTAATTTAATCACCCATATTTCCAAAACCTAAGTTTTTACGGTAACTTGGGTGGTATAATACTGAAGTTCTGGTCCTATTCTATCACCCTATGTCTACGTCATGTATCCACAATTCCGTATTTATTTTTATATTTCATGTCAAACTTAGACAAATCGTTGTCCGCACATCGCATAGCGACTAATTTAATCACCCATATTTCCAAAACCTAAGTTTTTAAGGTAACTTGGGTGGTATAATACTAAATTTCAGGACCTGTTCTATCATCCTATGTGTACGTCATGTTGGCACACTTCCGCATTTATTTTACTTTTCATGTCATACTTTGACAAATCGCTGTCCGCACATCTCAATGCGACTACTTTAATCAGCCATATTTCCAAAACCTAAGTTTTTACGGTAACTTGGGTGGTATAATACAGAAGTTCTGGTCCTATTCTATCACCCTACGTGTACGTAATGTTGGCACACCTCCGTATTTATTTTTATATTACATGTCAAACTTAGACAAATCGTTGTCCGCACATCGCATAGCGACTAATTTAATCACCCATATTTCCAAAACCTATTTTTTTAAGGTAACTTAGGGTGGTATGGTACTAAAGTTCTAGTCCTATTCTTTCATCCTATGTGTACGTCATGCTGGCACAATTCCGTGTTTATTTTATATTTCATGTCAAACTTAGACAAATCGCTGTCCGCACATCGCAAAGCGACTACTTTAATCAGCCATATTTCCAAAACCTTAGTTTTTACGGTAACTTGGGTGGTATAATACAGACTTTCTGGTCCTATTCTATCACCCTATGTGACCGTAATGTTGGCACACTTCCGTATTTATTTCTATATTACATGTCAAACTTAGACAAATCGCTGTCCGCACATCTCAATGCGACTACTTTAATCAGCCATATTTCCAAAACCTAAGTTTTTACGGTAACTTGGGTGGTATAGTACTAAAGTTCTGGTCCTATTCTATCACCCTACGTGTACTTAATGTTGGCACACTTCCGTATTTATTTTATTTTTCATGTCAAACTTCGACAAATCTCTGTCCGCACATCTCAATGCGACTACTTTAATCAGCCATATTTCCAAAACCTAAGTTTTTACGGTAACTTGGGTGGTATAGTACTAAAGTTCTGGTCCTATTCTATCACCCTATGTGTACGTCATGTATCCACAATTCCGTATTTATTTTTATATTTCATGTCAAACTTAGCCAAATCGCTGTCCGCACATCTCAATGTGACTACTTTAATCAGCCATATTTCCAAAACCTAAGTTTTTACGGTAACTTGGGTGGTATAGTACTAAAGTTCTGGACCTATTCTATCATCCTATGTGTACGTCATGTTGGCACACCTCCGTATTTTTTTATATTTCGTGTCAAACTTCGACAAATCTCTGTCCGCACATCTCAATGCGACTACTTTAATCAGCCATATTTCCAAAACCTAAGTTTTTACGGTAACTTGGGTGGTATAGTACTAAAGTTCTGGACCTATTCTATCATCCTATGTGTACGTCATGTATCCACAATTCCGTATTTATTTTTATATTTCATGTCAAACTTAGACAAATCGTTGTCCGCACATCGCATAGCGACTAATTTAATCAGCCATTTTTCCAAAACCTAAGTTTTTAAGGTAACTTGGGTGGTATAATACTAAATTTCAGGACCTATTCTATCATCCTATGTGTACGTCATGTTGGCACACTTCCGTATTTATTTTATTTTTCATGTCAAACTTCGACAAATCTCTGTCCGCACATCTCAATGCGACTACTTTAATCAGCCATATTTCCAAAACCTAAGTTTTTACGGTAACTTGGGTGGTATAGTACTAAAGTTCTGGTCCTATTCTATCACCCTATGTGTACGTCATGTATCCACAATTCCGTATTTATTTTTATATTTCATGTCAAACTTAGCCAAATCGCTGTCCGCACATCTCAATGTGACTACTTTAATCAGCCATATTTCCAAAACCTAAGTTTTTACGGTAACTTGGGTGGTATAGTACTAAAGTTCTGGACCTATTCTATCATCCTATGTGTACGTCATGTTGGCACACCTCCGTATTTTTTTTATATTTCGTGTCAAACTTCGACAAATCTCTGTCCGCACATCTCAATGCGACTACTTTAATCAGCCATATTTCCAAAACCTAAGTTTTTACGGTAACTTGGGTGGTATAGTACTAAAGTTCTGGACCTATTCTATCATCCTATGTGTACGTCATGTATCCACAATTCCGTATTTATTTTTATATTTCATGTCAAACTTAGACAAATCGTTGTCCGCACATCGCATAGCGACTAATTTAATCAGCCATTTTTCCAAAACCTAAGTTTTTAAGGTAACTTGGGTGGTATAATACTAAATTTCAGGACCTATTCTATCATCCTATGTGTACGTCATGTTGGCACACTTCCGTATTTATTTTATTTTTCATGTCATACTTTGACAAATCGCTGTCCGCACATCTCAATGCGACTATTTTAATCAGCCATATTTCCAAAACCTAAGTTTTTACGGTAACTTGGGTGGTATATTACAGAAGTTCTGGTCCTATTCTATCACCCTATGTGTTCGTCATGTATCCACAATTCCGTATTTATTTTTATCTTTCATGTCAAACTTAGACAAATCGTTGTCCGCACATCGCATAGCGACTAATTTAATCACCCATATTTCCAAAACCTAAGTTTTTAAGGTAACTTGGGTGGTAAAATACTAAATTTCAGGACCTATTCTATTATCCTATGTGTACGTCATGTTGGCACACTTCCGTATTTATTTTATTTTTCATGTCATACTTTGACAAATCGCTGTCCGCACATCTCAATGCGACTACTTTAATCAGCCATATTTCCAAAACCTAAGTTTTTACGGTAACTTGGGTGGTATAGTACTAAAGTTCTGGACCTATTCTATCATTCTATGTGTACGTCATGTTGGCACACCTCCGTATTTTTTTATATTTCGTGTCAAACTTCGACAAATCTCTGTCCGCACATATCAATACGACTACTTTAATCAGCCATATTTCCAAAACCTAAGTTTTTACGGTAACTTGGGTAGTATAGTACTAAAGTTCTGGTCCTATTCTATCACCCTACGTGTACGTAATGTTGGCACACTTCCGTATTTATTTTATTTTTTATGTCAAACTTCGACAAATCTCTGTCCGCACATCTCAATGCGACTACTTTAATCAGCCATATTTCCAAAACCTAAGTTTTTACGGTAACTTGGGTGGTATAGTACTAAAGTTCTGGACCTATTCTATCATCCTATGTGTACGTCATGTATCCACAATTCCGTATTTATTTTTATATTTCATGTCAAACTTAGACAAATCGTTGTCCGCACATCGCATAGCGACTAATTTAATCACCCATATTTCCAAAACCTAAGTTTTTAAGGTAACTTGGGTGGTATAATACTAAATTTCAGGACCTATTCTATCATCCTATGTGTACGTCATGTTGGCACACTTCCGTATTTATTTTATTTTTCATGTCATACTTTGACAAATCGCTGTCCGCACATCTCAATGCGACTACTTTAATCAGCCATATTTCCAAAACCTAAGTTTTTACGGTAACTTGGGTGGTATAGTACTAAAGTTCTGGACCTATTCTATCATCCTATGTGTACGTAATGTTGGCACATCTCCGTATTTATTATTATATTTCATGTCATACTTAGACAAATCGTTGTCCGCACATCGCATAGCGACTAATTTAATCACCCATATTTCCAAAACCTAAGTTTTTAAGGTAACTTGGGTGGTATAATTCTAAATTTCTGGTCTTATTTTATCACCCTATGTGGATGTCATGTATCCACAATTCCGTATTTATTTTTATATTTCATGTCATACTTTGACAAATCGCTGTCCGCACATCTCAATGCGACTATTTTAATCACCCGTATTTCCAAAACCTAAGTTTTTAAGGTAACTTGGGTGGTATAGTACTAAAGTTCTGGACCTATTCTATCATCCTATGTGTACGTAATGTTGGCATACCTCCGTATTTATTATTATATTTCATGTCATACTTAGACAAATCGTTGTCCGCACATCTCAATGCGACTACTTTAATCAGCCATATTTCCAAAACCTAAGTTTTTACGGTAACTTGGGTGGTATAGTACTAAAGTTCTGGTCCTATTCTTTCATCCTACGTGTACGTCATGCTGACACACTGCCGTATTTATTTTATATTTTATGTCAAACTTAGGTGGATCGCTGTCCACACATCCAAAGCGACTATTTTAATCACCCGTATTTCCAAAACCTAAGTTTTGACGGTAACCTGAGTGGTATAATAATATAGTTCTCATCCTATTCTATCACCCAATGTGTACGTCATGTATCCAAAATTCCGTATTTATTTTTATATTTCATGTCAAACTTAGACAAATCGTTGTCCGCACATCGCATAGCAACTAATTTAATCACCCATATTTCCAAAACCTAAGTTTTTACGGTAACTTGGGTGGTATAATACAGAAGTTCTGGTCCTATTCTATCACCCTATGTGTACGTCATGTATCCACAATTCCGTATTTATTTTTATATTTCATGTCAAACTTAGACAAATCGTTGTCCGCACATCGCATAGTGACTAATTTAATCACCCATATTTCCAAAACCTAAGTTTTTAAGGTAACTTGGGTGGTATAATACTAAATTTCAGGACCTATTCTATCATCCTATGTGTACGTCATGTTGGCACACCTCCGTATTTTTTTTATATTTCGTGTCAAACTTCGACAAATCGTTGTCCGCACATCGCATAGCGACTAATTTAATCACCCATATATCCGAAACCTAAGTTTTTACGGTAACTTGGATGGTATAATACAGAAGTTCTGGTCCTATTCTATCACCCTATGTGTACGTCATGTATCCAAAATTCCGTATTTATTTTTATATTTCATGTCAAACTTAGACAAATCGCTGTCCGCACATCTCAATGCGACTACTTTAATCAGCCATATTTCCAAAACCTAAGTTTTTACGGTAACTTGGGTGGTATAGTACTAAAGTTCTGGACCTATTCTATCATCCTATGTGTACGTAATGTTGGCACACCTCCGTATTTATTTTTATTTTTCATGTCATACTTTGACAAATCGCTGTCCGCACATCTCAATGCGACAACTTTAATCAGCCATATTTCCAAAACCTAAGTTTTTACGGTAACTTGGGTGGTATAGTACTAAAGTTCTGGACCTATTCTATCATCCTATGTGTACGTCATGTTGGCACACCTCCGTATTTTTTTTATATTTCGTGTCAAACTTCGACAAATCTCTGTCCGCACATATCAATACGACTACTTTAATCAGCCATATTTCCAAAACCTAAGTTTTTACGGTAACTTGGGTGGTATAATACACAAGTTCTAGTCCTATTCTATCACCCTACGTGTACGTAATGTTGGCACACCTCCGTATTTATTATTATATTTCATGTCATACTTAGACAAATCGTTGTCCGCACATCGCATAGCGACTAATTTAATCACCCATATTTCCAAAACCTAAGTTTTTAAGGTAACTTGGGTTGTATAATACTAAATTTCTGGTCTTATTTTATCACCCTATGTGGATGTCATGTATCCACAATTCCGTATTTATTTTTATATTTCATGTCATACTTTGACAAATCGCTGTCCGCACATCTCAATGCGACTATTTTAATCACCCTTATTTCCAAAACCTAAGTTTTTAAGGTAACTTGGGTGGTATAGTACTAAAGTTCTGGACCTATTCTATCATCCTATGTGTACGTAATGTTGGCATACCTCCGTATTTATTATTATATTTCATGTCATACTTAGACAAATCGTTGTCCGCACATCTCAATGCGACTACTTTAATCAGCCATATTTCCAAAACCTAAGTTTTTACGGTAACTTGGGTGGTATAGTACTAAAGTTCTGGTCCTATTCTTTCATCCTACGTGTACGTCATGCTGACACACTGCCGTATTTATTTTATATTTTATGTCAAACTTAGGTGGATCGCTGTCCACACATCCAAAGCGACTATTTTAATCACCCGGATTTCCAAAACCTAAGTTTTGACGGTAACCTGAGTGGTATAATAATATAGTTCTCATCCTATTCTATCACCCAATGTGTACGTCATGTATCCAAAATTCCGTATTTATTTTTATATTTCATGTCAAACTTAGACAAATCGTTGTCCGCACATCGCATAGCGACTAATTTAATCACCCATATTTCCAAAACCTAAGTTTTTACGGTAACTTGGGTGGTATAATACAGAAGTTCTGGTCCTATTCTATCACCCTATGTGTACGTCATGTATCCACAATTCCGTATTTATTTTTATATTTCATTTCAAACTTAGACAAATCGTTGTCCGCACATCGCATAGCGACTAATTTAATCACCCATATTTCCAAAACCTAAGTTTTTAAGGTAACTTGGGTGGTATAATACTAAATTTCAGGACCTATTCTATCATCCAATGTGTACGTAATGTTGGCACACCTCCGTATTTATTTTTATTTTTCATGTCATACTTTGACAAATCGCTGTCCGCACATCTCAATGCGACTACTTTAATCAGCCATATTTCCAAAACATAAGTTTTTACGGTAACTTGGGTGGTATAATACAGAAGTTCTGGTCCTATTCTATCACCCTACGTGTACGTAATGTTGGCACACTTCCGTATTTATTTTATTTTTCATGTCAAACTTCGACAAATCGCTGTCCGCACATCGCAAAGCGACTACTTTAATCAGCCATATTTCCAAAACCTTAGTTTTTACGGTAACTTGGGTGGTATAATACAGACTTTCTGGTCCTATTCTATCACCCTATGTGACCGTAATGTTGGCACACTTCCGTATTTATTTCTATATTACATGTCAAACTTAGACAAATCGCTGTCCGCACATCTCAATGCGACTACTTTAATCAGCCATATTTCCAAAACCTAAGTTTTTACGGTAACTTGGGTGGTATAGTACTAAAGTTCTGGTCCTATTCTATCACCCTACGTGTACGTAATGTTGGCACACTTCCGTATTTATTTTATTTTTCATGTCAAACTTCGACAAATCTCTGTCCGCACATCTCAATGCGACTACTTTAATCAGCCATATTTCCAAAACCTAAGTTTTTACGGTAAGTTGGGTGGTATAGTACTAAAGTTCTGGACCTATTCTATCATCCTATGTGTACGTCATGTATCCACAATTCCGTATTTATTTTTATATTTCATGTCAAACTTAGACAAATCGTTGTCCGCACATCGCATAGCAGCTAATTTAATCACCCATATTTCCAAAACCTAAGTTTTTAAGGTAACTTGGGTGGTATAATACTAAATTTCAGGACCTATTCTATCATCCTATGTGTACGTCATGTTGGCACACTTCCGTATTTATTTTATTTTTCATGTCATACTTTGACAAATCGCTGTCCGCACATCTCAATGCGACTATTTTAATCAGCCATATTTCCAAAACCTAAGTTTTTACGGTAACTTGGGTGGTATAATACAGAAGTTCTGGTCCTATTCTATCACCCTATGTGTACGTCATGTATCCACAATTCCGTATTTATTTTTATATTTCATGTCAAAATTAGACAAATCGTTGTCCGCACATCGCATAGCGACTAATTTAATCACCCATATTTCCAAAACCTAAGTTTTTACGGTAACTTGGGTGGTATAATACAAAAGTTCTAGTCCTATTCTATCACCCTACGTGTACGTAATGTTGGCACACCTCCGTATTTATTATTATATTTCATGTCATACTTAGAAAAATAGTTGTCCGCACATCGCATAGCGACTAATTTAATCACCCATATTTACAAAACCTAAGTTTTTAAGGTAACTTGGGTGGTATAATACTAGATTTCTGGTCCTATTTTATCACCCTATGTGGATGACATGTATCCACGATTCCGTATTTATTTTTATATTTCATGTCATACTTTGACAAATCGCTGTCCGCACATCTCAATGCGACTATTTTAATCACCCGTATTTCCAAAACCTAAGTTTTTACGGTAACTTGGGTGGTATAATACAGAAGTTCTGGTCCTATTCTATCACCCTACGTGTACGTAATGTTGGCACACCTCCGTATTTATTATTATATTTCATGTCATACTTAGACAAATCGTTGTCCGCACATCGCATAGCGACTAATTTAATCACCCATATTTCCAAAACCTAAGTTTTTAAGGTAACTTGGGTGGTATAGTACTAAAGTTCTGGTCCTATTCTATCACCCTACGTGTACGTAATGTTGGCACACCTCCGTATTTATTATTATATTTCATGTCATACTTAGACAAATCGTTGTCCGCACATCGCATAGCGACTAATTTAATTACCCATATTTCCAAAACCTAAGTTTTTAAGGTAACTTGGGTGGTATAGTACTAAAGTTCTGGTCCTATTCTATCACCCTACGTGTACGTCATGTATCCACAATTCCGTATTTATTTTTATATTTCGTGTCAAACTTCGACAAATCTCTGTCCGCACATCTCAATGCGACTACTTTAATCAGCCATATTTCCAAAACCTAAGTTTTTACGGTAACTTGGGTGGTATAATACAGAAGTTCTGGTCCTATTCTATCACCCTACGTGTACGTAATGTTGGCACACCTCCGTATTTTTTTTATATTTCGTGTCTAACTTCGACAAATCTCTGTCCGCACATCTCAATGCGACTATTTTAATCAGCCATATTTCCAAAACCTAAGTTTTTACGGTAACTTTGGTGGTATAATACAGAAGTTCTGGTCCTATTCTATCACCCTATGTGTACGTCATGTATCCACAATTCCGTATTTATTTTTATATTTCATGTCAAACTTAGACAAATCGTTGTCCGCACATCGCATAGCGACTAATTTAATCACCCATATTTCCAAAACCTAAGTTTTTACGGTAACTTGGGTGGTATAGTACTAAATTTCTGGACCTATTCTATCATCCTATGTGTACGTCATGTTGGCACACCTCCGTATTTTTTTTATATTTCGTGTCAAACTTCGACAAATCTCTGTCCGCACATCTCAATGCGACTACTTTAATCAGCCATATTTCCAAAACCTAAGTTTTTACGGTAACTTGGGTGGTATAATACAGAAGTTCTGGTCCTATTCTATCACCCTCTGTGTACGTCATGTATCCACAATTCCGTATTAATTTTTATATTTCATGTCAAACTTAGACAAATCGTTGTCCGCACATCGCATAGCGACTAATTTAATCACCCATATTTCCAAAACCTAAGTTTTTACGGTAACTTGGGTGGTATAATACAGAAGTTCTGGTCCTATTCTATCACCCTATGTGTACGTCATGTATCCACAATTCCGTATTTATTTTTATATTTCATGTCAAACTTAGACAAATCGTTGTCCGCACATCGCATAGCGACTAATTTAATCACCCATATTTCCAAAACCTAAGTTTTTAAGGTAACTTGGGTGGTATAATACTAAATTTCAGGACCTGTTCTATCATCCTATGTTTACGTCATGTTGGCACACTTCCGCATTTATTTTACTTTTCATGTCATACTTTGACAAATCGCTGTCCGCACATCTCAATGCGACTACTTTAATCAGCCATATTTCCAAAACCTAAGTTTTTACGGTAACTTGGGTGGTATAATACACAAGTTCTAGTCCTATTCTATCACCCTACGTGTACGTAATGTTGGCACACCTCCGTATTTATTATTATATTTCATGTCATACTTAGACAAATCGTTGTCCGCACATCGCATAGCGACTAATTTAATCACCCATATTTCCAAAACCTAAGTTTTTAAGGTAACTTGGGTGGTATAATACTAAATTTCTGGTCTTATTTTATCACCCTATGTGGATGTCATGTATCCACAATTCCGTATTTATTTTTATATTTCATGTCATACTTTGACAAATCGCTGTCCGCACATCTCAATGCGACTATTTTAATCACCCGTATTTCCAAAACCTAAGTTTTTAAGGTAACTTGGGTGGTATAGTACTAAAGTTCTGGACCTATTCTATCATCCTATGTGTACGTAATGTTGGCATACCTCCGTATTTATTATTATATTTCATGTCATACTTAGACAAATCGTTGTCCGCACATCTCAATGCGACTACTTTAATCAGCCATATTTCCAAAACCTAAGTTTTTACGGTAACTTAGGTGGTATAGTACTAAAGTTCTGGTCCTATTCTTTCATCCTACGTGTACGTCATGCTGACACACTGCCGTATTTATTTTATATTTTATGTCAAACTTAGGTGGATCGCTGTCCACACATCCAAAGCGACTATTTTAATCACCCGGATTTCCAAAACCTAAGTTTTGACGGTAACCTGAGTGGTATAATAATATAGTTCTCATCCTATTCTATCACCCAATGTGTACGTCATGTATCCAAAATTCCGTATTTATTTTTATATTTCATGTCAAACTTAGACAAATCGTTGTCCGCACATCGCATAGCGACTAATTTAATCACCCATATTTCCAAAACCTAAGTTTTTACGGTAACTTGGGTGGTATAATACAGAAGTTCTGGTCCTATTCTATCACCCTATGTGTACGTCATGTATCCACAATTCCGTATTTATTTTTATATTTCATTTCAAACTTAGACAAATCGTTGTCCGCACATCGCATAGCGACTAATTTAATCACCCATATTTCCAAAACCTAAGTTTTTAAGGTAACTTGGGTGGTATAATACTAAATTTCAGGACCTATTCTATCATCCAATGTGTACGTAATGTTGGCACACCTCCGTATTTATTTTTATTTTTCATGTCATACTTTGACAAATCGCTGTCCGCACATCTCAATGCGACTACTTTAATCAGCCATATTTCCAAAACATAAGTTTTTACGGTAACTTGGGTGGTATAATACAGAAGTTCTGGTCCTATTCTATCACCCTACGTGTACGTAATGTTGGCACACTTCCGTATTTATTTTATTTTTCATGTCAAACTTCGACAAATCGCTGTCCGCACATCGCAAAGCGACTACTTTAATCAGCCATATTTCCAAAACCTTAGTTTTTACGGTAACTTGGGTGGTATAATACAGACTTTCTGGTCCTATTCTATCATCCTATGTGACCGTAATGTTGGCACACTTCCGTATTTATTTCTATATTACATGTCAAACTTAGACAAATCGCTGTCCGCACATCTCAATGCGACTACTTTAATCAGCCATATTTCCAAAACCTAAGTTTTTACGGTAACTTGGGTGGTATAGTACTAAAGTTCTGGTCCTATTTTATCACCCTACGTGTACGTAATGTTGGCACACTTCCGTATTTATTTTATTTTTCATGTCAAACTTCGACAAATCTCTGTCCGCACATCTCAATGCGACTACTTTAATCAGCCATATTTCCAAAACCTAAGTTTTTACGGTAAGTTGGGTGGTATAGTACTAAAGTTCTGGACCTATTCTATCATCCTATGTGTACGTCATGTATCCACAATTCCGTATTTATTTTTATATTTCATGTCAAACTTAGACAAATCGTTGTCCGCACATCGCATAGCAGCTAATTTAATCACCCATATTTCCAAAACCTAAGTTTTTAAGGTAACTTGGGTGGTATAATACTAAATTTCAGGACCTATTCTATCATCCTATGTGTACGTCATGTTGGCACACTTCCGTATTTATTTTATTTTTCATGTCATACTTTGACAAATCGCTGTCCGCACATCTCAATGCGACTATTTTAATCAGCCATATTTCCAAAACCTAAGTTTTTACGGTAACTTGGGTGGTATAATACAGAAGTTCTGGTCCTATTCTATCACCCTATGTGTACGTCATGTATCCACAATTCCGTATTTATTTTTATATTTCATGTCAAAATTAGACAAATCGTTGTCCGCACATCGCATAGCGACTAATTTAATCACCCATATTTCCAAAACCTAAGTTTTTACGGTAACTTGGGTGGTATAATACAAAAGTTCTAGTCCTATTCTATCACCCTACGTGTACGTAATGTTGGCACACCTCCGTATTTATTATTATATTTCATGTCATACTTAGAAAAATAGTTGTCCGCACATCGCATAGCGACTAATTTAATCACCCATATTTACAAAACCTAAGTTTTTAAGGTAACTTGGGTGGTATAATACTAGATTTCTGGTCCTATTTTATCACCCTATGTGGATGACATGTATCCACGATTCCGTATTTATTTTTATATTTCATGTCATACTTTGACAAATCGCTGTCCGCACATCTCAATGCGACTATTTTAATCACCCGTATTTCCAAAACCTAAGTTTTTACGGTAACTTGGGTGGTATAATACAGAAGTTCTGGTCCTATTCTATCACCCTACGTGTACGTAATGTTGGCACACCTCCGTATTTATTATTATATTTCATGTCATACTTAGACAAATCGTTGTCCGCACATCGCATAGCGACTAATTTAATCACCCATATTTCCAAAACCTAAGTTTTTAAGGTAACTTGGGTGGTATAGTACTAAAGTTCTGGTCCTATTCTATCACCCTACGTGTACGTAATGTTGGCACACCTCCGTATTTATTATTATATTTCATGTCATACTTAGACAAATCGTTGTCCGCACATCGCATAGCGACTAATTTAATTACCCATATTTCCAAAACCTAAGTTTTTAAGGTAACTTGGGTGGTATAGTACTAAAGTTCTGGTCCTATTCTATCACCCTACGTGTACGTCATGTATCCACAATTCCGTATTTATTTTTATATTTCGTGTCAAACTTCGACAAATCTCTGTCCGCACATCTCAATGCGACTACTTTAATCAGCCATATTTCCAAAACCTAAGTTTTTACGGTAACTTGGGTGGTATAATACAGAAGTTCTGGTCCTATTCTATCACCCTACGTGTACGTAATGTTGGCACACCTCCGTATTTTTTTTATATTTCGTGTCTAACTTCGACAAATCTCTGTCCGCACATCTCAATGCGACTATTTTAATCAGCCATATTTCCAAAACCTAAGTTTTTACGGTAACTTTGGTGGTATAATACAGAAGTTCTGGTCCTATTCTATCACCCTATGTGTACGTCATGTATCCACAATTCCGTATTTATTTTTATATTTCATGTCAAACTTAGACAAATCGTTGTCCGCACATCGCATAGCGACTAATTTAATCACCCATATTTCCAAAACCTAAGTTTTTACGGTAACTTGGGTGGTATAGTACTAAATTTCTGGACCTATTCTATCATCCTATGTGTACGTCATGTTGGCACACCTCCGTATTTTTTTTATATTTCGTGTCAAACTTCGACAAATCTCTGTCCGCACATCTCAATGCGACTACTTTAATCAGCCATATTTCCAAAACCTAAGTTTTTACGGTAACTTGGGTGGTATAATACAGAAGTTCTGGTCCTATTCTATCACCCTCTGTGTACGTCATGTATCCACAATTCCGTATTAATTTTTATATTTCATGTCAAACTTAGACAAATCGTTGTCCGCACATCGCATAGCGACTAATTTAATCACCCATATTTCCAAAACCTAAGTTTTTACGGTAACTTGGGTGGTATAATACAGAAGTTCTGGTCCTATTCTATCACCCTATGTGTACGTCATGTATCCACAATTCCGTATTTATTTTTATATTTCATGTCAAACTTAGACAAATCGTTGTCCGCACATCGCATAGCGACTAATTTAATCACCCATATTTCCAAAACCTAAGTTTTTAAGGTAACTTGGGTGGTATAATACTAAATTTCAGGACCTGTTCTATCATCCTATGTTTACGTCATGTTGGCACACTTCCGCATTTATTTTACTTTTCATGTCATACTTTGACAAATCGCTGTCCGCACATCTCAATGCGACTACTTTAATCAGCCATATTTCCAAAACCTAAGTTTTTACGGTAACTTGGGTGGTATAATACACAAGTTCTAGTCCTATTCTATCACCCTACGTGTACGTAATGTTGGCACACCTCCGTATTTATTATTATATTTCATGTCATACTTAGACAAATCGTTGTCCGCACATCGCATAGCGACTAATTTAATCACCCATATTTCCAAAACCTAAGTTTTTAAGGTAACTTGGGTGGTATAATACTAAATTTCTGGTCTTATTTTATCACCCTATGTGGATGTCATGTATCCACAATTCCGTATTTATTTTTATATTTCATGTCATACTTTGACAAATCGCTGTCCGCACATCTCAATGCGACTATTTTAATCACCCGTATTTCCAAAACCTAAGTTTTTAAGGTAACTTGGGTGGTATAGTACTAAAGTTCTGGACCTATTCTATCATCCTATGTGTACGTAATGTTGGCATACCTCCGTATTTATTATTATATTTCATGTCATACTTAGACAAATCGTTGTCCGCACATCTCAATGCGACTACTTTAATCAGCCATATTTCCAAAACCTAAGTTTTTACGGTAACTTAGGTGGTATAGTACTAAAGTTCTGGTCCTATTCTTTCATCCTACGTGTACGTCATGCTGACACACTGCCGTATTTATTTTATATTTTATGTCAAACTTAGGTGGATCGCTGTCCACACATCCAAAGCGACTATTTTAATCACCCGGATTTCCAAAACCTAAGTTTTGACGGTAACCTGAGTGGTATAATAATATAGTTCTCATCCTATTCTATCACCCAATGTGTACGTCATGTATCCAAAATTCCGTATTTATTTTTATATTTCATGTCAAACTTAGACAAATCGTTGTCCGCACATCGCATAGCGACTAATTTAATCACCCATATTTCCAAAACCTAAGTTTTTACGGTAACTTGGGTGGTATAATACAGAAGTTCTGGTCCTATTCTATCACCCTATGTGTACGTCATGTATCCACAATTCCGTATTTATTTTTATATTTCATTTCAAACTTAGACAAATCGTTGTCCGCACATCGCATAGCGACTAATTTAATCACCCATATTTCCAAAACCTAAGTTTTTAAGGTAACTTGGGTGGTATAATACTAAATTTCAGGACCTATTCTATCATCCAATGTGTACGTAATGTTGGCACACCTCCGTATTTATTTTTATTTTTCATGTCATACTTTGACAAATCGCTGTCCGCACATCTCAATGCGACTACTTTAATCAGCCATATTTCCAAAACATAAGTTTTTACGGTAACTTGGGTGGTATAATACAGAAGTTCTGGTCCTATTCTATCACCCTACGTGTACGTAATGTTGGCACACTTCCGTATTTATTTTATTTTTCATGTCAAACTTCGACAAATCGCTGTCCGCACATCGCAAAGCGACTACTTTAATCAGCCATATTTCCAAAACCTTAGTTTTTACGGTAACTTGGGTGGTATAATACAGACTTTCTGGTCCTATTCTATCATCCTATGTGACCGTAATGTTGGCACACTTCCGTATTTATTTCTATATTACATGTCAAACTTAGACAAATCGCTGTCCGCACATCTATATGCGACTACTTTAATCAGCCATATTTCCAAAACCTAAGTTTTTACGGTAACTTGGGTGGTATAGTACTAAAGTTCTGGTCCTATTTTATCACCCTACGTGTACGTAATGTTGGCACACTTCCGTATTTATTTTATTTTTCATGTCAAACTTCGACAAATCTCTGTCCGCACATCTCAATGCGACTACTTTAATCAGCCATATTTCCAAAACCTAAGTTTTTACGGTAAGTTGGGTGGTATAGTACTAAAGTTCTGGACCTATTCTATCATCCTATGTGTACGTCATGTATCCACAATTCCGTATTTATTTTTATATTTCATGTCAAACTTAGACAAATCGTTGTCCGCACATCGCATAGCAGCTAATTTAATCACCCATATTTCCAAAACCTAAGTTTTTAAGGTAACTTGGGTGGTATAATACTAAATTTCAGGACCTATTCTATCATCCTATGTGTACGTCATGTTGGCACACTTCCGTATTTATTTTATTTTTCATGTCATACTTTGACAAATCGCTGTCCGCACATCTCAATGCGACTATTTTAATCAGCCATATTTCCAAAACCTAAGTTTTTACGGTAACTTGGGTGGTATAATACAGAAGTTCTGGTCCTATTCTATCACCCTATGTGTACGTCATGTATCCACAATTCCGTATTTATTTTTATATTTCATGTCAAAATTAGACAAATCGTTGTCCGCACATCGCATAGCGACTAATTTAATCACCCATATTTCCAAAACCTAAGTTTTTACGGTAACTTGGGTGGTATAATACAGAAGTTCTAGTCCTATTCTATCACCCTACGTGTACGTAATGTTGGCACACCTCCGTATTTATTATTATATTTCATGTCATACTTAGAAAAATAGTTGTCCGCACATCGCATAGCGACTAATTTAATCACCCATATTTACAAAACCTAAGTTTTTAAGGTAACTTGGGTGGTATAATACTAGATTTCTGGTCCTATTTTATCACCCTATGTGGATGACATGTATCCACGATTCCGTATTTATTTTTATATTTCATGTCATACTTTGACAAATCGCTGTCCGCACATCTCAATGCGACTATTTTAATCACCCGTATTTCCAAAACCTAAGTTTTTACGGTAACTTGGGTGGTATAATACAGAAGTTCTGGTCCTATTCTATCACCCTACGTGTACGTAATGTTGGCACACCTCCGTATTTATTATTATATTTCATGTCATACTTAGACAAATCGTTGTCCGCACATCGCATAGCGACTAATTTAATCACCCATATTTCCAAAACCTAAGTTTTTAAGGTAACTTGGGTGGTATAGTACTAAAGTTCTGGACCTATTCTATCATCCTATGTGTACGTAATGTTGGCATACCTCCGTATTTATTATTATATTTCATGTCATACTTAGACAAATCGTTGTCCGCACATCTCAATGCGACTACTTTAATCAGCCATATTTCCAAAACCTAAGTTTTTACGGTAACTTAGGTGGTATAGTACTAAAGTTCTGGTCCTATTCTTTCATCCTACGTGTACGTCATGCTGACACACTGCCGTATTTATTTTATATTTTATGTCAAACTTAGGTGGATCGCTGTCCACACATCCAAAGCGACTATTTTAATCACCCGGATTTCCAAAACCTAAGTTTTGACGGTAACCTGAGTGGTATAATAATATAGTTCTCATCCTATTCTATCACCCAATGTGTACGTCATGTATCCAAAATTCCGTATTTATTTTTATATTTCATGTCAAACTTAGACAAATCGTTGTCCGCACATCGCATAGCGACTAATTTAATCACCCATATTTCCAAAACCTAAGTTTTTACGGTAACTTGGGTGGTATAATACAGAAGTTCTGGTCCTATTCTATCACCCTATGTGTACGTCATGTATCCACAATTCCGTATTTATTTTTATATTTCATTTCAAACTTAGACAAATCGTTGTCCGCACATCGCATAGCGACTAATTTAATCACCCATATTTCCAAAACCTAAGTTTTTAAGGTAACTTGGGTGGTATAATACTAAATTTCAGGACCTATTCTATCATCCAATGTGTACGTAATGTTGGCACACCTCCGTATTTATTTTTATTTTTCATGTCATACTTTGACAAATCGCTGTCCGCACATCTCAATGCGACTACTTTAATCAGCCATATTTCCAAAACATAAGTTTTTACGGTAACTTGGGTGGTATAATACAGAAGTTCTGGTCCTATTCTATCACCCTACGTGTACGTAATGTTGGCACACTTCCGTATTTATTTTATTTTTCATGTCAAACTTCGACAAATCGCTGTCCGCACATCGCAAAGCGACTACTTTAATCAGCCATATTTCCAAAACCTTAGTTTTTACGGTAACTTGGGTGGTATAATACAGACTTTCTGGTCCTATTCTATCACCCTATGTGACCGTAATGTTGGCACACTTCCGTATTTATTTCTATATTACATGTCAAACTTCGACAAATCTCTGTCCGCACATCTCAATGCGACTACTTTAATCAGCCATATTTCCAAAACCTAAGTTTTTACGGTAAGTTGGGTGGTATAGTACTAAAGTTCTGGACCTATTCTATCATCCTATGTGTACGTCATGTATCCACAATTCCGTATTTATTTTTATATTTCATGTCAAACTTAGACAAATCGTTGTCCGCACATCGCATAGCAGCTAATTTAATCACCCATATTTCCAAAACCTAAGTTTTTAAGGTAACTTGGGTGGTATAATACTAAATTTCAGGACCTATTCTATCATCCTATGTGTACGTCATGTTGGCACACTTCCGTATTTATTTTATTTTTCATGTCATACTTTGACAAATCGCTGTCCGCACATCTCAATGCGACTATTTTAATCAGCCATATTTCCAAAACCTAAGTTTTTACGGTAACTTGGGTGGTATAATACAGAAGTTCTGGTCCTATTCTATCACCCTATGTGTACGTCATGTATCCACAATTCCGTATTTATTTTTATATTTCATGTCAAAATTAGACAAATCGTTGTCCGCACATCGCATAGCGACTAATTTAATCACCCATATTTCCAAAACCTAAGTTTTTACGGTAACTTGGGTGGTATAATACAGAAGTTCTAGTCCTATTCTATCACCCTACGTGTACGTAATGTTGGCACACCTCCGTATTTATTATTATATTTCATGTCATACTTAGAAAAATAGTTGTCCGCACATCGCATAGCGACTAATTTAATCACCCATATTTACAAAACCTAAGTTTTTAAGGTAACTTGGGTGGTATAATACTAGATTTCTGGTCCTATTTTATCACCCTATGTGGATGACATGTATCCACGATTCCGTATTTATTTTTATATTTCATGTCATACTTTGACAAATCGCTGTCCGCACATCTCAATGCGACTATTTTAATCACCCGTATTTCCAAAACCTAAGTTTTTACGGTAACTTGGGTGGTATAATACAGAAGTTCTGGTCCTATTCTATCACCCTACGTGTACGTAATGTTGGCACACCTCCGTATTTATTATTATATTTCATGTCATACTTAGACAAATCGTTGTCCGCACATCGCATAGCGACTAATTTAATCACCCATATTTCCAAAACCTAAGTTTTTAAGGTAACTTGGGTGGTATAGTACTAAAGTTCTGGTCCTATTCTATCACCCTACGTGTACGTAATGTTGGCACACCTCCGTATTTATTATTATATTTCATGTCATACTTAGACAAATCGTTGTCCGCACATCGCATAGCGACTAATTTAATTACCCATATTTCCAAAACCTAAGTTTTTAAGGTAACTTGGGTGGTATAGTACTAAAGTTCTGGTCCTATTCTATCACCCTACGTGTACGTCATGTATCCACAATTCCGTATTTATTTTTATATTTCGTGTCAAACTTCGACAAATCTCTGTCCGCACATCTCAATGCGACTACTTTAATCAGCCATATTTCCAAAACCTAAGTTTTTATGGTAACTTGGGTGGTATAATACAGAAGTTCTGGTCCTATTCTATCACCCTACGTGTACGTAATGTTGGCACACCTCCGTATTTTTTTTATATTTCGTGTCTAACTTCGACAAATCTCTGTCCGCACATCTCAATGCGACTATTTTAATCAGCCATATTTCCAAAACCTAAGTTTTTACGGTAACTTTGGTGGTATAATACAGAAGTTCTGGTCCTATTCTATCACCCTATGTGTACGTCATGTATCCACAATTCCGTATTTATTTTTATATTTCATGTCAAACTTAGACAAATCGTTGTCCGCACATCGCATAGCGACTAATTTAATCACCCATATTTCCAAAACCTAAGTTTTTACGGTAACTTGGGTGGTATAGTACTAAATTTCTGGACCTATTCTATCATCCTATGTGTACGTCATGTTGGCACACCTCCGTATTTTTTTTATATTTCGTGTCAAACTTCGACAAATCTCTGTCCGCACATCTCAATGCGACTACTTTAATCAGCCATATTTCCAAAACCTAAGTTTTTACGGTAACTTGGGTGGTATAATACAGAAGTTCTGGTCCTATTCTATCACCCTATGTGTACGTCATGTATCCACAATTCCGTATTTATTTTTATATTTCATGTCAAACTTAGACAAATCGTTGTCCGCACATCGCATAGCGACTAATTTAATCACCCATATTTCCAAAACCTAAGTTTTTAAGGTAACTTGGGTGGTATAATACTAAATTTCAGGACCTGTTCTATCATCCTATGTTTACGTCATGTTGGCACACTTCCGCATTTATTTTACTTTTCATGTCATACTTTGACAAATCGCTGTCCGCACATCTCAATGCGACTACTTTAATCAGCCATATTTCCAAAACCTAAGTTTTTACGGTAACTTGGGTGGTATAATACAGAAGTTCTGGTCCTATTCTATCACCCTACGTGTACGTAATGTTGGCACACCTCCGTATTTATTTTTATATTTCATGTCAAACTTAGACAAATCGTTGTCCGCACATCGCATAGCGACTAATTTAATCACCCATATTTCCAAAACCTAATTCTTTAAGGTAACTTAGGGTGATATGGTACTAAAGTTCTAGTCCTATTCTTTCATCCTATGTGTACGTCATGCTTGCACACTTCCGTGTTTATTTTATATTTCATGTCAAACTTAGACAAATCGCTGTCCGCACATCGCAAAGCGACTACTTTAATCAGCCATATTTCCAAAACCTTAGTTTTTACGGTAACTTGGGTGGTATAATACAGACTTTTTGGTCCTATTCTATCACCCTATGTGACCGTAATGTTGGCACACTTCCGTATTTATTTCTATATTACATGTCAAAATTAGACAAATCGCTGTCCGCACATCTCAATGCGACTACTTTAATCAGCCATATTTCCAAAACCTAAGTTTTTACGGTAACTTGGGTGGTATAGTACTAAAGTTCTGGTCCTATTCTATCACCCTATGTGTACGTCATGTATCCACAATTCCGTATTTATTTTTATATTTCATGTCAAACTTAGACAAATCGCTGTCCGCACATCTCAATGCGACTACTTTAATCAGCCATATTTCCAAAACCTAAGTTTTTACGGTAACTTGGGTGGTATAGTACTAAAGTTCTGGACCTATTCTATCATCCTATGTGTACGTCATGTTGGCACACCTCCGTATTTTTTTTATATTTCGTGTCAAACTTCGACAAATCTCTGTCCGCACATCTCAATGTGACTACTTTAATCAGCCATATTTCCAAAACCTAAGTTTTTACGGTAACTTGGGTGGTATAGTACTAAAGTTCTGGACCTATTCTATCATCCTATGTGTACGTCATGTATCCACAATTCCGTATTTATTTTTATATTTCATGTCAAACTTAGACAAATCGTTGTCCGCACATCGCATAGCGACTAATTTAATCACCCATATTTCCAAAACCTAAGTTTTTAAGGTAACTTGGGTGGTATAATACTAAATTTCAGGACCTATTCTATCATCTTATGTGTACGTCATGTTGGCACACTTCCGTATTTATTTTATTTTTCATGTCATATTTTGACAAATCGCTGTCCGCACATCTCAATGCGACTATTTTAATCAGCCATATTTCCAAAACCTAAGTTTTTACGGTAACGTGGATGGTATATTACAGAAGTTCTGGTCCTATTCTATCACCCTATGTGTTCGTCATGTATCCACAATTCCGTATTTATTTTTATATTTCATGTCAAACTTAGACAAATCGTTGTCCGCACATCGCATAGCGACTAATTTAATCACCCATATTTCCAAAACCTAAGTTTTTAAGGTAACTTGGGTGGTATAATACTAAATTTCAGGACCTGTTCTATCATCCTATGTTTACGTCATGTTGGCACACTTCCGCATTTATTTTACTTTTCATGTCATACTTTGACAAATCGCTGTCCGCACATCTCAATGCGACTACTTTAATCAGCCATATTTCCAAAACCTAAGTTTTTACGGTAACTTGGGTGGTATAATACAGAAGTTCTGGTCCTATTCTATCACCCTACGTGTACGTAATGTTGGCACACCTCCGTATTTATTTTTATATTTCATGTCAAACTTAGACAAATCGTTGTCCGCACATCGCATAGCGACTATTTTAATCACCCATATTTCCAAAACCTAATTTTTTAAGGTAACTTAGGGTGGTATGGTACTAAAGTTCTAGTCCTATTCTTTCATCCTTATGTACGTCATGCTTGCACACTTCCGTGTTTATTTTATATTTCATGTCAAACTTAGACAAATCGCTGTCCGCACATCGCAAAGCGACTACTTTAATCAGCCATATTTCCAAAACCTTAGTTTTTACGGTAACTTGGGTGGTATAATACAGACTTTTTGGTCCTATTCTATCACCCTATGTGACCGTAATGTTGGCACACTTCCGTATTTATTTCTATATTACATGTCAAACTTAGACAAATCGCTGTCCGCACATCTCAATGCGACTACTTTAATCAGCCATATTTCCAAAACCTAATTTTTTACGGTAACTTGGGTGGTATAGTACTAAAGTTCTGGTCCTATTCTATCACCCTACGTGTACGTAATGTTGGCACACTTCCGTATTTATTTTATTTTTCATGTCAAACTTCGACAAATCTCTGTCCGCACATCTCAATGCGACTACTTTAATCAGCCATATTTCCAAAACCTAAGTTTTTACGGTAAGTTGGGTGGTATAGTACTAAAGTTCTGGACCTATTCTATCATCCTATGTGTACGTCATGTATCCACAATTCCGTATTTATTTTTATATTTCATGTCAAACTTAGACAAATCGTTGTCCGCACATCGCATAGCAGCTAATTTAATCACCCATATTTCCAAAACCTAAGTTTTTAAGGTAACTTGGGTGGTATAATACTAAATTTCAGGACCTATTCTATCATCCTATGTGTACGTCATGTTGGCACACTTCCGTATTTATTTTATTTTTCATGTCATACTTTGACAAATCGCTGTCCGCACATCTCAATGCGACTATTTTAATCAGCCATATTTCCAAAACCTAAGTTTTTACGGTAACTTGGGTGGTATAATACAGAAGTTCTGGTCCTATTCTATCACCCTATGTGTACGTCATGTATCCACAATTCCGTATTTATTTTTATATTTCATGTCAAAATTAGACAAATCGTTGTCCGCACATCGCATAGCGACTAATTTAATCACCCATATTTCCAAAACCTAAGTTTTTACGGTAACTTGGGTGGTATAATACAGAAGTTCTAGTCCTATTCTATCACCCTACGTGTACGTAATGTTGGCACACCTCCGTATTTATTATTATATTTCATGTCATACTTAGAAAAATAGTTGTCCGCACATCGCATAGCGACTAATTTAATCACCCATATTTACAAAACCTAAGTTTTTAAGGTAACTTGGGTGGTATAATACTAGATTTCTGGTCCTATTTTATCACCCTATGTGGATGACATGTATCCACGATTCCGTATTTATTTTTATATTTCATGTCATACTTTGACAAATCGCTGTCCGCACATCTCAATGCGACTATTTTAATCACCCGTATTTCCAAAACCTAAGTTTTTACGGTAACTTGGGTGGTATAATACAGAAGTTCTGGTCCTATTCTATCACCCTACGTGTACGTAATGTTGGCACACCTCCGTATTTATTATTATATTTCATGTCATACTTAGACAAATCGTTGTCCGCACATCGCATAGCGACTAATTTAATCACCCATATTTCCAAAACCTAAGTTTTTAAGGTAACTTGGGTGGTATAGTACTAAAGTTCTGGTCCTATTCTATCACCCTACGTGTACGTAATGTTGGCACACCTCCGTATTTATTATTATATTTCATGTCATACTTAGACAAATCGTTGTCCGCACATCGCATAGCGACTAATTTAATTACCCATATTTCCAAAACCTAAGTTTTTAAGGTAACTTGGGTGGTATAGTACTAAAGTTCTGGTCCTATTCTATCACCCTACGTGTACGTCATGTATCCACAATTCCGTATTTATTTTTATATTTCGTGTCAAACTTCGACAAATCTCTGTCCGCACATCTCAATGCGACTACTTTAATCAGCCATATTTCCAAAACCTAAGTTTTTACGGTAACTTGGGTGGTATAATACAGAAGTTCTGGTCCTATTCTATCACCCTACGTGTACGTAATGTTGGCACACCTCCGTATTTTTTTTATATTTCGTGTCTAACTTCGACAAATCTCTGTCCGCACATCTCAATGCGACTATTTTAATCAGCCATATTTCCAAAACCTAAGTTTTTACGGTAACTTTGGTGGTATAATACAGAAGTTCTGGTCCTATTCTATCACCCTATGTGTACGTCATGTATCCACAATTCCGTATTTATTTTTATATTTCATGTCAAACTTAGACAAATCGTTGTCCGCACATCGCATAGCGACTAATTTAATCACCCATATTTCCAAAACCTAAGTTTTTAAGGTAACTTGGGTGGTATAGTACTAAATTTCTGGACCTATTCTATCATCCTATGTGTACGTCATGTTGGCACACCTCCGTATTTTTTTTATATTTCGTGTCAAACTTCGACAAATCTCTGTCCGCACATCTCAATGCGACTACTTTAATCAGCCATATTTCCAAAACCTAAGTTTTTACGGTAACTTGGGTGGTATAATACAGAAGTTCTGGTCCTATTCTATCACCCTATGTGTACGTCATGTATCCACAATTCCGTATTTATTTTTATATTTCATGTCAAACTTAGACAAATCGTTGTCCGCACATCGCATAGCGACTAATTTAATCACCCATATTTCCAAAACCTAAGTTTTTAAGGTAACTTGGGTGGTATAATACTAAATTTCAGGACCTGTTCTATCATCCTATGTTTACGTCATGTTGGCACACTTCCGCATTTATTTTACTTTTCATGTCATACTTTGACAAATCGCTGTCCGCACATCTCAATGCGACTACTTTAATCAGCCATATTTCCAAAACCTAAGTTTTTACGGTAACTTGGGTGGTATAATACAGAAGTTCTGGTCCTATTCTATCACCCTACGTGTACGTAATGTTGGCACACCTCCGTATTTATTTTTATATTTCATGTCAAACTTAGACAAATCGTTGTCCGCACATCGCATAGCGACTAATTTAATCACCCATATTTCCAAAACCTAATTTTTTAAGGTAACTTAGGGTGGTATGGTACTAAAGTTCTAGTCCTATTCTTTCATCCTATGTGTACGTCATGCTTGCACACTTCCGTGTTTATTTTATATTTCATGTCAAACTTAGACAAATCGCTGTCCGCACATCGCAAAGCGACTACTTTAATCAGCCATATTTCCAAAACCTTAGTTTTTACGGTAACTTGGGTGGTATAATACAGACTTTTTGGTCCTATTCTATCACCCTATGTGACCGTAATGTTGGCACACTTCCGTATTTATTTCTATATTACATGTCAAAATTAGACAAATCGCTGTCCGCACATCTCAATGCGACTACTTTAATCAGCCATATTTCCAAAACCTAAGTTTTTACGGTAACTTGGGTGGTATAGTACTAAAGTTCTGGTCCTATTCTATCACCCTATGTGTACGTCATGTATCCACAATTCCGTATTTATTTTTATATTTCATGTCAAACTTAGACAAATCGCTGTCCGCACATCTCAATGCGACTACTTTAATCAGCCATATTTCCAAAACCTAAGTTTTTACGGTAACTTGGGTGGTATAGTACTAAAGTTCTGGACCTATTCTATCATCCTATGTGTACGTCATGTTGGCACACCTCCGTATTTTTTTTATATTTCGTGTCAAACTTCGACAAATCTCTGTCCGCACATCTCAATGTGACTACTTTAATCAGCCATATTTCCAAAACCTAAGTTTTTACGGTAACTTGGGTGGTATAGTACTAAAGTTCTGGACCTATTCTATCATCCTATGTGTACGTCATGTATCCACAATTCCGTATTTATTTTTATATTTCATGTCAAACTTAGACAAATCGTTGTCCGCACATCGCATAGCGACTAATTTAATCACCCATATTTCCAAAACCTAAGTTTTTAAGGTAACTTGGGTGGTATAATACTAAATTTCAGGACCTATTCTATCATCTTATGTGTACGTCATGTTGGCACACTTCCGTATTTATTTTATTTTTCATGTCATATTTTGACAAATCGCTGTCCGCACATCTCAATGCGACTATTTTAATCAGCCATATTTCCAAAACCTAAGTTTTTACGGTAACGTGGATGGTATATTACAGAAGTTCTGGTCCTATTCTATCACCCTATGTGTTCGTCATGTATCCACAATTCCGTATTTATTTTTATATTTCATGTCAAACTTAGACAAATCGTTGTCCGCACATCGCATAGCGACTAATTTAATCACCCATATTTCCAAAACCTAAGTTTTTAAGGTAACTTGGGTGGTATAATACTAAATTTCAGGACCTGTTCTATCATCCTATGTTTACGTCATGTTGGCACACTTCCGCATTTATTTTACTTTTCATGTCATACTTTGACAAATCGCTGTCCGCACATCTCAATGCGACTACTTTAATCAGCCATATTTCCAAAACCTAAGTTTTTACGGTAACTTGGGTGGTATAATACAGAAGTTCTGGTCCTATTCTATCACCCTACGTGTACGTAATGTTGGCACACCTCCGTATTTATTTTTATATTTCATGTCAAACTTAGACAAATCGTTGTCCGCACATCGCATAGCGACTAATTTAATCACCCATATTTCCAAAACCTAAGTTTTTAAGGTAACTTGGGTGGTATAATACTAAATTTCAGGACCTATTCTATCATCTTATGTGTACGTCATGTTGGCACACTTCCGTATTTATTTTATTTTTCATGTCAAACTTAGACAAATCGCTGTCCGCACATCGCAAAGCGACTACTTTAATCAGCCATATTTCCAAAACCTTAGTTTTTACGGTAACTTGGGTGGTATAATACAGACTTTTTGGTCCTATTCTATCACCCTATGTGACCGTAATGTTGGCACACTTCCGTATTTATTTCTATATTACATGTCAAAATTAGACAAATCGCTGTCCGCACATCTCAATGCGACTACTTTAATCAGCCATATTTCCAAAACCTAAGTTTTTACGGTAACTTGGGTGGTATAGTACTAAAGTTCTGGTCCTATTCTATCACCCTATGTGTACGTCATGTATCCACAATTCCGTATTTATTTTTATATTTCATGTCAAACTTAGACAAATCGCTGTCCGCACATCTCAATGCGACTACTTTAATCAGCCATATTTCCAAAACCTAAGTTTTTACGGTAACTTGGGTGGTATAGTACTAAAGTTCTGGACCTATTCTATCATCCTATGTGTACGTCATGTATCCACAATTCCGTATTTATTTTTATATTTCATGTCAAACTTAGACAAATCGTTGTCCGCACATCGCATAGCGACTAATTTAATCACCCATATTTCCAAAACCTAAGTTTTTAAGGTAACTTGGGTGGTATAATACTAAATTTCAGGACCTATTCTATCATCTTATGTGTACGTCATGTTGGCACACTTCCGTATTTATTTTATTTTTCATGTCATACTTTGACAAATCGCTGTCCGCACATCTCAATGCGACTATTTTAATCAGCCATATTTCCAAAACCTAAGTTTTTACGGTAACTTGGATGGTATATTACAGAAGTTCTGGTCCTATTCTATCACCCTATGTGTTCGTCATGTATCCACAATTCCGTATTTATTTTTATATTTCATGTCAAACTTAGACAAATCGTTGTCCGCACATCGCATAGCGACTAATTTAATCACCCATATTTCCAAAACCTAAGTTTTTAAGGTAACTTGGGTGGTATAATACTAAATTTCAGGACCTATTCTATCATTCTATGTGTACGTCATGTTGGCACACTTCCGTATTTATTTTATTTTTCATGTCATACTTTGACAAATCGCTGTCCGCACATCTCAATGCGACTACTTTAATCAGCCATATTTCCAAAACCTAAGTTTTTACGGTAACTTGGGTGGTATAGTACTAAAGTTCTGGACCTATTCTATCATTCTATGTGTACGTCATGTTGGCACACCTCCGTATTTTTTTATATTTCGTGTCAAACTTCGACAAATCTCTGTCCGCACATATCAATACGACTACTTTAATCAGCCATATTTCCAAAACCTAAGTTTTTACGGTAACTTGGGTAGTATAGTACTAAAGTTCTGGTCCTATTCTATCACCCTACGTGTACGTAATGTTGGCACACTTCCGTATTTATTTTATTTTTCATGTCAAACTTCGACAAATCTCTGTCCGCACATCTCAATGCGACTACTTTAATCAGCCATATTTCCAAAACCTAAGTTTTTACGGTAACTTTGGTGGTATAGTACTAAAGTTCTGGTCCTATTCTATCACCCTATGTGTACGTCATGTATCCACAATTCCGTATTTATTTTTATATTTCATGTCAAACTTAGACAAATCGCTGTCCGCACATCTCAATGCGACTACTTTAATCAGCCATATTTCCAAAACCTAAGTTTTTACGGTAACTTGGGTGGTATACTACTAAAGTTCTGGACCTATTCTATCATCCTATGTGTACGTCATGTTGGCACACCTCCGTATTTTTTTTATATTTCGTGTCAAACTTCGACAAATCTCTGTCCGCACATCTCAATGCGACTACTTTAATCAGCCATATTTCCAAAACCTAAGTTTTTACGGTAACTTGGGTGGTATAGTACTAAAGTTCTGGACCTATTCTATCATCCTATGTGTACGTCATGTATCCACAATTCCGTATTTATTTTTATATTTCATGTCAAACTTAGACAAATCGTTGTCCGCACATCGCATAGCGACTAATTTAATCACCCATATTTCCAAAACCTAAGTTTTTAAGGTAACTTGGGTGGTATAATACTAAATTTCAGGACCTATTCTATCATCTTATGTGTACGTCATGTTGGCACACTTCCGTATTTATTTTATTTTTCATGTCATACTTTGACAAATCGCTGTCCGCACATCTCAATGCGACTATTTTAATCAGCCATATTTCCAAAACCTAAGTTTTTACGGTAACTTGGATGGTATATTACAGAAGTTCTGGTCCTATTCTATCACCCTATGTGTTCGTCATGTATCCACAATTCCGTATTTATTTTTATATTTCATGTCAAACTTAGACAAATCGTTGTCCGCACATCGCATAGCGACTAATTTAATCACCCATATTTCCAAAACCTAAGTTTTTAAGGTAACTTGGGTGGTATAATACTAAATTTCAGGACCTATTCTATCATTCTATGTGTACGTCATGTTGGCACACTTCCGTATTTATTTTATTTTTCATGTCATACTTTGACAAATCGCTGTCCGCACATCTCAATGCGACTACTTTAATCAGCCATATTTCCAAAACCTAAGTTTTTACGGTAACTTGGGTGGTATAGTACTAAAGTTCTGGACCTATTCTATCATTCTATGTGTACGTCATGTTGGCACACCTCCGTATTTTTTTATATTTCGTGTCAAACTTCGACAAATCTCTGTCCGCACATATCAATACGACTACTTTAATCAGCCATATTTCCAAAACCTAAGTTTTTACGGTAACTTGGGTAGTATAGTACTAAAGTTCTGGTCCTATTCTATCACCCTACGTGTACGTAATGTTGGCACACTTCCGTATTTATTTTATTTTTCATGTCAAACTTCGACAAATCTCTGTCCGCACATCTCAATGCGACTACTTTAATCAGCCATATTTCCAAAACCTAAGTTTTTACGGTAACTTGGGTGGTATAGTACTAAAGTTCTGGACCTATTCTATCATCCTATGTGTACGTCATCTTGGCACACCTCCGTATTTTTTTATATTTCGTGTCAAACTTCGACAAATCTCTGTCCGCACATCTCAATGCGACTACTTTAATCAGCCATATTTCCAAAACCTAAGTTTTTACGGTAACTTGGGTGGTATAGTACTAAAGTTCTGGACCTATTCTATCATCCTATGTGTACGTCATGTATCCACAATTCCGTATTTATTTTTATATTTCATGTCAAACTTAGACAAATCGCTGTCCGCACATCTCAATGCGACTACTTTAATCAGCCATATTTCCAAAACCTAAGTTTTTACGGTAACTTGGGTGGTATACTACTAAAGTTCTGGACCTATTCTATCATCCTATGTGTACGTCATGTTGGCACACCTCCGTATTTTTTTTATATTTCGTGTCAAACTTCGACAAATCTCTGTCCGCACATCTCAATGCGACTACTTTAATCAGCCATATTTCCAAAACCTAAGTTTTTACGGTAACTTGGGTGGTATAGTACTAAAGTTCTGGACCTATTCTATCATCCTATGTGTACGTCATGTATCCACAATTCCGTATTTATTTTTATATTTCATGTCAAACTTAGACAAATCGTTGTCCGCACATCGCATAGCGACTAATTTAATCACCCATATTTCCAAAACCTAAGTTTTTAAGGTAACTTGGGTGGTATAATACTAAATTTCAGGACCTATTCTATCATCCTATGTGTACGTCATGTTGGCACACTTCCGTATTTATTTTATTTTTCATGTCATACTTTGACAAATCGCTGTCCGCAAATCTCAATGCGACTATTTTAATCAGCCATATTTCCAAAACCTAAGTTTTTACGGTAACTTGGGTGGTATAATACAGAAGTTCTGGTCCTATTCTATCACCCTATGTGTTCGTCATGTATCCACAATTCCGTATTTATTTTTATATTTCATGTCAAACTTAGACAAATCGTTGTCCGCACATCGCATAGCGACTAATTTAATCACCCATATTTCCAAAATCTAAGTTTTTAAGGTAACTTGGGTGGTATAATACTAAATTTCAGGACCTATTCTATCATCCTATGTGTACGTCATGTTGGCACACTTCCGTATTTATTTTATTTTTCATGTCATACTTTGACAAATCGCTGTCCGCACATCTCAATGCGACTACTTTAATCAGCCATATTTCCAAAACCTAAGTTTTTACGGTAACTTGGGTGGTATAGTACTAAAGTTCTGGACCTATTCTATCATCCTATGTGTACGTCATCTTGGCACACCTCCGTATTTTTTTATATTTCGTGTCAAACTTCGACAAATCGCTGTCCGCACATCTCAATGCGACTACTTTAATCAGCCATATTTCCAAAACCTAAGTTTTTACGGTAACTTTGGTGGTATAATACAGAAGTTCTGGTCCTATTCTATCACCCTATGTGTACGTCATGTATCCACAATTCCGTATTTATTTTTATATTTCATGTCAAACTTAGACAAATCGTTGTCCGCACACCGCATAGCGACTAATTTAATCACCCATATTTCCAAAACCTAAGTTTTTACGGTAACTTGGGTGGTATAGAACTAAATTTCTGGACCTATTCTATCATCCTATGTGTACGTCATGTTGGCACACCTCCGTATTTTTTTTATATTTCGTGTCAAACTTCGACAAATCTCTGTCCGCACATCTCAATGCGACTACTTTAATCAGCCATATTTCCAAAACCTAAGTTTTTACGGTAACTTGGGTGGTATAATACAGAAGTTCTGGTCCTATTCTATCACCCTCTGTGTACGTCATGTATCCACAATTCCGTATTAATTTTTATATTTCATGTCAAACTTAGACAAATCGTTGTCCGCACATCGCATAGCGACTAATTTAATCAGCCATATTTCCAAAACCTAAGTTTTTACGGTAACTTGGGTGGTATAATACTAAAGTTCTGGTCCTATTCTATCAACCTACGTGTACGTAATGTTGGCACACTTCCGTATTTATTTTATTTTTCATGTCAAACTTCGACAAATCGTTGTCCGCACATCGCATAGCGACTAATTTAATCACCCATATTTCCAAAACCTATGTTTTTACGGTAACTTGGGTGGTATAATACAGAAGTTCTGGTCCTATTCTATCACCCTATGTGTACGTCATGTATCCACAATTCCGTATTTATTTTTATATTTCATGTCAAACTTAGACAAATCGTTGTCCGCACATCGCATAGCGACTAATTTAATCACCCATATTTCCAAAACCTAAGTTTTTAAGGTAACTTGGGTGGTATAATACTAAATTTCAGGACCTGTTCTATCATCCTATGTTTACGTCATGTTGGCACACTTCCGCATTTATTTTACTTTTCATGTCATACTTTGACAAATCGCTGTCCGCACATCTCAATGCGACTACTTTAATCAGCCATATTTCCAAAACCTAAGTTTTTAAGGTAACTTGGGTGGTATAATACAGAAGTTCTGGTCCTATTCTATCACCCTACGTGTACGTAATGTTGGCACACTTCCGTGTTTATTTTATATTTCATGTCAAACTTAGACAAATCGTTGTCCGCACATCTCAATGCGACTACTTTAATCAGCCATATTTCCAAAACCTAAGTTTTTACGGTAACTTGGGTGGTATAGTACTAAAGTTCTGGTCCTATTCTATCACCCTACGTGTACGTAATGTTGGCACACTTCCGTATTTATTTTATTTTTCATGTCAAACTTCGACAAATCTCTGTCCGCACATCTAAATGCGACTACTTTAATCAGCCATATTTCCAAAACCTAAATTTTTACGGTAACTTGGGTGGTATAGTACTAAAGTTCTGGTCCTATTCTATCACCCTATGTGTACGTCATGTATCCACAATTCCGTATTTATTTTTATATTTCATGTCAAACTTAGACAAATCGCTGTCCGCACATCTCAATGCGACTACTTTAATCAGCCATATTTCCAAAACCTAAGTTTTTACGGTAACTTGGGTGGTATAGTACTAAAGTTCTGGACCTATTCTATCATCCTATGTGTACGTCATGTTGGCACACCTCCGTATTTTTTTTATATTTCGTGTCAAACTTCGACAAATCTCTGTCCGCACATCTCAATGCGACTACTTTAATCAGCCATATTTCCAAAACCTAAGTTTTTACGGTAACTTGGGTGGTATAGTACTAAAGTTCTGGACCTATTCTATCATCCTATGTGTACGTCATGTATCCACAATTCCGTATTTATTTTTATATTTCATGTCAAACTTAGACAAATCGTTGTCCGCACATCGCATAGCGACTAATTTAATCACCCATATTTCCAAAACCTAAGTTTTTAAGGTAACTTGGGTGGTATAATACTAAATTTCAGGACCTATTCTATCATCTTATGTGTACGTCATGTTGGCACACTTCCGTATTTATTTTATTTTTCATGTCATACTTTGACAAATCGCTGTCCGCACATCTCAATGCGACTATTTTAATCAGCCATATTTCCAAAACCTAAGTTTTTACGGTAACTTGGATGGTATATTACAGAAGTTCTGGTCCTATTCTATCACCCTATGTGTTCGTCATGTATCCACAATTCCGTATTTATTTTTTTATTTCATGTCAAACTTAGACAAATCGTTGTCCGCACATCGCATAGCGACTAATTTAATCACCCATATTTCCAAAACCTAAGTTTTTAAGGTAACTTGGGTGGTATAATACTAAATTTCAGGACCTATTCTATCATTCTATGTGTACGTCATGTTGGCACACTTCCGTATTTATTTTATTTTTCATGTCATACTTTGACAAATCGCTGTCCGCACATCTCAATGCGACTACTTTAATCAGCCATATTTCCAAAACCTAAGTTTTTACGGTAACTTGGGTGGTATAGTACTAAAGTTCTGGACCTATTCTATCATCCTATGTGTACGTCATGTTGGCACACCTCCGTATTTTTTTATATTTCGTGTCAAACTTCGACAAATCTCTGTCCGCACATATCAATACGACTACTTTAATCAGCCATATTTCCAAAACCTAAGTTTTTACGGTAACTTGGGTAGTATAGTACTAAAGTTCTGGTCCTATTCTATCACCCTACGTGTACGTAATGTTGGCACACTTCCGTATTTATTTTATTTTTCATGTCAAACTTCGACAAATCTCTGTCCGCACATCTCAATGCGACTACTTTAATCAGCCATATTTCCAAAACCTAAGTTTTTACGGTAACTTTGGTGGTATAGTACTAAAGTTCTGGTCCTATTCTATCACCCTATGTGTACGTCATGTATCCACAATTCCGTATTTATTTTTATATTTCATGTCAAACTTAGACAAATCGCTGTCCGCACATCTCAATGCGACTACTTTAATCAGCCATATTTCCAAAACCTAAGTTTTTACGGTAACTTGGGTGGTATACTACTAAAGTTCTGGACCTATTCTATCATCCTATGTGTACGTCATGTTGGCACACCTCCGTATTTTTTTTATATTTCGTGTCAAACTTCGACAAATCTCTGTCCGCACATCTCAATGCGACTACTTTAATCAGCCATATTTCCAAAACCTAAGTTTTTACGGTAACTTGGGTGGTATAGTACTAAAGTTCTGGACCTATTCTATCATCCTATGTGTACGTCATGTATCCACAATTCCGTATTTATTTTTATATTTCATGTCAAACTTAGACAAATCGTTGTCCGCACATCGCATAGCGACTAATTTAATCACCCATATTTCCAAAATCTAAGTTTTTAAGGTAACTTGGGTGGTATAATACTAAATTTCAGGACCTATTCTATCATCCTATGTGTACGTCATGTTGGCACACTTCCGTATTTATTTTATTTTTCATGTCATACTTTGAGAAATCGCTGTCCGCACATCTCAATGCGACTACTTTAATCAGCCATATTTCCAAAACCTAAGTTTTTACGGTAACTTGGGTGGTATAGTACTAAAGTTCTGGACCTATTCTATCATCCTATGTGTACGTCATGTTGGCACACCTCCGTATTTTTTTATATTTCGTGTCAAACTTCGACAAATCTCTGTCCGCACATATCAATACGACTACTTTAATCAGCCATATTTCCAAAACCTAAATTTTTACGGTAACTTGGGTGGTATAGTACTAAAGTTCTGGTCCTATTCTTTAATCCTATGTGTACGTCATGCTGGCACACTTCCGTGTTTATTGTATATTTCATGTCAAACTTAGACAAATCGCTGTCCGCACATCGCAAAGCGACTACTTTAATCAGCCATATTTCCAAAACCTTAGTTTTTACGGTAACTTGGGTGGTATAATACAGACTTTCTGGTCCTATTCTATCACCCTATGTGACCGTAATGTTGGCACACTTCCGTATTTATTTCTATATTACATGTCAAACTTAGACAAATCGCTGTCCGCACATCTCAATGCGACTACTTTAATCAGCCATATTTCCAAAACCTAAGTTTTTACGGTAACTTGGGTGGTATAGTACTAAAGTTCTGGTCCTATTCTATCACCCTACGTGTACGTAATGTTGGCACACTTCCGTATTTATTTTATTTTTCATGTCAAACTTCGACAAATCTCTGTCCGCACATCTCAATGCGACTACTTTAATCAGCCATATTTCCAAAACCTAAATTTTTACGGTAACTTAGGTGGTATAGTACTAACGTTCTGGTCCTATTTTATCACCCTATGTGTACGTCATGTATCCACAATTCCGTATTTATTTTTATATTTCATGTCAAATTTAGACAAATCGCTGTCCGCACATCTCAATGCGACTACTTTAATCAGCCATATTTCCAAAACCTAAGTTTTTACGGTAACTTGGGTGGTATAGTACTAAAGTTCTGGTCCTATTCTATCACCCTATGTGTACGTCATGTATCCACAATTCCGTATTTATTTTTATATTTCATGTCAAACTTAGACAAATCGCTGTCCGCACATCTCAATGCGACTACTTTAATCAGCCATATTTCCAAAACCTAAGTTTATACGGTAACTTGGGTGGTATAGTACTAAAGTTCTGGACCTATTCTATCATCCTATGTGTACGTCATGTTGGCACACCTCCGTATTTTTTTATATTTCGTGTCAAACTTCGACAAATCTCTGTCCGCACATCTCAATGCGACTACTTTAATCAGCCATATTTCCAAAACCTAAGTTTTTACGGTAAGTTAGGTGGTATAGTACTAAAGTTCTGGACCTATTCTATCATCCTATGTGTACGTCATGTATCCACAATTCCGTATTTATTTTTATATTTCATGTCAAACTTAGACAAATCGTCGTCCGCACATCGCATAGCGACTAATTTAATCACCCATATTTCCAAAACCTAAGTTTTTAAGGTAACTTGGGTGGTATAATACTAAATTTCAGGACCTATTCTATCATCCTATGTGTACGTCATGTTGGCACACTTCCGTATTTATTTTATTTTTCATGTCATACTTTGACAAATCGCTGTCCGCACATCTCAATGCGACTATTTTAATCAGCCATATTTCCAAAACCTAAGTTTTTACGGTAACTTGGGTGGTATAATACAGAAGTTCTGGTCCTATTCTATCACCCTATGTGTACGTCATGTATCCACAATTCCGTATTTATTTTTATATTTCATGTCAAAATTAGACAAATCGTTGTCCGCACATCGCATAGCGACTAATTTAATCACCCATATTTCCAAAACCTAAGTTTTTAAGGTAACTTGGGTGGTATAATACTAAATTTCAGGACCTATTCTATCATCCTATGTGTACGTCATGTTGGCACACTTTCGTATTTATTTTATTTTTCATGTCATACTTTGACAAATCGCTGTCCGCACATCTCAATGCGACTACTTTAATCAGCCATATTTCCAAAACCTAAGTTTTTACGGTAACTTGGGTGGTATAGTACTAAAGTTCTGGACCTATTCTATCATCCTATGTGTACGTCATGTTGGCACACCTCCGTATTTTTTTATATTTCGTGTCAAACTTCGACAAATCTCTGTCCGCACATATCAATGCGACTACTTTAATCAGCCATATTTCCAAAACCTAAGTTTTTACGGTAACTTGGGTGGTATAATACAGAAGTTCTAGTCCTATTCTATCACCCTACGTGTACGTAATGTTGGCACACCTCCGTATTTATTATTATATTTCATGTCATACTTAGACAAATCGTTGTCCGCACATCGCATAGCGACTAATTTAATCACCCATATTTACAAAACCTAAGTTTTTAAGGTAACTTGGGTGGTATAATACTAAATTTCTGGTCCTATTTTATCACCCTATGTGGATGACATGTATCCACAATTCCGTATTTATTTTTATATTTCATGTCATACTTTGACAAATCGCTGTCCGCACATCTCAATGCGACTATTTTAATCACCCGTATTTCCAAAACCTAAGTTTTTACGGTAACTTGGGTGGTATAATACAGAAGTTCTGGTCCTATTCTATCACCCTACGTGTACGTAATGTTGGCACACCTCCGTATTTATTATTATATTTCATGTCATACTTAGACAAATCGTTGTCCGCACATCGCATAGCGACTAATTTAATCACCCATATTTCCAAAACCTAAGTTTTTAAGGTAACTTGGGTGGTATAGTACTAAAGTTCTGGTCCTATTCTTTCATCCTACGTGTACGTCATGCTGACACACTTCCGTATTTATTTTATATTTTATGTCAAACTTAGGTGGATCGCTGTCCACACATCCAAAGCGACTATTTTAATCACCCGTATTTCTAAAACCTAAGTTTTGACGGTAACCTGAGTGGTATAATAATATAGTTCTAATCCTATTCTATCACCCAATGTGTACGTCATGTATCCAAAATTCCGTATTTATTTTTATATTTCATGTCAAACTTAGACAAATCGTTGTCCGCACATCCAAAGCGACTATTTTAATCACCCGTATTTCCAAAACCTAAGTTTTGACGGTAACCTGAGTGGTATAATACATAGTTCTGGTTCAATTCTATCACCCTATGTGTACGTCATGTATCCACAATTCCGTATTTATTTTTATATTTCATGTCAAACTTAGACAAATCGCTGTCCGCACATCTCAATGCGACTACTTTAATAAGCCATATTTCCGAAACCTAAGTTTTTACGGTAACTTGGGTGGTATAGTACTAAAGTTCTGGACCTATTCTATCATCCTATGTGTACGTAATGTTGGCACACCTCCGTATTTATTATTATATTTCATGTCATACTTAGACAAATCGTTGTCCGCACATCGCATAGCGACTAATTTAATCACCCATATTTCCAAAACCTAAGTTTTTACGGTAACTTGGGTGGTATAGTACTAAAGTTCTGGTCCTATTCTATCATCCTATGTGTACGTCATGTTGGCACACTTCCGTATTTATTTTATTTTTCATGTCATACTTTGACAAATCGCTGTCCGCACATCTCAATGCGACTACTTTAATCAGCCATATTTCCAAAACCTAAGTTTTTACGGTAACTTGGGTGGTATAATACAGAAGTTCTGGTCCTATTCTATCACCTTACGTGTACGTCATGTATCCACAATTCCGTATTTATTATTATATTTCATGTCATACTTAAACAAATCGTTGTCCGCACTTCGCATAGCGACTAATTTAATCACCCATATTTCCAAAACCTAAGTTTTTAAGGTAACTTGGGTGGTATAGTACTAAAGTTCTGGTCCTATTCTTTCATCCTACGTGTACGTAATGTTGGCACACCTCCGTATTTATTTTTATATTTCATGTCAAACTTAGACAAATCGTTGTCCGCACATCGCATAGCGACTAATTTAATCACCCATATTTCCAAAACTTAGGTTTTTAAGGTAACTTGGGTGGTATAATACTAAATTTCAGGACCTATTCTATCACCCTATACGTACGTCATGTATCCACAATTCCGTATTTATTTTTATATTTCATGTCAAACTTAGACAAATCGTTGTCCGCACATCTCAATGCGACTACTTTAATCAGCCATATTTCCAAAACCTAAGTTTTTAAGGTAACTTGGGTGGTATAATACTAAATTTCAGGACCTATTCTATCACACTATACGTACGTCATGTATCCACAATTCCGTATTTATTTTTATATTTCATGTCAAACTTAGACAAATCGTTGTCCGCACATCTCAATGCGACTACTTTAATCAGCCATATTTCCAAAACCTAAGTTTTTAAGGTAACTTGGGTGGTATAATACTAAATTTCAGGACCTATTCTATCATCCTATGTGTACGTCATGCATCCACAATTCCGTATTTATTTTTATATTTCATGTCAAACTTAGACAAATCGTTGTCCGCACATCTCAATGAGACTATTTTAATCAGCCATATTTCCAAAACCTAAGTTTTTACGGTAACTTGGGTGGTATAATACAGAAGTTCTGGTCCTATTCTATCACCCTATGTGTACGTAATGTATCCACAATTCCTAATTTATTTTTATATTTCATGTCAAACTTAGACAAATCGTTGTCCGCACATCGCATAGCGACTAATTTAATCACCCATATTTCCAAAACCTAAGTTTTTAAGGTAACTTGGGTGGTATAATACTAAATTTCAGGACCTATTCTATCATCCTATGTGTACTCATGTTGGCACACTTCCGTATTTATTTTATTTTTCATGTCATACTTTGACAAATCGCTGTCCGCACATCTCAATGCGACTACTTTAATCAGCCATATTTCCAAAACCTAAGTTTTTACGGTAACTTGGGTGGTATAATACAGAAGTTCTGGTCCTATTCTATCACCCTACGTGTACGTAATGTTGGCACACCTCCGTATTTATTATTATATTTCATGTCATACTTAGAAAAATCGTTGTCCGCACATCGCATAGCGACTAATTTAATCACCCATATTTCCAAAACCTAAGTTTTTACGGTAACTTGGGTGGTATAGTACTAAAGTTCTGGACCTATTCTATCATCCTATGTGTACGTCATGTTGGCACACCTCCGTATTTTTTTATATTTCGTGTCAAACTTCGACTAATCTCTGTCCGCACATATCAATGCGACTACTTTAATCAGCCATATATCCAAAACCTAAGTTTTTACGGTAACTTGGGTGGTATAATACAGAAGTTCTGGTCCTATTCTATCACCCTACGTGTACGTAATGTTGGCACACCTCCGTATATATTATTATATTTCATGACATACTTAGACAAATCGTTGTCCGCACATCGCATAGCGACTAATTTAATCACCCATATTTCCAAAACCTAAGTTTTTAAGGTAACTTGGGTGGTATAATACTAAATTTCTGGTCCTATTTTATCACCCTATGTGGATGTCATGTATCCACAATTCCGTATTTATTTTTATATTTCATGTCATACTTTGACAAATCGCTGTCCGCACATCTCAATGCGACTATTTAAATCACCCGTATTTCCAAAACCTAAGTTTTTAAGGTAACTTGGGTGGTATAGTACTAAAGTTCTGGACCTATTCTATCATCCTATGTGTACGTCATGTTGGCACACCTCCGTATTTTTTTTATATTTCGTGTCAAACTTCGACAAATCTCTGTCCGCACATCTCAATGCGACTACTTTAATCAGCCATATTTCCAAAACCTAAGTTTTTACGGTAACTTGGGTGGTATAATACAGAAGTTCTGGTCCAATTCTATCACCCTACGTGTACGTAATGTTGGCACACCTCCGTATTTATTATTATATTTCATGTCATACTTAGACAAATCGTTGTCCGCACATCGCATAGCGACTAATTTAATCACCCATATTTCCAAAACCTAAGTTTTTAAGGTAACTTGGATGGTATAGTACTAAAGTTCTGGTCCTATTCTTTCATCCTACGTGTACGTCATGCTGACAAACTTCCGTATTTATTTTATATTTTATGTCAAACTTATGTTGATCGCTGTCCACACATCCAAAGCGACTATTTTAATCACCCGTATTTCCAAAACCTAAGTTTTGACGGTAACCTGAGTGGTATAATAATATAGTTCTAATCCTATTCTATCACCCAATGTGTAGGTCATGTATCCAAAATTCCGTATTTATTTTTATATTTCATGTCAAACTTAGACAAATCGTTGTCCGCACATCCAAAGCGACTATTTTAATCACCCGTATTTCCAAAACCTAAGTTTTGACGGTAACCTGAGTGGTATAAAACAGAAGTTCTGGTCCTATTCTATCACCCTATGTGTACGTCATGTATCCACAATTCCGTATTTATTTTTATATTTCATGTCAAACTTAGACAAATCGCTGTCCGCACATCTCAATGCGACTACTTTAATCAGCCATATTTCCAAAACCTAAGTTTTTACGGTAACTTGGGTGGTATAGTACTAAAGTTCTGGACCTATTCTATCATCCTATGTGTACGACATGTTGACACACCTCCGTATTTTTTTATATTTCGTGTCAAACTTCGACAAATCTCTGTCCGCACATATCAATGCGACTACTTTAATCAGCCATATATCCAAAACCTAAGTTTTTACGGTAACTTAGGTGGTATAATACAGAAGTTCTGGTCCTATTCTATCACCCTACGTGTACGTAATGTTGGCACACCTCCGTATTTATTATTATATTTCATGTCATACTTAGACAAATCGTTGTCCGCACATCGCATAGCGACTAATTTAATCACCCATATTTCCAAAACCTAAGTTTTTAAGGTAACTTGGGTGGTATAATACTAAATTTCTGGTCCTATTTTATCACCCTATGTGGATGTCATGTATCCACAATTCCGTATTTATTTTTATATTTCATGTCATACTTTGACAAATCGCTGTCCGCACATCTCAATGCGACTATTTTAATCACCCGTATTTCCAAAACCTAAGTTTTTAAGGTAACTTGGGTGGTATAGTACTAAAGTTCTGGACCTATTCTATCATCCTATGTGTACGTCATGTTGGCACACCTCCGTATTTTTTTTATATTTCGTGTCAAACTTCGACAAATCTCTGTCCGCACATCTCAATGCGACTACTTTAATCAGCCATATTTCCAAAACCTAAGTTTTTACGGTAACTTGGGTGGTATAATACAGAAGTTCTGGTCCAATTCTATCACCCTACGTGTACGTAATGTTGGCACACCTCCGTATTTATTATTATATTTCATGTCATACTTAGACAAATCGTTGTCCGCACATCGCATAGCGACTGATTTAATCACCCATATTTCCAAAACCTAAGTTTTTAAGGTAACTTGGATGGTATAGTACTAAAGTTCTGGTCCTATTCTTTCATCCTACGTGTACGTCATGCTGACACACTTCCGTATTTATTTGATATTTTATGTCAAACTTATGTGGATCGCTGTCCACACATCCAAAGCGACTATTTTAATCACCCGTATTTCCAAAACCTAAGTTTTGACGGTAACCTGAGTGGTATAATAATATAGTTCTAATCCTATTCTATCACCCAATGTGTAGGTCATGTATCCAATATTCCGTATTTATTTTTATATTTCATGTCAAACTTAGACAAATCGTTGTCCGCACATCCAAAGCGACTATTTTAATCACCCGTATTTCCAAAACTTAAGTTTTGACGGTAACCTGAGTGGTATAATACAGAAGTTCTGGTCCTATTCTATCACCCTATGTGTACGTCATGTATCCACAATTCCGTATTTATTTTTATATTTCATGTCAAACTTAGACAAATCGCTGTCCGCACATCTCAATGCGACTACTTTAATCAGCCATATTTCCAAAACCTAAGTTTTTACGGTAACTTGGGTGGTATAGTACTAAAGTTCTGGACCTATTCTATCATCCTATGTGTACGTAATGTTGGCACACCTCCGTATTTATTATTATATTTCATGTCATACTTAGACAAATCGTTGTCCGCACATCGCATAGCGACTAATTTAATCACCCATATTTCCAAAACCTAGGTTTTAAGGTAACTTGGGTGGTATAGTACTAAAGTTCTGATCCTATTCTTTCATCCTACGTGTACGTAATGTTGGCACACCTCCGTATTTATTTTTATATTTCATCTCAAACTTAAACAAATCGTTGTCCGCACATCGCATAGCGACTAATTTAATCACCCATATTTCCAAAACCTACGTTTTTACGGTAACTTGGGTGGTATAGTACTAAAGTTCTGGACCTATTCTATCATCCTATGTGTACGTCATGTTGGCACACCTCCGTATTTATTTTATTTTTCATGTCATACTTTGACAAATCGCTGTCCGCACATCTCATTGCGACAACTTTAATCAGCCATATTTCCAAAACCTAAGTTTTTACGGTAACTTGGGTGGTATAATACAGAAGTTCTGGTCCTATTCTATCACCCTACGTGTACGTCATGTATCCACAATTCCGTTTTTTTTATATTTCATGTCAAACTTAGACAAATCGTTGTCCGCACATCGCATAGCGACTAATTTAATCACCCATATTTCCAAAACCTAAGTTTTTAAGGTAACTTGGGTGGTATAATACTAAATTTCAGGACCTATTCTATCACCCTATGTGTACGTCATGTATCCACAATTCCGTATTTATTTTTATATTTCATGTCAAACTTAGACAGATTGTTGTCCGCACATCTCAATGCGACTACTTTAATCAGCCATATTTCCAAAACCTCAGTTTTTAAGGTAACTTGGGTGGTATAATACTAAATTTCAGGACCTATTCTATCATCCTATGTGTACGTCATGTATCCACAATTCCGTATTTATTTTTATATTTCATGTCAAACTTAGACAAATCGTTGTCCGCACATCTCAATGCGACTACTTTAATCAGCCATATTTCCAAAACCTAAGTTTTTAAGGTAACTTGGGTGGTATAATACTAAATTTCAGGACCTATTCTATCATCCTATGTGTACGTCATGTTGGCACACTTCCGTATTTATTTTATTTTTCATGTCATACTTTGACAAATCGCTGTCCGCTCATCTCAATATGGCTGATTAAAGTAGTCGCATTGAGATGTGCGGACAGCGATTTGTCAAAGTATGACATGAAAAATAAAATAAATACGGAAGTGTGCCAACATGACGTACACATAGGATGATAGAATAGGTCCTGAAATTTAGTCTTATACCACCCAAGTTACCTTAAATACTTAGGCTTTGGAAATATGGGTGATTAAATTAGTCGCTATGTGATGTATGGACAACGATTTGTCTAAGTTTGACATGAAATATAAAAATAAATACGGAATTGTGGATACATGACGTACACATAGGGTGATGGAATAGGACCAGAACCTCTGTATTATACCACCCAAGTTACCGTAAAAAGTTAAGTTTTGGAAATATGGCTGATTAAAGTAGTCGCATTGAGATGTGCGGACAGAGATTTGTCGAAGTTTGACACGAAATATAAAAAAAATACGGAGGTGTGCCAACATGACGTACACATAGGATGATAGAATAGGTCCAGAACTTTAGTACTATACCACCCAAGTTACCGTAAAAACTTAGGTTTTGGAAATATGGCTGATTAAAGTAGTCGCATTGAGATGTGTGGACAGCGATTTGTCTAAGTTTGACATGAAATATAAAAATAAATACGGAATTGTGGATACATGACGTACACATAGGGTGATAGAATAGGACCAGAACTTCTGTATTATACCACCCAAGTTACCGTAAAAACTTAGGTTTTGGAAATATGGGTGATTAAATTAGTCGCTATGCGATGTGCGGACAACGATTTGTCGAAGTTTGACACGAAATATAATAATAAATACGGAAGTGTGCCAACATTACGTACATATAGGGTGATAGAATAGGACCAGAACATCTGTATTATACCACCCAAGTTACCGTAAAAACATAGGTTTTGGAAATATGGCTGATTAAAGTAGTCGCATTGAGATGTGCGGACAGAGATTTGTCGAAGTTTGACACGAAATATAAAAAAAATACGGAGGTGTGCCAACATGACGTACACATAGGATGATAGAATAGGTCCAGAACTTTAGTACTATACCACCCAAGTTACCTTAAAAACTTAGGTTTTGGAAATATGGGTGATTAAATTAGTCGCTATGCGATGTGCGGACAACGATTTGTCAAAGTATGACATGAAAAATAAAATAAATACGGAAGTGTGCCAACATGACGTACACGTAGGATGAAAGAATAGGACCAGAACTTTAGTACTATACCAACCAAGTTACCTTAAAAACTTAGGTTTTGGAAATATGGGTGATTAAATTAGTCGCTATGCGATGTGCGGACAACGATTTGTCTAAGTTTGACATGAAATATAAAAATAAATACGGAATTGTGGATACATGACGTACACATAGGGTGATAGAATAGGATTAAAACTTCTGTATTATACCACTCAGGTTACCGTCAAAACTTAGGTTTTGAAAATACGAGTGATTAAAATAGTCGCTTTGGATGTGTGGACAGCGATCCACCTAAGTTTGACATAAAATATAAAGTAAATACGGCAGTGTGTCAGCATGACGTACACGTAGGATGAAAGAATAGGACCAGAACTTTAGTACTATACCACCCAAGTTACCTTAAAAACTTAGGTTTTGGAAATATGGGTGATTAAATTAGTCGCTATGCGATGTGCGGACAACGATTTGTCTAAGTATGACATGAAATATAATAATAAATACGGAGACGTGCCAACATTACGTACACGTAGGGTGATAGAATAGGACCAGAACTTCTGTATTATACCACCCAAGTTACCGTAAAAACTTAGGTTTTGGAAATATGGCTGATTAAAGTAGTCGCATTGAGATGTGCGGACAGCGATTTGTCAAAGTATGACATGAAAAATAAAATAAATACGGAAGTGTGCCAACATGACGTACACATAGGATGATAGAATAGGTCCTGAAATTTAGTATTATACCACCCAAGTTACCTTAAAAACTTAGGTTTTGGAAATATGGGTGATTAAATTAGTCGCTATGCGATGTGCGGACAACGATTTGTCTAAGTTTGACATGAAATATAAAAATAAATACGGAATTGTGGATACATGACGTACACATAGGATGATAGAATAGGACCAGAACTTCTGTATTATACCACGCAAGTTACCGTAAAAACTTAGGTTTTGGAAATATGGGTGATTAAATTAGTCGCTATGCGATGTGCGGACAACGATTTGTCTAAGTTTGACATGAAATATAAAAATAAATACGGAATTGTGGATACATGACGTACACATAGGATGATAGAATAGGACCAGAACTTCTGTATTATACCACGCAAGTTACCGTAAAAACTTAGGTTTTGGAAATATGGGTGATTAAATTAGTCGCTATGCGATGTGCGGACAACGATTTGTCTAAGTTTGACAAGAAATATAAAAATAAATACGGATTTGTGGTTATATGACGTACACATAGGGTGATAGAATAGGACCAGAACTTCTGTATTATTCCAACCAAGTTACCGTAAAAACTTAGGTTTTGGAAATATGGCTGATTAAAGTAGTCGCATTGGGATGTGCGGACAGCGATTTGTCAAGTAAGACATGAAAAATAAAATAAATACGGAAGTGTGCCAACATGACGTACACATAGGATGATAGAATAGGTCCTGAAATTTAGTATTATACCACCCAAAATACCTTAAAAACTTAGGTTTTGGAAATATGGGTGATTAAATTAGTCGCTATGCGATGTGCGGACAACGATTTGTCTAAGTTTGACATGAAATATAAAAATAAATACGGAATTGTGGATACACTACGTACACATAGGGTGATAGAATAGGACCAGAACTTCTGTATTATACCACCCAAGTTACCGTAAAAACTTAGGTTTTGGAAATATGGCTGATTAAAGTAGTCGCATTGAGATGTGCGGACAGCGATTTGTCAAAGTATGACATGAAAAATAAAATAAATACGGAAGTGTGCCAACATGACGTACACATAGGATGATAGAATAGGTCCTGAAATTTAGTATTATACCACCCAAGTTACCTTAAAAACTTAGGTTTTGGAAATATGGGTGATTAAATTAGTCGCTATGCGATGTGCGGACAACGATTTGTCTAAGTTTGACATGAAATATAAAAATAAATACGGAATTGTGGATACATGACGTACACATAGGGTGATAAAATAGGACCAGAACTTCTGTATTATACCACCCAAGTTACCGTAAAAACTTAGGTTTTGGAAATATGGCTGATTAAAGTAGTCGCATTGAGATGTGCGGACAGCGATTTGTCAAAGAATGACATGAAAAATAAAATAAATACGGAGGTGTGCCAACATGACGTACACATAGGATGATAGAATAGGACCAGAACTTTAGTATTATACCACCCAAGTTATCTTAAAAACTTAGGTTTTGGAAATATGGGTAATTAAATTAGTCGCTATGCGATGTGCGGACAACGATTTGTCGAAGTTTGACACGAAATATAAAAAAAATACGGAGGTGTGCCAACATGACGTACACATAGGATGTTAGAATAGGTCCAGAACTTTAGTACTATACCACCCAAGTTACCTTAAAAACTTAGGTTTTGGATACATGGTTGATTAAATTAGTCGCTATGCGATGTGCGGACAACGATTTGTCTAATTTGACATGAAATATAAAATAAATACGGCAGTGTGTCAGCATGACGTACAAGTAGGGTGATGAAATAGACAAGAAATTCTGTATTATACCACCCAAGTTACCGTAAAAACTTAGGTTTTGGAAATATGGCTGATTAAAGTAGTCGCATTGAGATATGCGGACAGCGATTTGTCAAAGTATGACATGAAAAATAAAATAAATACGGAAGTGTGCCAACATGACGTACACATAGGATGATAGAATAGGTCCTGAAATTTAGTATTATACCACCCAAGTTACCTTAAAAACTTAGGTTTTGGAAATATGGGTGATTAAATTAGTCGCTATGCGATGTGCGGACAACGATTTGTCTAAGTTTGACATGAAATATAAAAATAAATACGGAATTGTGGATACATGACGTACACGTAGGGTGATAGAATAGGACCAGAACTTCTGTATTATACCACCCAAGTTACCGTAAAAACTTAGGTTTTGGAAATATGGCTGATTAAAGTAGTCGCATTGAGATGTGCGGACAGCGATTTGTCAAAGTATGACATGAAAAATATAATAAATACGGAAGTGTGCCAACATGACGTACACATAGGATGATAGAATAGGTCCTGAAATTTAGTATTATACCACCCAAGTTACCTTAAAAACTTAGGTTTTGGAAATATGGGTGATTAAATTAGTCGCTATGCGATGTGCGGACAACGATTTGTCTAAGTTTGACATGAAATATAAAAATAAATACGGAATTGTGGATACATGACGTACACATAGGATGATAGAATAGGACCAGAACTTCTGTATTATACTACGCAAGTTACCGTAAAAACTTAGGTTTTGGAAATATGGGTGATTAAATTAGTCGCTATGCGATGTGCGGACAACGATTTGTCTAAGTTTGACAAGAAATATAAAAATAAATACGGATTTGTGGTTATATGACGTACACATAGGGTGATAGAATAGGACCAGAACTTCTGTATTATTCCAACCAAGTTACCGTAAAAACTTAGGTTTTGGAAATATGGCTGATTAAAGTAGTCGCATTGGGATGTGCGGACAGCGATTTGTCAAGTAAGACATGAAAAATAAAATAAATACGGAAGTGTGCCAACATGACGTACACATAGGATGATAGAATAGGTCCTGAAATTTAGTATTATACCACCCAAAATACCTTAAAAACTTAGGTTTTGGAAATATGGGTGATTAAATTAGTCGCTATGCGATGTGCGGACAACGATTTGTCTAAGTTTTTACATGAAATATAAAAATAAATACGGAATTGTGGATACATGACGTACACATAGGGTGATAGAATAGGACCAGAACTTCTGTATTATACCACCCAAGTTACCGTAAAAACTTAGGTTTTGGAAATATGGCTGATTAAAGTAGTCGCATTGAGATGTGCGGACAGCGATTTGTCAAAGTATGACATGAAAAATAAAATAAATACGGAAGTGTGCCAACATGACGTACACATAGGATGATAGAATAGGTCATGAAATTTAGTATTATACCACCCAAGTTACCTAAAAAACTTAGGTTTTGGAAATATGGGTGATTAAATTAGTCGCTATGCGATGTGCGGACAACGATTTGTCTAAGTTTGACATGAAATATAAAAATAAATACGGAATTGTGGATACATGACGTACACATAGGGTGATAGAATAGGACCAGAACTTCTGTATTATACCACCCAAGTTACCGTAAAAACTTAGGTTTTGGAAATATGGCTGATTAAAGAAGTCGCTATGCGATGTGCGGACAACGATTTGTCGAAGTTTGACACGAAATATAAAAAAAATAAGGAGGTATGCCAACATGACGTACACATAGGATGATAGAATAGGTCCAGAACTTTAGTACTATACCACCCAAGTTACCGTAAAAACTTAGGTTTTGGAAATATGGGTGATTAAATTAGTCGCTATGCGATGTGCGTACAACGATTTGTCTAGGTTTGACATGAAATATAAAAATAAATACGGAATTGTGGATACATGACGTACACATAGGGTGATAGAATAGGTCCAGAACTTTAGTACTATACCACCCAAGTTACCTTAAAAACTTAGGTTTTGGAAATACGGGTGATTAAAATAGTCGCTTTGGATGTGTGGACAGTGATCCACCTAAGTTTGACATAAAATATAAAATAAATACGGCAGTGTGTCAGCATCTCGTACACGTAGGGTGATGAAATAGGACCAGAACTTCTGTATTATACCACCCAAGTTACCGTAAAAACTTAGGTTTTGGAAATATGGCTGATTAAAGTAGTCGCATTGAGATGTGCGGACAGCGATTTGTCAAAGTATGACATGAAAAATATAATAAATACGGAAGTGTGCCAACATGACGTACACATAGGATGATAGAATAGGTCCTGAAATTTAGTATTATACCACCCAAGTTACCTTAAAAACTTAGGTTTTGGAAATATGGGTGATTAAATTAGTCGCTATGCGATGTGCGGACAACGATTTGTCTAAGTTTGACATGAAATATAAAAATAAATACGGAATTGTGGATACATGACGTACACATAGGATGATAGAATAGGACCAGAACTTCTGTATTATACCACGCAAGTTACCGTAAAAACTTAGGTTTTGGAAATATGGGTGATTAAATTAGTCGCTATGCGATGTGCGGACAACGATTTGTCTAAGTTTGACAAGAAATATAAAAATAAATACGGATTTGTGGTTATATGACGTACACATAGGGTGATAGAATAGGACCAGAACTTCTGTATTATTCCAACCAATTTACCGTAAAAACTTAGGTTTTGGAAATATGGCTGATTAAAGTAGTCGCATTGGGATGTGCGGACAGCGATTTGTCAAGTATGACATGAAAAATAAAATAAATACGGAAGTGTGCCAACATGACGTACACATAGGATGATAGAATAGGTCCTGAAATTTAGTATTATACCACCCAAAATACCTTAAAAACTTAGGTTTTGGAAATATGGGTGATTAAATTAGTCGCTATGCGATGTGCGGACAACAATTTGTCTAAGTTTGACATGAAATATAAAAATAAATACGGAATTGTGGATACATGACGTACACATAGGGTGATAGAATAGGACCAGAACTTCTGTATTATACCACCCAAGTTACCGTAAAAACTTAGGTTTTGGAAATATGGCTGATTAAAGTAGTCGCATTGAGATGTGCGGACAGCGATTTGTCAAAGTATGACATGAAAAATAAAATAAATACGGAAGTGTGCCAACATGACGTACACATAGGATGATAGAATAGGTCATGAAATTTAGTATTATACCACCCAAGTTACCTAAAAAACTTAGGTTTTGGAAATATGGGTGATTAAATTAGTCGCTATGCGATGTGCGGACAACGATTTGTCTAAGTTTGACATGAAATATAAAAATAAATACGGAATTGTGGATACATGACGTACACATAGGGTGATAGAATAGGACCAGAACTTCTGTATTATACCACCCAAGTTACCGTAAAAACTTAGGTTTTGGAAATATGGCTGATTAAAGAAGTCGCTATGCGATGTGCGGACAACGATTTGTCGAAGTTTGACACGAAATATAAAAAAAATAAGGAGGTATGCCAACATGACGTACACATAGGATGATAGAATAGGTCCAGAACTTTAGTACTATACCACCCAAGTTACCGTAAAAACTTAGGTTTTGGAAATATGGGTGATTAAATTAGTCGCTATGCGATGTGCGTACAACGATTTGTCTAGGTTTGACATGAAATATAAAAATAAATACAGAATTGTGGATACATGACGTACACATAGGGTGATAGAATAGGTCCAGAACTTTAGTACTATACCACCCAAGTTACCTTAAAAACTTAGGTTTTGGAAATACGGGTGATTAAAATAGTCGCTTTGGATGTGTGGACAGTGATCCACCTAAGTTTGACATAAAATATAAAATAAATACGGCAGTGTGTCAGCATCTCGTACACGTAGGGTGATGAAATAGGACCAGAACTTCTGTATTATACCACCCAAGTTACCGTAAAAACTTAGGTTTTGGAAATATGACTGATTAAAGTAGTCGCATTGAGATGTGCGGACAGCGATTTGTCAAAGAATGACATGAAAAATAAAATAAATACGGAGGTGTGCCAACATGACGTACACATAGGATAATAGAATAGGACCAGAACTTTAGTATTATACCACCCAAGTTATCTTAAAAACTTAGGTTTTGGAAATATGGGTGATTAAATTAGTCGCTATGCGATGTGCGGACAACGATTTGTCGAAGTTTGACACGAAATATAAAAAAAAATACGGAGGTGTGCCAACATGACGTACACATAGGATGTTAGAATAGGTCCAGAACTTTAGTACTATACCACCCAAGTTACCTTAAAAACTTAGGTTTTGGATACATGGGTGATTAAATTAGTCGCTATGCGATGTGCGGACAACGATTTGTCTAATTTGACATGAAATATAAAATAAATACGGCAGTGTGTCAGCATGACGTACAAGTAGGGTGATGAAATAGGACCAGAAATTCTGTATTATACCACCCAAGTTACCGTAAAAACTTAGGTTTTGGAAATATGGCTGATTAAAGTAGTCGCATTGAGATGTGCGGACAGCGATTTGTCAAAGAATGACATGAAAAATAAAATAAATACGGAGGTGTGCCAACATGACGTACACATAGGATGATAGAATAGGACCAGAACTTTAGTATTATACCACCCAAGTTATCTTAAAAACTTAGGTTTTGGAAATATGGGTAATTAAATTAGTCGCTATGCGATGTGCGGACAACGATTTGTCGAAGTTTGACACGAAATATAAAAAAAATACGGAGGTGTGCCAACATGACGTACACATAGGATGTTAGAATAGGTCCAGAACTTTAGTACTATACCACCCAAGTTACCTTAAAAACTTAGGTTTTGGATACATGGTTGATTAAATTAGTCGCTATGCGATGTGCGGACAACGATTTGTCTAATTTGACAAGAAATATAAAAATAAATACGGATTTGTGGTTATATGACGTACACATAGGGTGATAGAATAGGACCAGAACTTCTGTATTATTCCAACCAAGTTACCGTAAAAACTTAGGTTTTGGAAATATGGCTGATTAAAGTAGTCGCATTGGGATGTGCGGACAGCGATTTGTCAAGTATGACATGAAAAATAAAATAAATACGGAAGTGTGCCAACATGACGTACACATAGGATGATAGAATAGGTCCTGAAATTTAGTATTATACCACCCAAGTTACCTTAAAAACTTAGGTTTTGGAAATATGGGTGATTAAATTAGTCGCTATGCGATGTGCGGACAACGATTTGTCTAAGTTTGACATGAAATATAAAAATAAATACGGAATTGTGGATACATGACGTACACGTAGGGTGATAGAATAGGACCAGAACTTCTGTATTATACCACCCAAGTTACCGTAAAAACTTAGGTTTTGGAAATATGGCTGATTAAAGTAGTCGCATTGAGATGTGCGGACAGCGATTTGTCAAAGTATGACATGAAAAATATAATAAATACGGAAGTGTGCCAACATGACGTACACATAGGATGATAGAATAGGTCCTGAAATTTAGTATTATACCACCCAACTTACCTTAAAAACTTAGGTTTTGGAAATATGGGTGATTAAATTAGTCGCTATGCGATGTGCGGACAACGATTTGTCTAAGTTTGACATGAAATATAAAAATAAATACGGAATTGTGGATACATGACGTACACATAGGATGATAGAATAGGACCAGAACTTCTGTATTATACTACGCAAGTTACCGTAAAAACTTAGGTTTTGGAAATATGGGTGATTAAATTAGTCGCTATGCGATTTGCGGACAACGATTTGTCTAAGTTTGACAAGAAATATAAAAATAAATACGGATTTGTGGTTATATGACGTACACATAGGGTGATAGAATAGGACCAGAACTTCTGTATTATTCCAACCAAGTTACCGTAAAAACTTAGGTTTTGGAAATATGGCTGATTAAAGTAGTCGCATTGGGATGTGCGGACAGCGATTTGTCAAGTATGACATGAAAAATAAAATAAATACGGAAGTGTGCCAACATGACGTACACATAGGATGATAGAATAGGTCCTGAAATTTAGTATTATACCACCCAAAATACCTTAAAAACTTAGGTTTTGGAAATATGGGTGATTAAATTAGTCGCTATGCGATGTGCGGACAACGATTTGTCTAAGTTTTTACATGAAATATAAAAATAAATACGGAATTGTGGATACATGACGTACACATAGGGTGATAGAATAGGACCAGAACTTCTGTATTATACCACCCAAGTTACCGTAAAAACTTAGGTTTTGGAAATATGGCTGATTAAAGTAGTCGCATTGAGATGTGCGGACAGCGATTTGTCAAAGTATGACATGAAAAATAAAATAAATACGGAAGTGTGCCAACATGACGTACACATAGGATGATAGAATAGGTCATGAAATTTAGTATTATACCACCCAAGTTACCTAAAAAACTTAGGTTTTGGAAATATGGGTGATTAAATTAGTCGCTATGCGATGTGCGGACAACGATTTGTCTAAGTTTGACATGAAATATAAAAATAAATACAGAATTGTGGATACATGACGTACACATAGGGTGATAGAATAGGACCAGAACTTCTGTATTATACCACCCAAGTTACCGTAAAAACTTAGGTTTTGGAAATATGGCTGATTAAAGAAGTCGCTATGCGATGTGCGGACAACGATTTGTCGAAGTTTGACACGAAATATAAAAAAAATAAGGAGGTATGCCAACATGACGTACACATAGGATGATAGAATAGGTCCAGAACTTTAGTACTATACCACCCAAGTTACCGTAAAAACTTAGGTTTTGGAAATATGGGTGATTAAATTAGTCGCTATGCGATGTGCGTACAACGATTTGTCTAGGTTTGACATGAAATATAAAAATAAATACGGAATTGTGGATACATGACGTACACATAGGGTGATAGAATAGGTCCAGAACTTTAGTACTATACCACCCAAGTTACCTTAAAAACTTAGGTTTTGGAAATACGGGTGATTAAAATAGTCGCTTTGGATGTGTGGACAGTGATCCACCTAAGTTTGACATAAAATATAAAATAAATACGGCAGTGTGTCAGCATCTCGTACACGTAGGGTGATGAAATAGGACCAGAACTTCTGTATTATACCACCCAAGTTACCGTAAAAACTTAGGTTTTGGAAATATGGCTGATTAAAGTAGTCGCATTGAGATGTGCGGACAGCGATTTGTCAAAGTATGACATGAAAAATATAATAAATACGGAAGTGTGCCAACATGACGTACACATAGGATGATAGAATAGGTCCTGAAATTTAGTATTATACCACCCAAGTTACCTTAAAAACTTAGGTTTTGGAAATATGGGTGATTAAATTAGTCGCTATGCGATGTGCGGACAACGATTTGTCTAAGTTTGACATGAAATATAAAAATAAATACGGAATTGTGGATACATGACGTACACATAGGATGATAGAATAGGACCAGAACTTCTGTATTATACCACGCAAGTTACCGTAAAAACTTAGGTTTTGGAAATATGGGTGATTAAATTAGTCGCTATGCGATGTGCGGACAACGATTTGTCTAAGTTTGACAAGAAATATAAAAATAAATACGGATTTGTGGTTATATGACGTACACATAGGGTGATAGAATAGGACCAGAACTTCTGTATTATTCCAACCAAGTTACCGTAAAAACTTAGGTTTTGGAAATATGGCTGATTAAAGTAGTCGCATTGGGATGTGCGGACAGCGATTTGTCAAGTATGACATGAAAAATAAAATAAATACGGAAGTGTGCCAACATGACGTACACATAGGATGATAGAATAGGTCCTGAAATTTAGTATTATACCACCCAAAATACCTTAAAAACTTAGGTTTTGGAAATATGGGTGATTAAATTAGTCGCTATGCGATGTGCGGACAACAATTTGTCTAAGTTTGACATGAAATATAAAAATAAATACGGAATTGTGGATACATGACGTACACATAGGGTGATAGAATAGGACCAGAACTTCTGTATTATACCACCCAAGTTACCGTAAAAACTTAGGTTTTGGAAATATGGCTGATTAAAGTAGTCGCATTGAGATGTGCGGACAGCGATTTGTCAAAGTATGACATGAAAAATAAAATAAATACGGAAGTGTGCCAACATGACGTACACATAGGATGATAGAATAGGTCATGAAATTTAGTATTATACCACCCAAGTTACCTAAAAAACTTAGGTTTTGGAAATATGGGTGATTAAATTAGTCGCTATGCGATGTGCGGACAACGATTTGTCTAAGTTTGACATGAAATATAAAAATAAATACGGAATTGTGGATACATGACGTACACATAGGGTGATAGAATAGGACCAGAACTTCTGTATTATACCACCCAAGTTACCGTAAAAACTTAGGTTTTGGAAATATGGCTGATTAAAGAAGTCGCTATGCGATGTGCGGACAACGATTTGTCGAAGTTTGAAACGAAATATAAAAAAAATAAGGAGGTATGCCAACATGACGTACACATAGGATGATAGAATAGGTCCAGAACTTTAGTACTATACCACCCAAGTTACCGTAAAAACTTAGGTTTTGGAAATATGGGTGATTAAATTAGTCGCTATGCGATGTGCGTACAACGATTTGTCTAGGTTTGACATGAAATATAAAAATAAATACGGAATTGTGGATACATGACGTACACATAGGGTGATAGAATAGGTCCAGAACCTTAGTACTATACCACCCAAGTTACCTTAAAAACTTAGGTTTTGGAAATACGGGTGATTAAAATAGTCGCTTTGGATGTGTGGACAGTGATCCACCTAAGTTTGACATAAAATATAAAATAAATACGGCAGTGTGTCAGCATCTCGTACACGTAGGGTGATGAAATAGGACCAGAACTTCTGTATTATACCACCCAAGTTACCGTAAAAACTTAGGTTTTGGAAATATGGCTGATTAAAGTAGTCGCATTGAGATGTGCGGACAGCGATTTGTCAAAGAATGACATGAAAAATAAAATAAATACGGAGGTGTGCCAACATGACGTACACATAGGATAATAGAATAGGACCAGAACTTTAGTATTATACCACCCAAGTTATCTTAAAAACTTAGGTTTTGGAAATATGGGTGATTAAATTAGTCGCTATGCGATGTGCGGACAACGATTTGTCGAAGTTTGACACGAAATATAAAAAAAAATACGGAGGTGTGCCAACATGACGTACACATAGGATGTTAGAATAGGTCCAGAACTTTAGTACTATACCACCCAAGTTACCTTAAAAACTTAGGTTTTGGATACATGGGTGATTAAATTAGTCGCTATGCGATGTGCGGACAACGATTTGTCTAATTTGACATGAAATATAAAATAAATACGGCAGTGTGTCAGCATGACGTACAAGTAGGGTGATGAAATAGGACCAGAAATTCTGTATTATACCACCCAAGTTACCGTAAAAACTTAGGTTTGGAAATATGGCTGATTAAAGTAGTCGCATTGAGATGTGCAGACAGCGATTTGTCAAAGAATGACATGAAAAATAAAATAAATACGGAGGTGTGCCAACATGACGTACACATAGGATGATAGAATAGGACCAGAACTTTAGTATTATACCACCCAAGTTATCTTAAAAACTTAGGTTTTGGAAATATGGGTAATTAAATTAGTCGCTATGCGATGTGCGGACAACGATTTGTCGAAGTTTGACACGAAATATAAAAAAAATACGGAGGTGTGCCAACATGACGTACACATAGGATGTTAGAATAGGTCCAGAACTTTAGTACTATACCACCCAAGTTACCTTAAAAACTTAGGTTTTGGATACATGGTTGATTAAATTAGTCGCTATGCGATGTGCGGACAACGATTTGTCTAATTTGACATGAAATATAAAATAAATATGGCAGTGTGTCAGCATGACGTACAAGTAGGGTGATGAAATAGGACCAGAAATTCTGTATTATACCACCCAAGTTACCGTAAAAACTTAGGTTTTGGAAATATGGCTGATTAAAGTAGTCGCATTGAGATATGCGGACAGCGATTTGTCAAAGTATGACATGAAAAATAAAATAAATACGGAAGTGTGCCAACATGACGTACACATAGGATGATAGAATAGGTCCTGAAATTTAGTATTATACCACCCAAGTTACCTTAAAAACTTAGGTTTTGGAAATATGGGTGATTAAATTAGTCGCTATGCGATGTGCGGACAACGATTTGTCTAAGTTTGACATAAAATATAAAATAAATACGGCAGTGTGTCAGCATCTCGTACACGTAGGGTGATGAAATAGGACCAGAACTTCTGTATTATACCACCCAAGTTACCGTAAAAACTTAGGTTTTGGAAATATGGCTGATTAAAGTAGTCGCATTGAGATGTGCGGACAGCGATTTGTCAAAGTATGACATGAAAAATATAATAAATACGGAAGTGTGCCAACATGACGTACACATAGGATGATAGAATAGGTCCTGAAATTTAGTATTATACCACCCAAGTTACCTTAAAAACTTAGGTTTTGGAAATATGGGTGATTAAATTAGTCGCTATGCGATGTGCGGACAACGATTTGTCTAAGTTTGACATGAAATATAAAAATAAATACGGAATTGTGGATACATGACGTACACATAGGATGATAGAATAGGACCAGAACTTCTGTATTATACCACGCAAGTTACCGTAAAAACTTAGGTTTTGGAAATATGGGTGATTAAATTAGTCGCTATGCGATGTGCGGACAACGATTTGTCTAAGTTTGACAAGAAATATAAAAATAAATACGGATTTGTGGTTATATGACGTACACATAGGGTGATAGAATAGGACCAGAACTTCTGTATTATTCCAACCAAGTTACCGTAAAAACTTAGGTTTTGGAAATATGGCTGATTAAAGTAGTCGCATTGGGATGTGCGGACAGCGATTTGTCAAGTATGACATGAAAAATAAAATAAATACGGAAGTGTGCCAACATGACGTACACATAGGATGATAGAATAGGTCCTGAAATTTAGTATTATACCACCCAAAATACCTTAAAAACTTAGGTTTTGGAAATATGGGTGATTAAATTAGTCGCTATGCGATGTGCGGACAACGATTTGTCTAAGTTTGACATGAAATATAAAAATAAATACGGAATTGTGGATACATGACGTACACATAGGGTGATAGAATAGGACCAGAACTTCTGTATTATACCACCCAAGTTACCGTAAAAACTTAGGTTTTGGAAATATGGCTGATTAAAGTAGTCGCATTGAGATGTGCGGACAGCGATTTGTCAAAGTATGACATGAAAAATAAAATAAATACGGAAGTGTGCCAACATGACGTACACATAGGATGATAGAATAGGTCATGAAATTTAGTATTATACCACCCAAGTTACCTAAAAAACTTAGGTTTTGGAAATATGGGTGATTAAATTAGTCGCTATGCGATGTGCGGACAACGATTTGTCTAAGTTTGACATGAAATATAAAAATAAATACGGAATTGTGGATACATGACGTACACATAGGGTGATAGAATAGGACCAGAACTTCTGTATTATACCACCCAAGTTACCGTAAAAACTTAGGTTTTGGAAATATGGCTGATTAAAGAAGTCGCTATGCGATGTGCGGACAACGATTTGTCGAAGTTTGACACGAAATATAAAAAAACTAAGGAGGTATGCCAACATGACGTACACATAGGATGATAGAATAGGTCCAGAACTTTAGTACTATACCACCCAAGTTACCGTCAAAACTTAGGTTTTGGAAATATGGGTGATTAAATTAGTCGCTATGCGATGTGCGTACAACGATTTGTCTAGGTTTGACATGAAATATAAAAATAAATACGGAATTGTGGAAACATGACGTACACATAGGGTGATAGAATAGGTCCACAACTTTAGTACTATACCACCCAAGTTACCTTAAAAACTTAGGTTTTGGAAATACGGGTGATTAAAATAGTCGCTTTGGATGTGTGGACAGTGATCCACCTAAGTTTGAGATAAAATATAAAATAAATACGGCAGTGTGTCAGCATCTCGTACACGTAGGGTGATGAAATAGGACCAGAACTTCTGTATTATACCACCCAAGTTACCGTAAAAACTTAGGTTTTGGAAATATGGCTGATTAAAGTAGTCGCATTGAGATGTGCGGACAGCGATTTGTCAAAGAATGACATGAAAAATAAAATAAATACGGAGGTGTGCCAACATGACGTACACATAGGATAATAGAATAGGACCAGAACTTTAGTATTATACCACCCAAGTTATCTTAAAAACTTAGGTTTTGGGAATATGGGTGATTAAATTAGTCGCTATGCGATGTGCGGACAACGATTTGTCGAATTTTGACACGAAATATAAAAAAAAAATACGGAGGTGTGCCAACATGACGTACACATAGGATGTTAGAATAGGTCCAGAACTTTAGTACTATACCACCCAAGTTACCTTAAAAACTTAGGTTTTGGATACATGGGTGATTAAATTAGTCGCTATGCGATGTGCGGACAACGATTTGTCTAATTTGACATGAAATATAAAATAAATACGGCAGTGTGTCAGCATGACGTACAAGTAGGGTGATGAAATAGGACCAGAAATTCTGTATTATACCACCCAAGTTACCGTAAAAACTTAGGTTTTGGAAATATGGCTGATTAAAGTAGTCGCATTGAGATGTGCGGACAGCGATTTGTCAAAGTATGACATGAAAAATAAAATAAATACGGAAGCGTGCCAACATGACGTACACGTAGGATGATAGAATAGGTGCTGAAATTTAGTATTATACCACCCAAGTTACCTTAAAAACTTAGGTTTTGGAAATATGGGTGATTAAATTAGTCACTATGCGATGTGCGGACAACGATTTGTCTAAGTTTGACATGAAATATAAAAATAAATACGGAATTGTGGATACATGACGTACACGTAGGGTGATAGAATAGGACCAGAACTTCTGTATTATACCACCCAAGTTACCGTAAAAACTTAGGTTTTGGAAATATGGCTGATTAAAGTAGTCGCATTGAGATGTGCGGACAGCGATTTGTCAAAGTATGACATGAAAAATAAAATAAATACGGAAGTGTGCCAACATGACGTACACATAGGATGATAGAATAGGTCCTGAAATTTAGTATTATACCACCCAAGTTACCTTAAAAACTTAGGTTTTGGAAATATGGGTGATTAAATTAGTCACTATGCGATGTGCGGACAACGATTTGTCTAAGTTTGACATGAAATATAAAAATAAATACGGAATTGTGGATACATGATGTACACGTAGGGTGATAGAATAGGACCAGAACTTCTGTATTATACCACCCAAGTTACCGTAAAAACTTAGGTTTTGGAAATATGGCTGATTAAAGTAGTCGCATTGAGATGTGCGGACAGCGATTTGTCAAAGTATGACATGAAAAATAAAATAAATACGGAAGTGTGCCAACATTACGTACACATAGGATAATAGAATAGGTCCTGAAATTCAGTATTATACCACCCAAGTTACCTTAAAAACTTAGGTTTTGGAAATATGGGTGATTAAATTAGTCGCTATGCGATGTGCGGACAACGATTTGTCTAAGTTTGACATGAAATATAAAAATAAATACGGAATTGTGGATACATGACGTACACATAGGGTGATAGAATAGGACCAGAACTTCTGTATTATACCACCCAAGTTACCTTAAAATCTTAGGTTTTGGAAATATGGGTGATTAAATTAGTCGCTATGCGATGTGCGGACAACGATTTGTCTAAGTTTGACATGAAATATAAAAATAAATACGGAATTGTGGATACATGACGTACACATAGGGTGATAGAATAGGACCAGAACTTCTGTATTATACCACCCAAGTTACCGTAAAAACTTAGGTTTTGAAAAAATGGCTGATTAAATTAGTCGCATTGAGATGTGCGGACAGCGATTTGTCAAAGTATGACATGAAAAATAAAATAAATACGGAAGTGTGCCAACATGACGTACACATAGGATGATAGAATAGGTCCTGAACTTTATTATTATACTACCCAAGTTACCTTAAAAACTTAGGTTTTGGATATATGGGTGATTAAATTAGTCGCTATGCGATGTGCGGACAACGATTTGTCTAAGTTTGACATGAAATATAAAATAAATACGGCAGTGTGTCAGCATGACGTACACGTAGGGTGATAAAATAGGACAAGAAATTCTGTATTATACCACCCAAGTTACCGTAAAACTTAGGTTTTGGAAATATGGCTGATTAAAGTAGTCGCATTGAGATGTGCGGACAGCGATTTGTCAAAGTATGACATGAAAAATAAAATAAATACGGAAGTGTGCCAACATGACGTACACATAGGATGATAGAATAGGTCCTGAAATTTAGTATTATACCACCCAAGTTACCTTAAAAACTTAGGTTTTGGAAATATGGGTGATTAAATTAGTCGCTATGCGATGTGCGGACAACGATTTGTCTAGGTTTGACATGAAATATAAAAATAAATACGGAATTGTGGATACATGACGTACACATAGGGTGATAGAATAGGACCAGAACTTCTGTATTATACCACCCAAGTTACCGTAAAAACTTACGTTTTGGAAATATGGCTGATTAAAGTAGTCGCATTGAGATGTGCGGACAGCGATTTGTCAAAGTATGACATGAAAAATAAAATAAATACGGAAGTGTGCCAACATGACGTACACATAGGATGATAGAATAGGTCCTGAAATTTAGTATTATACCACCCAAGTTACCTTAAAAACTTAGGTTTTGGAAATATAGGTGATTAAATTAGTCGCTATGCGATGTGCGGACAACGATTTGTCTAAGTTTGACATGAAATATAAAAATAAATACGGAATTGTGGATACATGACGTACACATAGGGTGATAGAATAGGACCAGAACTTCTGTATTATACCACCCAAGTTACCGTAAAAACTTAGGTTTGGGAAATATGGCTGATTAAAGTAGTCGCATTGAGATGTGTGGACAGCGATTTGTCAAAGTATGACATGAAAAATAAAATAAATACGGAAGTGTGCCAACATGACGTACACATAGGATGATAGAATAGGTCCTGAAATTTAGTATTATACCACCCAAGTTACCTTAAAAACTTAGGTTTTGGAAATATGGGTGATTAAATTAGTCGCTATGCGATGTGCGGACAACGATTTGTCTAAGTTTGACATGAAATATAAAAATAAATACGGAATTGTGGATACATGACGTACACATAGGGTGATAGAGTAGGACCAAAACTTCTGTATTATACCACCCAAGTTACCTTAAAAACTTAGGTTTTGGAAATATGGGTGATTAAATTAGTCGCTATGCGATGTGCGGACAACGATTTGTCTCAGTATGACATGAAATATAATAATAAATACGGAGGTGTGCCAACATTACGTACACGTAGGGTGATGAAATAAGACCATAACTTCTGTATTATACCACTCAAGTAACCGTAAAAACTTAGGTTTTAAAAATATGGCTGATTAAAGTAGTCGCATTGAGATGTGCGGACAGCGATTTGTCAAAGTATGACATGAAAAATAAAATAAATACGGAAGTGTGCCAACATGACGTACACATAGGATGATAGAATAGGTCCTGAAATTTAGTACTATACCACCCAAGTTACCTTAAAAACTTAGGTTTTGGAAATACGGGTGATTAAAATAGTCGCTTTGGATGTGTGGACAGCGATCCACCTAAGTTTGACATAAAATATAAAATAAATACGGCAGTGTGTCAGCATGACGTACACGTAGGATGAAAGAATAGGACCAGAACTTTAGTACTATACCACCCAAGTTACCTTAAAAACTTAGGTTTTGGAAATATGGGTGATTAAATTAGTCGCTATGCGATGTGCGGACAACGATTTGTCTAAGTTTGACATGAAATATAAAAATAAATACGGAATTGTGGATACATGACGTACACATAGGGTGATAGAATAGGACCAGAACTTCTGTATTATACCACCCAAGTTACCGTAAAAACTTAGGTTTTGGAAATATGGCTGATTAAAGTAGTCGCATTGAGATGTGCGGACAGAGATTTGTCGAAGTTTGACACGAAATATAAAAAAAATACGGAGGTGTGCCAACATGACGTACACATAGGATGATAGAATAGGTCCAGAACTTTAGTACTATACCACCCAAGTTACCTTAAAAACTTAGGTTTTGGAAATACGGGTGATTAAAATAGTCGCATTGAGATGTGTGGACAGTGATCCACCTAAGTTTGACATAAAATATAAAATAAATACGGCAGTGTGTCAGCATGACGTACACGTAGGGTGATGAAATAGGACCAGAACTTCTGTATTATACCACCCAAGTTACCGTAAAAACTTAGGTTTTGGAAATATGGCTGATTGAAGTAGTCGCATTGAGATGTGCGGACAGCGATTTGTCAAAGTATGACATGAAAAATAAAATAAATACGGAAGTGTGCCAACATGACGTACACATAGGATGATAGAATAGGTCCTGAAATTTAGTATTATACCACCCAAGTTACCATAAAAACTTAGGTTTTGGAAATATGGGTGATTAAATTAGTCGCTATGCGATGTGCGGACAACGATTTGTCTAAGTTTGACATGAAATATAAAAATAAATACGGAATTGTGGATACATGACGTACACGTAGGGTGATAGAATAGGACCAGAACTTCTGTATTATACCACCCAAGTTACCGTAAAAACTTAGGTTTTGGAAATATGGCTGATTAAAGTAGTCGCATTGAGATGTGCGGACAGCGATTTGTCAAAGTATGACATGAAAAATAAAATAAATACGGAAGTGTGCCAACATGACGTACACATAGGATGAAAGAATAGGACCAGAACTTTAGTACTATACCACCCAAGTTACCGTAAAAACTTAGGTTTTGGAAATATGGGTGATTAAATTAGTCGCTATGCGATGTGCGGACAACGATTTGTCTAAGTTTGACATGAAATATAAAAATAAATACGGAATTTTGGATACATGACGTACACATTGGGTGATAGAATAGGATTAGAACTATATTATTATACCACTCAGGTTACCGTCAAAACTTAGGTTTTGGAAATACGGGTGATTAAAATAGTCGCTTTGGATGTGTGGACAGCGATCCACCTAAGTTTGACATAAAATATAAAATAAATACGGCAGTGTGTCAGCATGACGTACACGTAGGATGAAAGAATAGGTCCTGAAATTTAGTATTATACCACCCAAGTTACCTTAAAAACTTAGGTTTTGGAAATATGGGTGATTAAATTAGTCGCTATGCGATGTGCGGACAGCGATTTGTCTAAGTTTGACATGAAATATAAAATAAATACGGAAGTGTTCCAACATGACGTACACATAGTATGATAGAATAGGTCCAGAACTTTAGTACTATACCACCAAAGTTACCGTAAAAATTTAGGTTTTGGAAATATGGGTGATTAAATTAGTCGCTATGCGATGTGCGGTCAACGATTTGTCTAAGTTTGACATGAAATATAAAAATAAATACGGAATTGTGGATACATGACGTACACATAGGGTGATAGAATAGGACCAGAACTTCTGTATTATACCACCCAAGTTACCGTAAAAACTTAGGTTTTGGAAATATGGGTGATTAAATTAGTCGCTAAGCGATGTGCGGACAACGATTTGTCTAAGTTTGACATGAAATATAAAAATAAATACGGAGGTGTGCCAACATTACGTACACGTAGGATGAAAGAATAGGACCAGAACTTTAGTACTATACCACCAAAGTTACCTTAAAAACTTAGGTTTTGGAAATATGGGTGATTAAATTAGTCGCTATGCGATGTGCGGACAACGATTTGTCTAAGTATGACATGAAATATAATAATAAATACGGAGGTGTGCCAACATTACGTACACATAGGATGATAGAATAGGTCCAGAACTTTAGTACTATACCACCCAAGTTACCGTAAAAACTTAGGTTTTGGAAATATGGGTGATTATATTAGTCGCTATGCGATGTGCGGACAACGATTTGTCTAAGTATGACATGAAATATAATAATAAATACGGAGGTGTGCCAACATTACGTACACGTAGGGTGATAGAATAGGACCAGAACTTCTGTATTATACCACCCAAGTTACCGTAAAAACTTAGGTTTTGGAAATATGGGTGATTAAATTAGTCGCTATGCGATGTGCGGACAACGATTTGTCTAAGTTTGACATGAAATATAAAAATAAATACGGAATTGTGGATACATGACGTACACATAGGGTGATAGAATAGGACCAGAACTTCTGTATTATACCACCCAAGTTACCGTAAAAACTTAGGTTTTGGAAATATGGCTGATTAAAGTAGTCGCATTGAGATGTGCGGACAGCGATTTGTCAAAGTATGACATGAAAAATAAAATAAATACGGAAGTGTGCCAACATGACGTACACATAGGATGAAAGAATAGGACCAGAACTTTAGTACTATACCACCCAAGTTACCGTAAAAACTTAGGTTTTGGAAATATGGGTGATTAAATTAGTCGCTATGCGATGTGCGGACAACGATTTGTCTAAGTTTGACATGAAATATAAAAATAAATACGGAATTTTGGATACATGACGTACATATTGGGTGATAGAATAGGATTAGAACTATATTATTATACCACTCAGGTTACCGTCAAAACTTAGGTTTTGGAAATACGGGTGATTAAAGTAGTCGCTTTGGATGTGTGGACAGCGATCCACCTAAGTTTGACATAAAATATAAAATAAATACGGCAGTGTGTCAGCATGACGTACACGTAGGATGAAAGAATAGGTCCTGAAATTTAGTATTATACCACCCAAGTTACCTTAAAAACTTAGGTTTTGGAAATATGGGTGATTAAATTAGCCGCTATGCGATGTGCGGACAGCGATTTGTCTAAGTTTGACATGAAATATAAAATAAATACGGAAGTGTTCCAACATGACGTACACGTAGGATGAAAGAATAGGTCCTGAAATTTAGTATTATACCACCCAAGTTACCTTAAAAACTTAGGTTTTGGAAATATGGGTGATTAAATTAGTCGCTATGCGATGTGCGGACAGCGATTTGTCTAAGTTTGACATGAAATATAAAATAAATACGGAAGTGTTCCAACATGACGTACACATAGTATGATAGAATAGGTCCAGAACTTTAGTACTATACCACCAAAGTTACCGTAAAAATTTAGGTTTTGGAAATATGGGTGATTAAATTAGTCGCTATGCGATGTGCGGTCAACGATTTGTCTAAGTTTGACATGAAATATAAAAATAAATACGGAATTGTGGATACATGACGTACACATAGGGTGATAGAATAGGACCAGAACTTCTGTATTATACCACCCAAGTTACCGTAAAAACTTAGGTTTTGGAAATATGGGTGATTAAATTAGTCGCTAAGCGATGTGCGGACAACGATTTGTCTAAGTTTGACATGAAATATAAAAATAAATACGGAGGTGTGCCAACATTACGTACACGTAGGATGAAAGAATAGGACCAGAACTTTAGTACTATACCACCAAAGTTACCTTAAAAACTTAGGTTTTGGAAATATGGGTGATTAAATTAGTCGCTATGCGATGTGCGGACAACGATTTGTCTAAGTATGACATGAAATATAATAATAAATACGGAGGTGTGCCAACATTACGTACACATAGGATGATAGAATAGGTCCAGAACTTTAGTACTATACCACCCAAGTTACCGTAAAAACTTAGGTTTTGGAAATATGGGTGATTATATTAGTCGCTATGCGATGTGCGGACAACGATTTGTCTAAGTATGACATGAAATATAATAATAAATACGGAGGTGTGCCAACATTACGTACACGTAGGGTGATAGAATAGGACCAGAACTTCTGTATTATACCACCCAAGTTACCGTAAAAACTTAGGTTTTGGAAATATGGGTGATTAAATTAGTCGCTATGCGATGTGCGGACAACGATTTGTCTAAGTTTGACATGAAATATAAAAATAAATACGGAATTGTGGATACATGACGTACACATAGGGTGATAGAATAGGACCAGAACTTCTGTATTATACCACCCAAGTTACCGTAAAAACTTAGGTTTTGGAAATATGGCTGATTAAAGTAGTCGCATTGAGATGTGCGGACAGCGATTTGTCAAAGTATGACATGAAAAATAAAATAAATACGGAAGTGTGCCAACATGACGTACACATAGGATGAAAGAATAGGACCAGAACTTTAGTACTATACCACCCAAGTTACCGTAAAAACTTAGGTTTTGGAAATATGGGTGATTAAATTAGTCGCTATGCGATGTGCGGACAACGATTTGTCTAAGTTTGACATGAAATATAAAAATAAATACGGAATTTTGGATACATGACGTACATATTGGGTGATAGAATAGGATTAGAACTATATTATTATACCACTCAGGTTACCGTCAAAACTTAGGTTTTGGAAATACGGGTGATTAAAGTAGTCGCTTTGGATGTGTGGACAGCGATCCACCTAAGTTTGACATAAAATATAAAATAAATACGGCAGTGTGTCAGCATGACGTACACGTAGGATGAAAGAATAGGTCCTGAAATTTAGTATTATACCACCCAAGTTACCTTAAAAACTTAGGTTTTGGAAATATGGGTGATTAAATTAGCCGCTATGCGATGTGCGGACAGCGATTTGTCTAAGTTTGACATGAAATATAAAATAAATACGGAAGTGTTCCAACATGACGTACACATAGTATGATAGAATAGGTCCAGAACTTTAGTACTATACCACCAAAGTTACCGTAAAAACTTAGGTTTTGGAAATATGGGTGATTAAATTAGTCGCTATGCGATGTGCGGTCAACGATTTGTCTAAGTTTGACACGAAATATAAAAATAAATACGGAATTGTGGATACATGACGTACACATAGGGTGATAGAATAGGACCAGAACTTCTGTATTATACCACCCAAGTTACCGTAAAAACTTAGGTTTTGGAAATATGGGTGATTAAATTAGTCGCTATGCGATGTGCGGACAACGATTTGTCTAAGTTTGACATGAAATATAAAAATAAATACGGAGGTGTGCCAACATTACGTACACGTAGGATGAAAGAATAGGACCAGAACTTTAGTACTATACCACCAAAGTTACCTTAAAAACTTAGGTTTTGGAAATATGGGTGATTAAATTAGTCGCTATGCGATGTGCGGACAACGATTTGTCTAAGTATGACATGAAATATAATAATAAATACGGAGGTGTGCCAACATTACGTACACGTAGGGTGATAGAATAGGACCAGAACTTCTGTATTATACCACCCAAGTTACCGTAAAAACTTAGGTTTTGGAAATATGGCTGATTAAAGTAGTCGCATTGAGATGTGCGGACAGAGATTTGTCGAAGTTTGACACGAAATATAAAAAATATACGGAGGTGTGCCATCATGACGTACACATAGGATGATAGAATAGGTCCAGAACTTTAGTACTATACCACCCAAGTTACCTTAAAAACTTAGGTTTTGGAAATATGGGTGATTAAATTAGTCGCTATGCGATGTGCGGACAACGATTTGTCTAGGTATGACATGAAATATAATAATAAATACGGAGGTGTGCCAACATTACGTACACATAGGATGATAGAATAGGTCCTGAACTTTAGTACTATACCACACAAGTTACCGTTAAAAATTAGGTTTTGGAAATATGGCTGATTAAAGTAGTCGCATTGAGATGTGCGGACAGCGATTTGTCTAAGTTTGACATGAAATATAAAAATAAAGACGGAATTGTGGATACATGACGTACACATAGGGTGATAGAATAGGACCAGAACTTCTGTATTATACCACCCAAGTTACCGTAAAAACTTAGGTTTTGGAAATATGGTTGATTATATTAGTCGCTATGCGATGTGCGGACAACGATTTGTCGAAGTTTGACACGAAATATAAAAAAATACGGAGGTGTGCCAACATGACGTACACATAGGAGAATAGAATAGGTCCAGAAGTTTAGTACTATACCACCCAAGTTACCTTAAAAACTTAGGTTTTGGAAATACGGGTGATAAAAATAGTCGCTTTGGATGTGTGGACAGTGATCCACCTAAGTTTGACATAAAATATAAAATAAATACGGCAGTGTGTCAGCATGACGTACACGTAGGGTGATGAAATAGGACCAGAACTTTAGTACTATACCACCCAAGTTACCTTAAAAACTTAGGTTTTGGAAATATGGGTGATTATATTAGTCGCTATGCGATGTGCGGACAACGATTTGTCTAAGTATGACATGAAATATAATAATAAATACGGAGGTGTGCCAACATTACGTTCACGTAGGGTGATAGAATAGGACCAGAACTTCTGTATTATAGCACCCAAGTTACCGTAAAAACTTAGGTTTTGGAAATATGGCTGATTAAAGTAGTCGCATTGAGATGTGCGGACAGAGATTTGTCGAAGTTTGACACGAAATATAAAAAAATACGGAGGTGTGCCAACATGACGTACACGTAGGATGAAAGAATAGGACCAGAACTTCTGTATTATACCACCAAAGTTACCGTAAAAACTTAGGTTTTGGAAATATGGGTGATTAAATTAGTCGCTATGCGATGTGCGGTCAACGATTTGTCTAAGTTTGACACGAAATATAAAAATAAATACGGAATTGTGGATACATGACGTACACATAGGGTGATAGAATAGGACCAGAACTTCTGTATTATACCACCCAAGTTACCGTAAAAACTTAGGTTTTGGAAATATGGGTGATTAAATTAGTCGCTATGCGATGTGCGGACAACGATTTGTCTAAGTTTGACATGAAATATAAAAATAAATACGGAGGTGTGCCAACATTACGTACACGTAGGATGAAAGAATAGGACCAGAACTTTAGTACTATACCACCAAAGTTACCTTAAAAACTTAGGTTTTGGAAATATGGGTGATTAAATTAGTCGCTATGCGATGTGCGGACAACGATTTGTCTAAGTATGACATGAAATATAATAATAAATACGGAGGTGTGCCAAAATTACGTACACATAGGATGATAGAATAGGTCCAGAACTTTAGTACTATACCACCCAAGTTACCGTAAAAACTTAGGTTTTGGAAATATGGGTGATTATATTAGTCGCTATGCGATGTGCGGACAACGATTTGTCTAAGTATGACATGAAATATAATAATAAATACGGAGGTGTGCCAACATTACGTACACGTAGGGTGATAGAATAGGACCAGAACTTCTGTATTATACCACCCAAGTTACCGTAAAAACTTAGGTTTTGGAAATATGGCTGATTAAAGTAGTCGCATTGAGATGTGCGGACAGAGATTTGTCGAAGTTTGACACGAAATATAAAAAATATACGGAGGTGTGCCATCATGACGTACACATAGGATGATAGAATATGTCCAGAACTTTAGTACTATACCACCCAAGTTACCTTAAAAACTTAGGTTTTGGAAATATGGGTGATTAAATTAGTCGCTATGCGATGTGCGGACAACGATTTGTCTAGGTATGACATGAAATAAAATAATAAATACGGAGGTGTGCCAACATTACGTACACATAGGATGATAGAATAGGTCCAGAACTTTAGTACTATACCACCCAAGTTACCGTAAAAACTTAGGTTTTGGAAATATGGCTGATAAAAGTAGTCGCATTGAGATGTGCGGACAGCGATTTGTCTAAGTTTGACATGAAATATAAAAATAAATACGGAATTGTGGATACATGACGTACACATAGGGTGATAGAATAGGACCAGAACTTCTGTATTATACCACCCAAGTTACCGTAAAAACTTAGGTTTTGGAAATATGGTTGATTATATTAGTCGCTATGCGATGTGCGGACAACGATTTGTCGAAGTTTGACACGAAATATAAAAAAATACGGAGGTGTGCCAACATGACGTACACATAGGAGAATAGAATAGGTCCAGAACTTTAGTACTATACCACCCAAGTTTCCTTAAAAACTTAGGTTTTGGAAATACGGGTGATAAAAATAGTCGCTTTGGATGTGTGGACAGTGATCCACCTAAGTTTGACATAAAATATAAAATAAATACGGCAGTGTGTCAGCATGACGTACACGTAGGGTGATGAAATAGGACCAGAACTTTAGTACTATACCACCCAAGTTACCTTAAAAACTTAGGTTTTGGAAATATGGGTGATTAAATTAGTCGCTATGCGATGTGCGGACAACGATTTGTCTAAGTTTGACATGAAATATAAAAATAAATACGGAATTTTGGATACATGACTTACACATTGGGTGATAGAATAGGATTAGAACTATATTATTATACCACTCAGGTTACCGTCCAAACATAGGTTTTGGAAATACGGGTGATTAAAATAGTCGCTTTGGATGTGTGGACAGCGATCCACCTAAGTTTGACATAAAATATAAAATAAATACGGAAGTGTGTCAGCATGACGTACACGTAGGATGAAAGAATAGGACCAGAACTTTAGTACTATACCACCCAAGTTACCATAAAAACTTAGGTTTTGGAAATATGGGTGATTAAATTAGTCGCTATGCGATGTGCGGACAACGATTTGTCTAAGTATGACATGAAATATAATAATAAATACGGAGGTGTGCCAACATTACGTACACGTAGGATGAAAGAATAGGACCAGAACTTTAGTACTATACCACCCGAGTTACCGTAAAAACTTAGGTTTTGGAAATATGGCTGATTAAAGTAGTCGCATTGAGATGTGCGGACAGAGATTTGTCGAAGTTTGACACGAAATATAAAAAAAATACGGAGGTGTGCCAACATGACGTACACATAGGATGATAGAATAGGTCCAGAACTTTAGTACTATACCACCCAAGTTACCGTAAAAACTTAGGTTTTGGAAATATGGCTGATTAAAGTAGTCGCATTGAGATGTGCGGACAGCAATTTGTCTAAGTTTGACATGAAATATAAAAATAAATACGGAATTGTGGATACATGACGTACACATAGGTTGATAGAATAGGACCAGAAAATCTCTATTATACCACACAAGTTACCGTAAAAACTTAGGTTTTGGAAATATGGGTGATTAAATTAGTCGCTATGCGATGTGCGGACAACGATTTGTCTAAGTTTGACATGAAATATAAAAATAAATACGGAATTTTGGATACATGACGTACACATTGGGTGATAGAATAGGATTAGAACTATATTATTATACCACTCAGGTTACCGTCAAAACTTAGGTTTTGGAAATACGGGTGATTAAAGTAGTCGCACTGAGATGTGCGGACAGCGATTTGTTTAAGTTTGACATGAAATATAAAAATAAATACGGAATTGTGGATACATGACGTACACATAGAGTGATAGAATAGGACCATAACTTCTGTATTATACCACCCAAGTTACCGTAAAAACTTAGGTTTTGGAAATATGGGTGATTAAATTAGTCGCTATGCGATGTGCGGACAACGATTTGTCTAAGTTTGACATGAAATATAAAAATAAATACGGAGGTTTGCCAACATTACGTACACGTAGGATGAAAGAACAGGACCAGAACTTTAGTACTATACCACCCAAGTTACCTTAAAAACTTAGATTTTGGAAATATGGGTGATTAAATTAGTCGCTATGCGATGTGCGGACAACGATTTGTCTAAATATGACATGAAATATAATAATAAATACGGAGGTGTGCCAACATTACGTACACGTAGGGTGATAGAATAGGACCAGAACTTCTGTATTATACCACCCAAGTTACCGTAAAAACTTAGGTTTTGGAAATATGGGTGATTAAATTAGTCGCTATGCGATGTGCGGACAACGATTTGTTTAAGATTGACATGAAATATAAAAATAAATACGGAATTGTGGATACATGACGTACACATAGGGTGATAGAATAGGACCAGAACTTCTGTATTATACCACCCAAGTTACCGTAAAAACTTAGGTTTTGGAAATATGGGTGATTAAATTAGTCGCTATGCGATGTGCGGACAACGATTTGTCTAAGTTTGACATGAAATATAAAAATAAATACGGAATTTTGGATACATGACGTACACATTGGGTGATAGAATAGGATTAGAACTATATTATTATACCACTCAGGTTACCGTCAAAACTTAGGTTTTGGAAATACGGGTGATTAAAGTAGTCGCACTGAGATGTGCGGACAGCGATTTGTTTAAGTTTGACATGAAATATAAAAATAAATACGGAATTGTGGATACATGACGTACACATAGAGTGATAGAATAGGACCATAACTTCTGTATTATACCACCCAAGTTACCGTAAAAACTTAGGTTTTGGAAATATGGGTGATTAAATTAGTCGCTATGCGATGTGCGGACAACGATTTGTCTAAGTTTGACATGAAATATAAAAATAAATACGGAGGTTTGCCAACATTACGTACACGTAGGATGAAAGAACAGGACCAGAACTTTAGTACTATACCACCCAAGTTACCTTAAAAACTTAGATTTTGGAAATATGGGTGATTAAATTAGTCGCTATGCGATGTGCGGACAACGATTTGTCTAAATATGACATGAAATATAATAATAAATACGGAGGTGTGCCAACATTACGTACACGTAGGGTGATAGAATAGGACCAGAACTTCTGTATTATACCACCCAAGTTACCGTAAAAACTTAGGTTTTGGAAATATGGGTGATTAAATTAGTCGCTATGCGATGTGCGGACAACGATTTGTTTAAGATTGACATGAAATATAAAAATAAATACGGAATTGTGGATACATGACGTACACATAGGGTGATAGAATAGGACCAGAACTTCTGTATTATACCACCCAAGTTACCATAAAAACTTAGGTTTTGGAAATATGGGTGATTAAATTAGTCGCTATGCGATGTGCGGACAACGATTTGTCGAAGTTTGACACGAAATATAAAAAAAATACGGAGGTGTGCCAACATGACGTACACATAGGATGATAGAATAGGTCCAGAACTTTAGTACTATACCACCCAAGTTACCGTAAAAATTTAAGTTTTGGAAATATGGGTGATTAAATTAGTCGCTATGCGATGTGCGGACAACGATATGTCTAAGTTTGACATGAAATATAAAAATAAATACGGAGGTGTGCCAACATTACGTACACGTAGGATGAAAGAATAGGACCAGAACTTTAGTACTATACCACCCAAGTTACCTTAAAAACTTAGGTTTTGGAAATATGGGTGATTAAATTAGTCGCTATGCGATGTGCGGACAACGATTTGTTTAAGTATGACATGAAATATAATAATAAATACGGTGTGCCAACATTACGTACACATAGGATGATAGAATAGGTCCAGAACTTTAGTACTATACCACCCAAGTTACCGTAAAAACTTAGGTTTTGGAAATATGGCTGATTAAAGTAGTCGCATTGAGATGTGCGGACAGCAATTTGTCTAAGTTTGACATGAAATATAAAAATAAATACGGAATTGTGGATACATGACGTACACATAGGGTGATAGAATAGGACCAGAACATCTCTATTATACCACCCAAGTTACCGTAAAAACTTAGGTTTTGGAAATATGGGTGATTAAATTAGTCGCTATGCGATGTGCGGACAACGATTTGTCTAAGTTTGACATGAAATATAAAAATAAATACGGAGGTTTGCCAACATTACGTACACGTAGGATGAAAGAACAGGACCAGAACTTTAGTACTATACCACCCAAGTTACCTTAAAAACTTAGATTTTGGAAATATGGGTGATTAAATTAGTCGCTATGCGATGTGCGGACAACGATTTGTCTAAATATGACATGAAATATAATAATAAATACGGAGGTGTGCCAACATTACGTACACGTAGGGTGATAGAATAGGACCAGAACATCTGTATTATACCACCCAAGTTACCGTAAAAACTTAGGTTTTGGAAATATGGGTGATTAAATTAGTCGCTATGCGATGTGCGGACAACGATTTGTTTAAGATTGACATGAAATATAAAAATAAATACGGAATTGTGGATACATGACGTACACATAGGGTGATAGAATAGACCAGAACTTCTGTATTATACCACCCAAGTTACCGTAAAAACTTAGGTTTTGGAAATATGGGTGATTAAATTAGTCGCTATGCGATGTGCGGACAACGATTTGTCGAAGTTTGACACGAAATATAAAAAAATACGGAGGTGTGCCAACATGACGTACACATAGGATGATAGAATAGGTCCAGAACTTTAGTACTATACCACCCAAGTTACCGTAAAAATTTAAGTTTTGGAAATATGGGTGATTAAATTAGTCGCTATGCGATGTGCGGACAACGATATGTCTAAGTTTGACATGAAATATAAAAATAAATACGGAGCTGTGCCAACATTACGTACACGTAGGATGAAAGAATAGGACCAGAACTTTAGTACTATACCACCCAAGTTACCTTAAAAACTTAGGTTTTGGAAATATGGGTGATTAAATTAGTCGCTATGCGATGTGCGGACAACGATTTGTTTAAGTATGACATGAAATATAATAATAAATACGGAGGTGTGCCAACATTACGTACACATAGGATGATAGAATAGGTCCAGAACCTTAGTACTATACCACCCAAGTTACCGTAAAAACTTAGGTTTTGGAAATATGGCTGATTAAAGTAGTCGCATTGAGATGTGCAAACAGCGATTTGTCTAAGTTTGACATGAAATATAATAATAAATACGTTGGTGTGCCAACATTACGTACATATAGGGTGATAGAATAGGACCAGAACTTCTGTATTATACCACCCAAGTTACCGTAAAAACTTAGGTTTTGGAAATATGGCTGATTAAAGTAGTCGCATTGAGATGTGCGGACAGAGATTTGTCGAAGTTTGACACGAAATATAAAAAAAATACGGAGGTGTACCAACATGACGTACACTTAGGATGATAGAATAGGTCCAGAACTTTAGTACTATACCACACAAGTTACCTTAAAAACTTAGGTTTTGGAAATACGGGTGATTAAAATAGTCGCTTTGGATGTGTGGACAGTGATCCACCTAAGTTTGACATAAAATATAAAATAAATACGGCAGTTTGTCAGCATGACGTACACGTAGGGTGATGAAATAGGACCAGAACTTCTGTATTATACCACCCAAGTTACCGTAAAAACTTAGGTTTTGGAAATATGGCTGATTAAAGTAGTCGCATTGAGATGTGCGGACAGCGATTTGTCAAAGTATGACATGAAAAATAAAATAAATACGGAAGTGTGCCAACATGACGTACACATAGGATGATAGAATAGGTCCTGAAATTTAGTATTATACCACCCAAGTTACCTTAAAAACTTAGGTTTTGGAAATATGGGTGATTAAATTAGTCGCTATGCGATGTGCGGACAACGATTTGTCTAAGTTTGACATGAAATATAAAAATAAATACGGAATTGTGGATACATGACGTACACATAGGGTGATAGAATAGGACCAGAACTTCTGTATTATACCACCCAAGTTACCGTAAAAACTTAGGTTTTGGAAATATGGCTGATTAAATTAGTCGCTATGCGATGTGCGGACAACGATTTGTCTAAGTGTGACATGAAAAATAAAATAAATACGGAAGTGTGCCAACATGACGTACACATAAGATGATAGAATAGGTCCTGAAATTTAGTATTATACCACCCAAGTTACCTTAAAAACTTAGGTTTTGGAAATATGGGTGATTAAATTAGTCGCTATGCGATGTGCGGACAACGATTTGTCTAAGTATGACATGAAATATAATAATAAATACGGAGGTGTGCCAACATTACGTACATATAGGGTGATAGAATAGGACCAGAACTTCTGTATAATACCACCCAAGTTACCGCAAAAACTTAGGTTTTGGAAATATGGCTGATTAAAGTAGTCGCATTGAGATGTGCGGACAGAGATTTGTCGAAGTTTGACACGAAATATAAAAAAAATACGGAGGTGTGCCAACATGACGTACACATAGGATGATAGAATAGGTCCAGAACTTTAGTACTATACCACCCAAGTTACCGTATAAACTTAGGTTTTGGAAATATGGGTGATTAAATTAGTCGCTATGCGATGTGCGGACAACGATTTGTCTAAATATGACATGAAATATAATAATAAATACGGAGGTGTGCCAACATTACGTACACGTAGGGTGATAGAATAGGACCAGAACATCTGTATTATACCACCCAAGTTACCGTAAAAACTTAGGTTTTGGAAATATGGGTGATTAAATTAGTCGCTATGCGATGTGCGGACAACGATTTGTTTAAGATTGACATGAAATATAAAAATAAATACGGAATTGTGGATACATGACGTACACATAGGGTGATAGAATAGGACCAGAACTTCTGTATTATACCACCCAAGTTACCGTAAAAACTTAGGTTTTGGAAATATGGGTGATTAAATTAGTCGCTATGCGATGTGCGGACAACGATTTGTCGAAGTTTGACACGAAATATAAAAAAATACGGAGGTGTGCCAACATGACGTACACATAGGATGATAGAATAGGTCCAGAACTTTAGTACTATACCACCCAAGTTACCGTAAAAATTTAAGTTTTGGAAATATGGGTGATTAAATTAGTCGCTATGCGATGTGCGGACAACGATATGTCTAAGTTTGACATGAAATATAAAAATAAATACGGAGCTGTGCCAACATTACGTACACGTAGGATGAAAGAATAGGACCAGAACTTTAGTACTATACCACCCAAGTTACCTTAAAAACTTAGGTTTTGGAAATATGGGTGATTAAATTAGTCGCTATGCGATGTGCGGACAACGATTTGTTTAAGTATGACATGAAATATAATAATAAATACGGAGGTGTGCCAACATTACGTACACATAGGATGATAGAATAGGTCCAGAACCTTAGTACTATACCACCCAAGTTACCGTAAAAACTTAGGTTTTGGAAATATGGCTGATTAAAGTAGTCGCATTGAGATGTGCAAACAGCGATTTGTCTAAGTTTGACATGAAATATAATAATAAATACGTTGGTGTGCCAACATTACGTACATATAGGGTGATAGAATAGGACCAGAACTTCTGTATTATACCACCCAAGTTACCGTAAAAACTTAGGTTTTGGAAATATGGCTGATTAAAGTAGTCGCATTGAGATGTGCGGACAGAGATTTGTCGAAGTTTGACACGAAATATAAAAAAAATACGGAGGTGTACCAACATGACGTACACTTAGGATGATAGAATAGGTCCAGAACTTTAGTACTATACCACACAAGTTACCTTAAAAACTTAGGTTTTGGAAATACGGGTGATTAAAATAGTCGCTTTGGATGTGTGGACAGTGATCCACCTAAGTTTGACATAAAATATAAAATAAATACGGCAGTTTGTCAGCATGACGTACACGTAGGGTGATGAAATAGGACCAGAACTTCTGTATTATACCACCCAAGTTACCGTAAAAACTTAGGTTTTGGAAATATGGCTGATTAAAGTAGTCGCATTGAGATGTGCGGACAGCGATTTGTCAAAGTATGACATGAAAAATAAAATAAATACGGAAGTGTGCCAACATGACGTACACATAGGATGATAGAATAGGTCCTGAAATTTAGTATTATACCACCCAAGTTACCTTAAAAACTTAGGTTTTGGAAATATGGGTGATTAAATTAGTCGCTATGCGATGTGCGGACAACGATTTGTCTAAGTTTGACATGAAATATAAAAATAAATACGGAATTGTGGATACATGACGTACACATAGGGTGATAGAATAGGACCAGAACTTCTGTATTATACCACCCAAGTTACCGTAAAAACTTAGGTTTTGGAAATATGGCTGATTAAATTAGTCGCTATGCGATGTGCGGACAACGATTTGTCTAAGTGTGACATGAAAAATAAAATAAATACGGAAGTGTGCCAACATGACGTACACATAAGATGATAGAATAGGTCCTGAAATTTAGTATTATACCACCCAAGTTACCTTAAAAACTTAGGTTTTGGAAATATGGGTGATTAAATTAGTCGCTATGCGATGTGCGGACAACGATTTGTCTAAGTATGACATGAAATATAATAATAAATACGGAGGTGTGCCAACATTACGTACATATAGGGTGATAGAATAGGACCAGAACTTCTGTATAATACCACCCAAGTTACCGCAAAAACTTAGGTTTTGGAAATATGGCTGATTAAAGTAGTCGCATTGAGATGTGCGGACAGAGATTTGTCGAAGTTTGACACGAAATATAAAAAAAATACGGAGGTGTGCCAACATGACGTACACATAGGATGATAGAATAGGTCCAGAACTTTAGTACTATACCACCCAAGTTACCGTATAAACTTAGGTTTTGGATATATGGCTGATTAAAGTAGTCGCATTGAGATGTGCGGGCAGCGATTTGTCAAAGTATAACATGAAAAATAAAATAAATACGGAAGTCTGCCAACATGACGTACACATAGGATGATAGAATAGGACCAGAACTTTAGTACTATACCACCCAAGATACCTTAAAAACTTAGGTTTTGGAAATATGGGTGATTAAATTAGTCGCTATGCGATGTGCGGACAACGATTTGTCTAAGTATGACATGAAATATAATAATAAATACGGAGTTGTGCCAACATTACGTACACGTAGGGTGATAGAATAGGACCAGAACTTCTGTATTATACCACCCAAGTTACCTTAAAAACTTAGGTTTTGGAAATATGGGTGATTAAATTAGTCGCTATGCGATGTGCGGACAACGATTTGTCTAAGTTTGACATGAAATATAAAAATAAATACGGAATTGTGGATACATGACGTACACATAGGGTGATAGAATAGGACCAGAACTTCTGTATTATACCACCCAAGTTACCGTAAAAACTTAGGTTTTGGAAATATGGCTGATTAAATTAGTCGCTATGCGATGTGCGGACAACGATTTGTCTAAGTGTGACATGAAAAATAAAATAAATACGGAAGTGTGCCAACATGACGTACACATAGGATGATAGAATAGGTCCTGAAATTTAGTATTATACCACCCAAGTTACCGTAAAAACTTAGGTTTTGGAAATATGGGTGATTAAATTAGTCGCTATGCGATGTGCGGACAACGATTTGTCTAAGTATGACATGAAATATAATAACAAATACGGAGGTGTGCCAACATTACGTACATATAGGGTGATAGAATAGGACCAGAACTTCTGTATTATACCACCCAAGTTACCGCAAAAACTTAGGTTTTGGAAATATGGCTGATTAAAGTAGTCGCATTGAGATGTGCGGGCAGCGATTGTCAAAGTATAACATGAAAAATAAAATAAATACGGAAGTCTGCCAACATGACGTACACATAGGATGATAGAATAGGACCAGAACTTTAGTACTATACCACCCAAGATACCTTAAAAACTTAGGTTTTGGAAATATGGGTGATTAAATTAGTCGCTATGCGATGTGCGGACAACGATTTGTCTAAGTATGACATGAAATATAATAATAAATACGGAGTTGTGCCAACATTACGTACACGTAGGGTGATAGAATAGGACCAGAACTTCTGTATTATACCACCCAAGTTACCTTAAAAACTTAGGTTTTGGAAATATGGGTGATTAAATTAGTCGCTATGCGATGTGCGGACAACGATTTGTCTAAGTTTGACATGAAATATAAAAATAAATACGGAATTGTGGATACATGACGTACACATAGGGTGATAGAATAGGACCAGAACTTCTGTATTATACCACCCAAGTTACCGTAAAAACTTAGGTTTTGGAAATATGGCTGATTAAATTAGTCGCTATGCGATGTGCGGACAACGATTTGTCTAAGTGTGACATGAAAAATAAAATAAATACGGAAGTGTGCCAACATGACGTACACATAGGATGATAGAATAGGTCCTGAAATTTAGTATTATACCACCCAAGTTACCGTAAAAACTTAGGTTTTGGAAATATGGGTGATTAAATTAGTCGCTATGCGATGTGCGGACAACGATTTGTCTAAGTATGACATGAAATATAATAACAAATACGGAGGTGTGCCAACATTACGTACATATAGGGTGATAGAATAGGACCAGAACTTCTGTATTATACCACCCAAGTTACCGCAAAAACTTAGGTTTTGGAAATATGGCTGATTAAAGTAGTCGCATTGAGATGTGCGGACAGAGATTTGTCGAAGTTTGACACGAAATATAAAAAAAATACGGAGGTGTGCCAACATGACGTACACATAGGATGATAGAATAGGTCCAGAACTTTAGTACTATACCACCCAAGTTACCGTATAAACTTAGGTTTTGGAAATATGGCTGATTAAAGTAGTCGCATTGAGATGTGCGGGCAGCGATTTGTCAAAGTATAACATGAAAAATAAAATAAATACGGTAGTCTGCCAACATGACGTACACATAGGATGATAGAATAGGACCAGAACTTTAGTACTATACCACCCAAGTTACCTTAAAAACTTAGGTTTTGGAAATATGGCTGATTAAAGTAGTCGCTTTGAGATGTGCGGACAGAGATTTGTCGAAGTTTGACACGAAATATAAAAAAAATACGGAGGTGTGCCAACATGACGTACACATAGGATGATAGAAAAGGTCCAGAACTTTAGTACTATACCACCCAAGTTATTGTAAAAACTTAGGTTTTGGAAATATGGCTGATTAAAGTAGTCGCATTGAGATGTGCGGACAGCGATTTGTCTAAGTTTGACATGAAATATAAAAATAAATACGGAAATTTGGATACATGACTTACACATTGGGTGAAAGAATAGGATTAGAACTATATTATTATACGACTCAGGTTACCGTCAAAACTTAGGCTTTGTAAATACGGGTGATTAAAGTAGTCGCATTGAGATGTGCTGACAGCGATTTGTCTAAGTTTGACATGAAATATAAAAATAAATACGGAATTGTGGATACATGACGTACACATAGGGTGATAGAATAGGACCAGAACTTCTGTATTATACCACCCAAGTTACCGTAAAAACTTAGGTTTTGGAAATATGGGTGATTAAATTAGTCGCTATGCGATGTGCGGACAACGATTTGTCTAAGTTTGACATGAAATATAAAAATAAATACGGAGGTGTGCCAACATTACGTACACGTAGGATGAAAGAATAGGACCAGAACTTTAGTACTATACCACCCAAGTTACCTTAAAAACTTAGGTTTTGGAAATATGGGTGATTAAATTAGTTGCTATGCGATGTGCGGACAACGATTTGTCTAAGTATGACATAAAATATAATAATAAATACGGAGGTGTGCCAATATTACGTACACGTAGGGTGATAGAATAGGACCAGAACTTCTGTATTATACCACCCAAGTTACCGTAAAAACTTAGGTTTTGGAAATATGGGTGATTAAATTAGTCGCTATGCGATTTGCGGACAACGATTTGTTTAAGTTTGACATGAAATATAAAAATAAATACGGAATTGTGGATACATGACGTACACATAGGGTGATAGAATAAGGACCAGAACTTCTGTATTATACCACCCAAGTTACCGTAAAAACTTAGGTTTTGGAAATATGGGTGATTAAATTAGTCGCTATGCGATGTGCGGACAACGATTTGTCGAAGTTTGACACGAAATATAAAAAAAATACGGAGGTGTGCCAACATGACGTACACATAGGATGATAGAATAGGTCCAGAACTTTAGTACTATACCACCCAAGTTACCGTAAAAACTTAGGTTTTGGAAATATGGGTGATTAAATTAGTCGCTATGCGATGTGCGGACAACGATCTGTCTAAGTTTGACATGAAATATAAAAATAAATACGGATGTGTGCCAACTTTACGTACACGTAGGATGAAAGAATAGGACCAGAACTTTAGTACTATACCACCCAAGTTACCTTAAAAACTTAGGTTTTGGAAATATGGGTGATTAAATTAGTCGCTATGCGATGTGCGGACAACGATTTGTCTAAGTATGACATGAAATATAATAATAAATAAGGAGGTGTGCCAACATTACGTACACATAGGATGATAGAATAGGTCCAGAACTTTAGTACTATACCACCCAAGTTACCGTAAAAACTTAGGTTTTGGAAATATGGCTGATTAAAGTAGTCCCATTGAGATGTGCGGACAGCGATTTGTCTAAGTTTGACATGAAATATAAAAATAAATACGGAATTGTGGACGTATGACGTACACATAGGGTGATAGAATAGGGTCAGAACTTTAGTACTATACCACCCAAGTTACCTTAAAAACTTTGGTTTTGGAAATACGGGTGATTAAAATAGTCGCTTTGGATGTGTGGACAGTGATCCACCTAAGTTTGACATAAAATATAAAATAAATACGGCAGTGTGTCAGCATGACGTACACGTAGGGTGATGAAATAGGACCAGAACTTCTGTATTATACCACCCAAGTTACCGTAAAAACTTAGGTTTTGGAAATATGGCTGATTAAAGTAGTCGCATTGAGATGTGCGGACAGCGATTTGTCAAAGTATGACATGAAAAATAAAATAAATACGGAAGTGTGCCAACATGACGTACACATAGGATGATAGAATAGGTCCTGAAATTTAGTATTATACCACCCAAGTTACCTTAAAAACTTAGGTTTTGGATATATGGGTGATTAAATTAGTCGCTATGCGATGAGCGGACAACGATTTGTCTAAGTTTGACATGAAATATAAAAATAAATACGGAATTGTGGATACATGACGTACACATAGGGTGATAGAATAGGACCAGAACTTCTGTATTATACCACCCAAGTTACCGTAAAAACTTAGGTTTTGGAAATATGGGTGATTAAATTAGTCGCTATGCGATGTGCGGACAACGATTTGTCTAAGTGTGACATGAAAAATAAAATAAATACGGAAGTCTGCCAACATGACGTACACATAGGATGATAGAATAGGTCCTGAAATTTAGTATTATACCACCCAAGTTACCGTAAAAACTTAGGTTTTGGAAATATGGGTGATTAAATTAGTCGCTATGCGATGTGCGGACAACGATTTGTCTAGGTATGACATGAAATATAATAATAAATACGGAGGTGTGCCACCATTACGTACATATAGGGTGATAGAATAGGACCAGAACTTCTGTATTATACCATCCAAGTTACCGTAAAAACTTAGGTTTTGGAAATATGGCTGATTAAAGTAGTCGCATTGAGATGTGCGGACAGAGATTTGTCGAAGTTTGACACGAAATATAAAAAAAATAAGGAGGTGTGCCAACATGACGTACACATAGGATGATAGAATAGGTCCAGAACTTTAGTACTATACCACCCAAGTTACCGTAAAAACTTAGGTTTTGGAAATATGGGTGATTAAATTAGTCGCTATGCGATGTGCGGACAACGATTTGTCTAAGTTTGACATGAAATATAAAAATAAATACGGAGGTTTGCCAACATTACGTACACATAGGATGATAGAATAGGTCCAGAACTTTAGTACTATACCACCCAAGTTACCGTAATAACTTAGGTTTTGGAAATATGGCTGATTAAAGTAGTCGCATTGAGATGTGCGGACAGCGATTTGTCTAAGTTTGACATGAAATATAAAAATAAATACGGAAATTTGGATACATGACGTACACATTGGGTGAAAGAATAGGATTAGAACTATATTATTATACCACTCAGGTTACCATCAAAACTTAGGCTTTGTAAATACGGGTGATTAAAGTAGTCGCATTGAGATGTGCTGACAGCGATTTGTCTAAGTTTGACATGAAATATAAAAATAAATACGGAATTGTGGATACATGACGTACACATAGGGTGATAGAATAGGACCATAACTTCTGTATTATACCACCCAAGTTACCGTAAAAACTTAGGTTTTGGAAATATGGGTGATTAAATTAGTCGCTATGCGATGTGCGGACAACGATTTGTCTAAGTTTGACATGAAATATAAAAATAAATACGGAGGTGTGCCAATATTACGTACACGAAGGGTGATAGAATAGGACCAGAACTTCTGTATTATACCACCCAAGTTACCGTAAAAACTTAGGTTTTGGAAATATGGGTGATTAAATTAGTCGCTATGCGATTTGCGGACAACGATTTGTTTAAGTTTGACATGAAATATAAAAATAAATACGGAATTGTGGATACATTACGTACACATAGGGTGATAGAATAGGACCAGAACTTCTGTATTATACCACCCAAGTTACCGTAAAAACTTAGGTTTTGGAAATATGGGTGATTAAATTAGTCGCTATGCGATGTGCGGACAACGATTTGTCGAAGTTTGACACGAAATATAAAAAAATACGGAGGTGTGCCAACATGACGTACACATAGGATGATAGAATAGGTCCAGAACTTTAGTACTATACCACCCAAGTTACCGTAAAAACTTAGGTTTTGGAAATATGGGTGATTAAATTAGTCGCTATGCGATGTGCGGACAACGATCTGTCTAAGTTTGACATGAAATATAAAAATAAATACGGATGTGTGCCAACATTACGTACACGTAGGATGAAAGAATAGGACCAGAACTTTAGTACTATACCACCCAAGTTACCTTAAAAACTTAGGTTTTGGAAATATGGGTGATTAAATTAGTCGCTATGCGATGTGCGGACAACGATTTGTCTAAGTATGACATGAAATATAATAATAAATAAGGAGGTGTGCCAACATTACGTACACATAGGATGATAGAATAGGTCCAGAACTTTAGTACTATACCACCCAAGTTACCGTAAAAACTTAGGTTTTGGAAATATGGGTGATTAAATTAGTCGCTATGCGATGTGCGGACAACGATCTGTCTAAGTTTGACATGAAATATAAAAATAAATACGGAGGTGTGCCAACATTACGTACACGTAAAATGAAAGAATAGGACCAGAACTTTAGTACTATACCACCCAAGTTACCTTAAAAACTTAGGTTTTGGAAATATGGGTGATTAAATTAGTCGCTATGCGATGTGCGGACAGCGATTTGTCTAAGTTTGACATGAAATATAAAAATAAATACGGAATTGTGGACACATGACGTACACATAGGGTGATAGAATAGGACCAGAACTTCTGTATTATACCACCCAAGTTACCGTAAAAACATAGGTTTTGGAAATATGGGTGATTAAATTAGTCGCTATGCGATGTGCGGACAACGATTTGTCGAAGTTTGACACGAAATATATAAAAATACGGAGGAGTGCCAACATGACGTACACATAGGATGATAGAATAGGTCCAGAACTTTAGTACTATACCACCCAAGTTACCGTAAAAACTTAGGTTTTGGAAATATATGTGATTAAATTAGTCGCTATGCGATGTGCGGACAACGATTTGTCGAAGTTTGACACGAAATATAAAAAATATACGGAGGTGTACCAACATGACGTACACATAGGATGATAGAATAGGGTCAGAACTTTAGTACTATACCACCCAAGTTACCTTAAAAACTTTGGTTTTGGAAATACGGGTGATTAAAATAGTCGCTTTGGATGTGTGGACAGTGATCCACCTAAGTTTGACATAAAATATAAAATAAATACGGCAGTGTGTCAGCATGACGTACACGTAGGGTGATGAAATAGGACCAGAACTTCTGTATTATACCACCCAAGTTACCGTAAAAACTTAGGTTTTGGAAATATGGCTGATTAAAGTAGTCGCATTGAGATGTGCGGACAGCCATTTGTCAAAGTATGACATGAAAAATAAAATAAATACGGAAGTGTGCCAACATGACGTACACATAGGATGATGGAATAGGTCCTGAAATTTAGTATTATACCACCCAAGTTACCTTAAAAACTTAGGTTTTGGAAATATGGGTGATTAAATTAGTCGCTATGCGATGAGCGGACAACGATTTGTCTAAGTTTGACATGAAATATAAAAATAAATACGGAATTGTGGATACATGACGTACACATAGGGTGATAGAATAGGACCAGAACTTCTGTATTATACCACCCAAGTTACCGTAAAAACTTAGGTTTTGGAAATATGGGTGATTAAATTAGTCGCTATGCGATGTGCGGACAACGATTTGTCTAAGTGTGACATGAAAAATAAAATAAATACGGAAGTCTGCCAACATGACGTACACATAGGATGATAGAATAGGTCCTGAAATTTAGTATTATACCACCCAAGTTACCGTAAAAACTTAGGTTTTGGAAATATGGGTGATTAAATTAGTCGCTATGCGATGTGCGGACAACGATTTGTCTAGGTATGACATGAAATATAATAATAAATACGGAGGTGTGCCACCATTACGTACATATAGGGTGATAGAATAGGACCAGAACTTCTGTATTATACCACCCAAGTTACCGTAAAAACTTAGGTTTTGGAAATATGGCTGATTAAAGTAGTCGCATTGAGATGTGCGGACAGAGATTTGTCGAAGTTTGACACGAAATATAAAAAAAATAAGGAGGTGTGCCAACATGACGTACACATAGGATGATAGAATAGGTCCAGAACTTTAGTAAATACCACCCAAGTTACCGTAAAAACTTAGGTTTTGGAAATATGGCTGATTAAAGTAGTCGCATTGAGATGTGCGGGCAGCGATTTGTCAAAGTATAACATGAAAAATAAAATAAATACGGAAGTGTGCCAACATGACGTACACATAGGATGATAGAATAGGACCAGAACTTTAGTACTATACCACCCAAGTTACCTTAAAAACTTAGGTTTTGGAAATATGGGTGATTAAATTAGTCGCTATGCGATGTGCGGACAACGATTTGTCTAAGTATGACATGAAATATAATAATAAATACGGAGTTGTGCCAACATTACGTACACGTAGGGTGATAGAATAGGACCAGAACTTCTGTATTTTACCACCCAAGTTACCGTAAAAACTTAGGTTTTGGAAATATGGCTGATTAAAGTAGTCGCATTGAGATGTGCGGACAGAGATTTGTCGAAGTTTGACACGAAATATAAAAAAAATACGAAGGTGTGCCAACATGACGTACACATAGGATGATAGAATAGGTCCAGAACTTTAGTACTATACCACCAAAGTTACCGTAAAAACTTAGGTTTTGGAAATATGGGTGATTAAATTAGTCGCTATGCGATGTGCGGACAACGATTTGTCTAAGTTTGACATGAAATATAAAAATAAATACGGAGGTTTGCCAACATTACGTACACATAGGATGATAGAATAGGTCCAGAACTTTAGTACTATACCACCCAAGTTACCGTAAAAACTTAGGTTTTGGAAATATGGCTGATTAAAGTAGTCGCATTGAGATGTGCGGACAGCGATTTGTCTAAGTTTGACATGAAATATAAAAATAAATACGGAAATTTGGATACATGACGTACACATTGGGTGAAAGAATAGGATTAGAACTATATTATTATACCACTCAGGTTACCATCAAAACTTAGGCTTTGTAAATACGGGTGATTAAAGTAGTCGCATTGAGATGTGCTGACAGCGATTTGTCTAAGTTTGACATGAAATATAAAAATAAATACGGAATTGTGGATACATGACGTACACATAGGGTGATAGAATAGGACCAGAACTTCTGTATTATACCACCCAAGTTACCGTAAAAACTTAGGTTTTGGAAATATGGGTGATTAAATTAGTCGCTATGCGATGTGCGGACAAAAATTTGTCGAAGTTTGACACGAAATATAAAAAAAATACGGAGGTGTGCCAACATGACGTACACATAGGATGATAGAATAGGGTCAGAACTTTAGTACTATACCACCCAAGTTACCGTAAAAACTTAGGTTTTGGAAATATGACTGATTAAAGTAGTCGCATTGAGATGTGCGGACAGCGATTTGTCTAAGTTTGACATGAAATATAAAAATAAATACGGAATTGTGGACACATGACGTACACATAGGGTGATAGAATAGGACCAGAACTTCTGTATTATACCACCCAATTTACCGTAAAAACGTAGGTTTTGGAAATATGGGTGATTAAATTAGTCGCTATGCGATGTGCGGACAACGATTTGTCGAAGTTTGACACGAAATATAAAAAAAATACGGAGGTGTGCCAACATGACGTACACGTAGGATGATAGAATAGGTCCAGAACTTTAGTACTATACCACCCAAGTTACCGTAAAAACTTAGGTTTTGGAAATATGGGTGATTAAATTAGTCGCTATGCGATGTGCGGACAACGATTTGTCTAAGTATGACATGAAATATAATAATATATAAGGAGGTGTGCCAACATTACGTACACATAGGATGATAGAATAGGTCCAGAACTTTAGTACTATACCACCCAAGTTACCGTAAAAACTTAGGTTTTGGAAATATGGCTGATTAAAGTAGTCGCATTGAGATGTGCGGACAGCGATTTGTCTAAGTTTGACATGAAATATAAAAATAAATACGGAATTGTGGACACATGACGTGATTAAATTAGTCGCTATGCGATGTGCGGACAACGATTTGTCTAAGTATGACATGAAATATAATAATATATAAGGAGGTGTGCCAACATTACGTACACATAGGATGATAGAATAGGTCCAGAACTTTAGTACTATACCACCCAAGTTACCTTAAAAACTTAGGTTTTGGAAATACGGGTGATTAAAATAGTCGCTTATGATGTGTGGACAGTGATCCACCTAAGTTTGACATAATATATAAAATAAATACGGCAGTGTGTCAGCATGACGTACACGTAGGGTGATGAAATAGGACCAGAACTTCTGTATTATACCACCCAAGTTACCGTAAAAACTTAGGTTTTGGAAATATGGGTGATTAAATTAGTCGCTATGCGATGTGCGGACAACGATTTGTCGAAGTTTGACACGAAATATATAAAAATACGGAGGTGTGCCAACATGCCGTACACATAGGATGATAGAATAGGTCCAGAACTTTAGTACTATACCACCCAAGTTACCGTAAAAACTTAGGTTTTGGAAATATGGGTGATTAAATTAGTCGCTATGCGATGTGCGGACAACGATTTGTCGAAGTTTGACACGAAATATAAAAAAAATACGGAGGTGTACCAACATGACGTACACATAGGATGATAGAATAGGGTCAGAACTTTAGTACTATACCACCCAAGTTACCTTAAAAACTTAGGTTTTGGAAATACGGGTGATTAAAATAGTCGCTTTGGATGTGTGGACAGTGATCCACCTAAGTTTGACATAAAATATAAAATAAATACGGCAGTGTGTCAGCATGACGTACACGTAGGGTGATGAAATAGGACCAGAACTTCTGTATTATACCACCTAAGTTACCGTAAAAACTTAGGTTTTGGAAATATGGCTGATTAAAGTAGTCGCATTGAGATGTGCGGACAGCGATTTGTCAAAGTATGACATGAAAAATAAAATAAATACGGAAGTGTGCCAACATGACGTACATACAGGATGATAGAATAGGTCCTGAAATTTAGTATTATACCACCCAAGTTACCTTAAAAACTTAGGTTTTGGAAATATGGGTGATTAAATTAGTCGCTATGCGATGTGCGGACAACGATTTGTCTATGTTTGACATGAAATATAAAAATAAATACGGATGTGTGCCAACATTACGTACACGTAGGATGAAAGAATAGGACCAGAACTTTAGTACTATACCACCCAAGTTACCTTAAAAACTTAGGTTTTGGAAATATGGGTGATTAAATTAGTCGCTATGCGATGTGCGGACAACGATTTGTCTAAGTATGACATGAAATATAATAATAAATAAGGAGGTGTGCCAACATTACGTACACATAGGATGATAGAATAGGTCCAGAACTTTAGTACTATACCACCCAAGTTACCGTAAAAACTTAGGTTTTGGAAATATGGCTGATTAAAGTAGTCGCATTGAGATGTGCGGACAGCGATTTGTCTAAGTTTGACATGAAATATAAAAATAAATACGGAATTGTGGACACATGACGTACACATAGGGTGATAGAATAGGACCAGAACTTCTGTATTATACCACCCAAGTTACCGTAAAAACGTAGGTTTTGGAAATATGGGTGATTAAATTAGTCGCTATGCGATGTGCGGACAACGATTTGTCGAAGTTTGACACGAAATATAAAAAAAATACGGAGGTGTGCCAACATGACGTACACATAGGATGATAGAATAGGTCCAGAACTTTAGTACTATACCACCCAAGTTACCGTAAAAACTTAGGTTTTGGAAATATGGGTGATTAAATTAGTCGTTATGCGATGTGCGGACAACGATTTGTCTAAGTATGACATGAAATATAATAATATATAAGGAGGTGTGCCAACATTACGTACACATAGGATGATAGAATAGATCCAGAACTTTAGTACTATACCACCCAAGTTACCGTAAAAACTTAGGTTTTGGAAATATGGCTGATTAAAGTAGTCGCATTGAGATGTGCGGACAGCGATTTGTCTAAGTTTGACATGAAATATAAAAATAAATACGGAATTGTGGACACATGACGTACACATAGGGTGATAGAATAGGACCAGAACTTCTGTATTATACCACCCAAGTTACCGTAAAAACTTAGGTTTTGGAAATATGGGTGATTAAATTAGTCGCTATGCGATGTGCGGACAACGATTTGTCGAAGTTTGACACGAAATATATAAAAATACGGAGGTGTGCCAACATGACGTACACATAGGATGATAGAATAGGTCCAGAACTTTAGTACTATACCACCCAAGTTACCGTAAAAACTTAAGGTTTTGGAAATATGGGTGATTAAATTAGTCGCTATGCGATGTGCGGATAACGATTTGTCGAAGTTTGACACGAAATATAAAAAAATACGGAGGTGTACCAACATGACGTACACATAGGATGATAGAATAGGGTCAGAACTTTAGTACTATACCACCCAAGTTACCTTAAAAACTTAGGTTTTGGAAATACGGGTGATTAAAATAGTCGCTTTGGATGTGTGGACAGTGATCCACCTAAGTTTGACATAAAATATAAAATAAATACGGCAGTGTGTCAGCATGACGTACACGTAGGGTGATGAAATAGGACCAGAACTTCTGTATTATACCACCTAAGTTACCGTAAAAAAATTAGGTTTTGGAAATATGGCTGATTAAAGTAGTCGCATTGAGATGTGCGGACAGCGATTTGTCAAAGTATGACATGAAAAATAAAATAAATACGGAAGTGTGCCAACATGACGTACATACAGGATGATAGAATAGGTCCTGAAATTTAGTATTATACCACCCAAGTTACCTTAAAAACTTAGGTTTTGGAAATATGGTGATTAAATTAGTCGCTATGCGATGTGCGGACAACGATTTGTCTAAGTTTGACATGAAATATAAAATTAAATACGGAATTGTGGATACATGACGTACACATAGGGTGATAGAATAGGACCAGAACTTCTGTATTATACCACCCAAGTTACCGTAAAAACTTAGGTTTTGGAAATATGGGTGATTAAATTAGTCGCTAGGCGATGTAAGGACAACGATTTGTCTAAGTGTGACATGAAAAATAAAATAAATACGGAAGTGTGCCAACATGACGTACACATAGGATGATAGAATAGGTCCTGAAATTTAGTATTATACCACCCAAGTTACCGTAAAAACTTAGGTTTTGGAAATATGGGTGATAAAATTAGTCGCTATGCGATGTGCGGACAACGATTTGTCTAAGTATGACATGAAATATAATAATAAATACGGAGGTGTGCCACCATTACGTACATATAGGGTGATAGAATAGGACCAGAACTTCTGTATTATACCACCCAAGTTACCGTAAAAACTTAGGTTTTGGAAATATGGCTGATTAAAGTAGTCGCATTGAGATGTGCGGACAGAGATTTGTCGAAGTTTGACACGAAATATAAAAAAATAAGGGGGTGTGCCAACATGACGTACACATAGGATGATAGAATAGGTCCAGAACTTTAGTACTATACCACCCAAGTTACCGTAAAAACTTAGGTTTTGGAAATATGGCTGATTAAAGTAGTCGCATTGAGATGTGCGGACAGCGATTTGTCAAAGTACGACATAAAAAATAAAATAAATACGGAAGTGTGCCAACATGACGTACACATAGGATGATAGAATAGGACCAGAACTTTAGTACTATACCACCCAAGTTACCTTAAAAACTTAGGTTTTGGAAATATGGGTGATTAAATTAGTCGCTATGCGATGTGCGGACAACGATTTGTCTAAGTATGACATGAAGTATAATAATTAATACGGAGGTGTGCCAACATTACGTACACGTAGGGTGATAGAATAGGACCAGAACTTCTGTATTATACCACCCAAGTTACCGTAAAAACTTAGGTTTTGGAAATATAGCTGATTAAAGTAGTCGCATTGAGATGTGCGGACAGAGATTTGTCAAAGTTTGACACGAAATATAAAAAAAATACGGAGGTGTGCCAACATGACGTACACATTGGATGATAGAATAGGTCCAGAACTTTAGTACTATACCACCCAAGTTACCGTAAAAACTTAGGTTTTGGAAATATGGCTTATTAAAGTAGTCGCATTGAGATGTGCGGACAGCGATTTGTCTAAGTTTGACATGAAATATAAAAATAAATACGGAATTTTGGATACATGACGTACACATTGCGTGATAGAATAGGATTAGAACTATATTATTATACCACTCAGGTTACCGTCAAAACTTAGGTTTTGTAAATACGGGTGATTAAAGTAGTCGCATTGAGATGTGCTGACAGCGATTTGTCTAAGTTTGACATGTAATATAAAAATAAATACGGAATTGTGGATACATGACGTACACAAAGGGTGATAGAATAGGACCAGAACGTCTGTATTATACCACCCAAGTTACCGTAAAAACTTAGGTTTTGGAAATATGGGTGATTAAATTAGTCGCTATGCGATGTGCGGACAACGATTTGTCTAAGTTTGACATGAAATATGAAAATAAATACGGAGGTGTGCCAACATTACGTACACGTAGGATGAAAGAATAGGACCAGAACTTTAGTACTATACCACCCAAGTTACCTTAAAAACTTAGGTTTTGGAAATATGGGTGATTAAATTAGTCGCTATGCGATGTGCGGACAACGATTTGTCTAAGTATGACATAAAATATAATAATAAATAAGGAGGTGTGCCAACATTACATACACATAGGATGATAGAATAGGTCCAGAACTTTAGTACTATACCACCCAAGTTACCGTAAAAACTTAGGTTTTGGAAATATGGCTGATTAAAGTAGTCGCATTGAGATGTGCGGACAGCGATTTGTCTAAGTTTGACATGAAATATAAAAATAAATACGGAATTGTGGACACATGACGTACACATAGGGTGATAGAATAGGACCAGAACTTTAGTACTATACCACCCAAGTTACCTTAAAAACTTAGGTTTTGGAAATACGGGTGATTAAAATAGTCGCTTTGGATGTGTGGACAGTGATCTTCCTAAGTTTGACATAAAACATAAAATAAATACGGCAGTGTGTCAGCATGACGTACACGTAGGGTGATGAAATAGGACCAGAACGTCTGTATTATACCACCCAAGTTACCGTAAAAACTTAGGTTTTGGAAATATGGCTGATTAAAGTAGTCGCATTGAGATGTGTGGACAGCGATTTGTCAAAGTATGACATGAAAAATAAAATAAATACGGAAGTGTGCCAACATGACGTACACATAGGATGATAGAATAGGTCCTGAAATTTAGTATTATACCACCCAAGTTACCTTAAAAACTTAGGTTTTGGAAATATGGGTGATTAAATTAGTCGCTATGCGATGTGCGGACAACGATTTGTCTAAGTTTGACATGAAATATAAAAATAAATACGGAATTGTGGATACATGACGTACACATAGGGTGATAGAATAGGACCAGAACTTCTGTATTATACCACCCAAGTTACCGTAAAAACTTAGGCTTTGGAAATATGGGTGATTAAATTAGTCGCTATGCGATGTGCGGACAACGATTTGTCTAAGTATGACATGAAAAATAAAATAAATACGGAAGTGTGCCAACATGACGTACACATAGGATGATAGAATAGGTCCTGAAATTTAGTATTATACCACCCAAGTTACCGTAAAAACTTAGGTTTTGGAAATATGGGTGATTAAATTAGTCGCTATGCGATGTGCGGACAACGATTTGTCTAAGTATGACATGAAATATAATAATAAATACGGAGGTGTGCCAACATTACGTACATATAGGGTGATAGAATAGGACCAGAACTTCTGTATTATACCACCCAAGTTACCGTAAAAACTTAGGTTTTGGAAATATGGGTGATTAAATTAGTCGCTATGCGATGTGCGGACAAAGATTTGTCTAAAAACTTAGGTTTTGGAAATATGGGTGATTAAAGTAGTCGCATTGAGATGTGCGGACAGCGATTTGTCAAAGTATGACATGAAAAATAAAATAAATACGGAAGTGTGCCAACATGACGTACACATAGGATGATAGAATAGGTCCTGAAATTTAGTATTATACCACCCAAGTTACCTTAAAAACTTAGGTTTTGGAAATATGGGTGATTAAATTAGTCGCTATGCGATGTGCGGACAACGATTTGTCTAAGTTTGACATGAAATATAAAAATAAATACGGAATTGTGGATACATGACGTACACATAGGGTGATAGAATAGGACCAGAACTTCTGTATTATACCACCCAAGTTACCGTAAAAACTTAGGCTTTGGAAATATGGGTGATTAAATTAGTCGCTATGCGATGTGCGGACAACGATTTGTCTAAGTATGACATGAAAAATAAAATAAATACGGAAGTGTGCCAACATGACGTACACATAGGATGATAGAATAGGTCCTGAAATTTTGTATTATACCACCCAAGTTACCGTAAAAACTTAGGTTTTGGAAATATGGGTGATTAAATTAGTCGCTATGCGATGTGCGGACAACGATTTGTCTAAGTATGACATGAAATATAATAATAAATACGGAGGTGTGCCAACATTACGTACATATAGGGTGATAGAATAGGACCAGAACTTCTGTATTATACCACCCAAGTTACCGTAAAAACTTAGGTTTTGGAAATATGGCTGATTAAAGTAGTCGCATTGAGATGTGCGGACAGCGATTTGTCAAAGTATGACATGAAAAATAAAATAAATACGGAAGTGAGCCAACATGACGTACACATAGGATGAAAGAATAGGACCAGAACTTTAGTACTATACCACCCAAGTTACCGTAAAAACTTAGGTTTTGGAAATATGGGTGATTAAATTAGTCGCTATGCGATGTGCGGACAACGATTTGTCTAAATTTGACACGAAATATAAAAAAAATACGGAGGTGTGCCAACATGACGTACACATAGGATGATAGAATAGGTCCAGAACTTTAGCACTATACCACCCAAGTTACCGTAAAAACTTAGGTTTTGGATATATGGCTGATTAAATTAGTCGCATTGAGATGTGCGGACAGCGATTTGTCAAAGTATGACATGAAAAATAAAATAAATACGGAAGTGTGCCAACATGACGTACACATAGGATGATAGAATAGGTCCAGAACTTTAGTACTATACCACCCAAGTTACCGTAAAAACTTAGGTTTTGGAAATATGGGTGATTAAATTAGTCGCTATGCGATGTGCGGACAACGATTTGTCTAAGTTTGACATGAAATATGAAAATAAATACGGAGGTGTGCCAACATTACGTACACGTAGGATGAAAGAATAGGACCAGAACTTTAGTACTATACCACCCAAGTTACCTTAAAAACTTAGGTTTTGGAAATATGGGTGATTAAATTAGTCGCTATGCGATGTGCGGACAACGATTTGTCTAAGTATGACATAAAATATAATAATAAATAAGGAGGTGTGCCAACATTACGTACACATAGGATGATAGAATAGGTCCAGAACTTTAGTACTATACCACCCAAGTTACCGTAAAAACTTAGGTTTTGGAAATATGGCTGATTAAAGTAGTCGCATTGAGATGTGCGGACAGCGATTTGTCTAAGTTTGACATGAAATATAAAAATAAATACAGAATTGTGGACACATGACGTACACATAGGGTGATAGAATAGGACCAGAACCTTAGTACTATACCACCCAAGTTACCTTAAAAACTTAGGTTTTGGAAATACGGGTGATTAAAATAGTCGCTTTGGATGTGTGGACAGTGATCTTCCTAAGTTTGACATAAAACATAAAATAAATACGGCAGTGTGTCAGCATGACGTACACGTAGGGTGATGAAATAGGACCAGAACGTCTGTATTATACCACCCAAGTTACCGTAAAAACTTAGGTTTTGGAAATATGGCTGATTAAAGTAGTCGCATTGAGATGTGCGGACAGCGATTTGTCTAAGTTTGACATGAAATATAAAAATAAATACGGAATTTTGGATACATGACGTACACATTGCGTGATAGATTAGGATTAGAACTATATTATTATACCACTCAGGTTACCGTCAAAACTTAGGTTTTGTAAATACGGGTGATTAAAGTAGTCGCATTGAGATGTGCTGACAGCGATTTGTCTAAGTTTGACATGTAATATAAAAATAAATACGGAATTGTGGATACATGACGTACACATAGGGTGATAGAATAGGACCAGAACGTCTGTATTATACCACCCAAGTTACCGTAAAAACTTAGGTTTTGGAAATATGGGTGATTAAATTAGTCGCTATGCGATGTGCGGACAACGATTTGTCTAAGTTTGACATGAAATATGAAAATAAATACGGAGGTGTGCCAACATTACGTACACGTAGGATGAAAGAATAGGACCAGAACTTTAGTACTATACCACCCAAGTTACCTTAAAAACTTAGGTTTTGGAAATATGGGTGATTAAATTAGTCGCTATGCGATGTGCGGACAACGATTTGTCTAAGTATGACATAAAATATAATAATAAATAAGGAGGTGTGCCAACATTACGTACACATAGGATGATAGAATAGGTCCAGACCTTTAGTACTATACCACCCAAGTTACCGTAAAAACTTAGGTTTTGGAAATATGGCTGATTAAAGTAGTCGCATTGAGATGTGCGGACAGCGATTTGTCTAAGTTTGACATGAAATATAAAAATAAATACGGAATTGTGGACACATGACGTACACATAGGGTGATAGAATAGGACCAGAACTTTAGTACTATACCACCCAAGTTACCTTAAAAACTTAGGTTTTGGAAATACGGGTGATTAAAATAGTCGCTTTGGATGTGTGGACAGTGATCTTCCTAAGTTTGACATAAAACATAAAATAAATACGGCAGTGTGTCAGCATGACGTACACGTAGGGTGATGAAATAGGACCAGAACGTCTGTATTATACCACCCAAGTTACCGTAAAAACTTAGGTTTTGGAAATATGGCTGATTAAAGTAGTCGCATTGAGATGTGCGGACAGCGATTTGTCTAAGTTTGACATGAAATATAAAAATAAATACGGAATTTTGGATACATGACGTACACATTGCGTGATAGAATAGGATTAGAACTATATTATTATACCACTCAGGTTACCGTCAAAACTTAGGTTTTGTAAATACGGGTGATTAAAGTAGTCGCATTGAGATGTGCTGACAGCGATTTGTCTAAGTTTGACATGTAATATAAAAATAAATACGGAATTGTGGATACATGACGTACACATAGGGTGATAGAATAGGACCAGAACGTCTGTATTATACCACCCAAGTTACCGTAAAAACTTAGGTTTTGGAAATATGGGTGATTAAATTAGTCGCTATGCGATGTGCGGACAACGATTTGTCTAAGTTTGACATGAAATATGAAAATAAATACGGAGGTTTGCCAACATTACGTACACGTAGGATGAAAGAATAGGACCAGAACTTTAGTACTATACCACCCAAGTTACCTTAAAAACTTAGGTTTTGGAAATATGGGTGATTAAATTAGTCGCTATGCGATGTGCGGACAACGATTTGTCTAAGTATGACATAAAATATAATAATAAATAAGGAGGTGTGCCAACATTACGTACACATAGGATGATAGAATAGGTCCAGAACTTTAGTACTATACCACCCAAGTTACCGTAAAAACTTAGGTTTTGGAAATATGGCTGATTAAAGTAGTCGCATTGAGATGTGCGGACAGCGATTTGTCTAAGTTTGACATGAAATATAAAAATAAATACGGAATTGTGGACACATGACGTACACATAGGGTGATAGAATAGGACCAGAACTTTAGTACTATACCACCCAAGTTACCTTAAAAACTTAGGTTTTGGAAATACGGGTGATTAAAATAGTCGCTTTGGATGTGTGGACAGTGATCTTCCTAAGTTTGACATAAAACATAAAATAAATACGGCAGTGTGTCAGCATGACGTACACGTAGGGTGATGAAATAGGACCAGAACGTCTGTATTATACCACCCAAGTTACCGTAAAAACTTAGGTTTTGGAAATATGGCTGATTAAAGTAGTCGCATTGAGATGTGCGGACAGCGATTTGTCAAAGTATGACATGAAAAATAAAATAAATACGGAAGTGTGCCAACATGACGTACACATAGGATGATAGAATAGGTCCTGAAATTTAGTATTATACCACCCAAGTTACCTTAAAAACTTAGGTTTTGGAAATATGGGTGATTAAATTAGTCGCTATGCGATGTGCGGACAACGATTTGTCTAAGTTTGACATGAAATATAAAAATAAATACGGAATTGTGGATACATGACGTACACATAGGGTGATAGAATAGGACCAGAACTTCTGTATTATACCACCCAAGTTACCGTAAAAACTTAGGCTTTGGAAATATGGGTGATTAAATTAGTCGCTATGCGATGTGCGGACAACGATTTGTCTAAGTATGACATGAAAAATAAAATAAATACGGAAGTGTGCCAACATGACGTACACATAGGATGATAGAATAGGTCCTGAAATTTAGTATTATACCACCCAAGTTACCGTAAAAACTTAGGTTTTGGAAATATGGGTGATTAAATTAGTCGCTATGCGATGTGCGGACAACGATTTGTCTAAGTATGACATGAAATATAATAATAAATACGGAGGTGTGCCAACATTACGTACATATAGGGTGATAGAATAGGACCAGAACTTCTGTATTATACCACCCAAGTTACCGTAAAAACTTAGGTTTTGGAAATATGGGTGATTAAATTAGTCGCTATGCGATGTGCGGACAACGATTTGTCTAAAAACTTAGGTTTTGGAAATATGGGTGATTAAAGTAGTCGCATTGAGATGTGCGGATAGCGATTTGTCAAAGTATGACATGAAAAATAAAATAAATACGGAAGTGTGCCAACATGACGTACACATAGGATGATAGAATAGGTCCTGAAATTTAGTATTATACCACCCAAGTTACCTTAAAAACTTAGGTTTTGGAAATATGGGTGATTAAATTAGTCGCTATGCGATGTGCGGACAACGATTTGTCTAAGTTTGACATGAAATATAAAAATAAATACGGAATTGTGGATACATGACGTACACATAGGGTGATAGAATAGGACCAGAACTTCTGTATCATACCACCCAAGTTACCGTAAAAACTTAGGCTTTGGAAATATGGGTGATTATATTAGTCGCTATGCGATGTGCGGACAACGATTTGTCTAAGTATGACATGAAAAATAAAATAAATACGGAAGTGTGCCAACATGACGTACACATAGGATGATAGAATAGGTCCTGAAATTTAGTATTATACCACCCAAGTTACCGTAAAAACTTAGGTTTTGGAAATATGGGTGATTAAATTAGTCGCTATGCGATGTGCGGACAACGATTTGTCTAAGTATGACATGAAATATAATAATAAATACGGAGGTGTGCCAACATTACGTACATATAGGGTGATAGAATAGGACCAGAACTTCTGTATTATACCACCCAAGTTACCGTAAAAACTTAGGTTTTGGAAATATGGCTGATTAAAGTAGTCGCATTGAGATGTGCGGAGAGCGATTTGTCAAAGTATGACATGAAAAATAAAATAAATACGGAAGTGAGCCAACATGACGTACACATAGGATGAAAGAATAGGACCAGAACTTTAGTACTATACCACCCAAGTTACTGTAAAAACTTAGGTTTTGGAAATATGGCTGATTAAATTAGTCGCATTGAGATGTGCAGACAGCGATTTGTCAAAGTATGACATGAAAAATAATATAAATACGGAAGTGTGCCAACATGACGTACACATAGGATGATAGAATAGGTCCAGAACTTTAGTACTATACCACCCAAGTTACCGTAAAAACTTAGGTTTTGGAAATATGGCTGATTAAAGTAGTCGCATTGAGATGTGCGGACAGCGATTTGTCGAAGTTTGACACGAAATATAAAAAAAATACGGAAGTGTTCCAACATGACGTACACATAGTATGAAAGAATAGGTCCAGAACTTTAGTACTATACCACCCAAGTTACCGTAAAAACTTAGGTTTTGGAAATATGGGTGATTAAAATAGTCGCTATGCGATGTGCGGATAACGATTTGTCTAAGTTTGACATGAAATATAAAAATAAATACGGAATTGTGGATACATGACGTACACATAGGGTGATAGAATAAGTCCTGAAATTTAGTATTATACCATATTATACCACCCAAGTTACCGTAAAAACTTAGGTTTTGGAAATATGGGTGATTAAATTAGTCGCTATGCGATGTGCGGACAACGATTTGTCTAAGTATAACATGAAAAATAAAATAAATACGGAAGTGTGCCAACATGACGTACACATAGGATGATAGAATAGGTCCTGAAATTTAGTATTATACCACCCAAGTTACCGTAAAAACTTAGGTTTTGGAAATATGGGTGATTAAATTAGTCGCTATGCGAAGTGCGGACAACGATTTGTCTAAGTATGACATGAAATATAATAATAAATACGGAGGTGTGCCAACATTACGTACATATAGGGTGATAGAATAGGACCAGAACTTCTGTATTATACCACCCAAGTTACCGTAAAAACTTAGGTTTTGGAAATATGGGTGATTAAATTAGTCGCTATGCGTTGTGCGGACAACGATTTATCTAAAAACTTAGGTTTTGGAAATATGGCTGATTAAAGTAGTCGCATTGAGATGTGCGGACAACGATTTGTCAAAGTATGACATGAAAAATAAAATAAATACGGAAGTGTGCCAACATGACGTACACATAGGATGATAGAATAGGTCCTGAAATTTAGTATTATACCACCCAAGTTACCTTAAAAACTTAGGTTTTGGAAATATGGGTGATTAAATTAGTCGCTATGCGATGTGCGGACAACGATTTGTCTAAGTTTGACATGAAATAAAAAAATAAATACGGAATTGTGGATACATGACGTACACATAGGGGTACACGTAGGGTGATAGAATAGGACCAGAACTTCTGTATTATACCACCCAAGTTACCGTAAAAACTTAGGTTTTGGAAATATGGCTAATTATATATTCGCATTGAGATGTGCGGACAGCGATTTGTCAAAGTATGACATGAAAAAAAAAATAAATAAGGAAGTGTGCCAACATGACGTACACATAGGATGAAAGAATAGGACAAGATCTTTAGTACTATACCACCCAAGTTACCGTAAAAACTTAGGTTTTGGAAATACGGGTGATTAAATTAGTCGCTATGCGATTTGCGGACAACGATTTGTCTAAGTTTGACATGAAATATAAAAATAAATAAGGAGGTGTGCCAGCATGACGTACACATAGGATGATAGAATAGGTCCTGAAATTTAGTATTATACCACCCAAGTTAACTTAAAAACTTAGGTTTTGGAAATATAGGTGATTAAATTAGTCGCTATGCGATGTGCGGACAACGATTTTTCTAAGTTTGACATGAAATATAAAAATAAATACGGAATTTTGGATACATGACATACACATTGGGTGATAGAATAGGATTAGAACTATATTATTATACGACTCAGGTTACCGTCAAAACTTAGGTTTTGGAATTACGGGTGATTAAAATAGTCGCTTTGGATGTGTGGACAGTGATCCACCTAAGTTTGACATAAAATATAAAATAAATACGACAGTGTGTCAGCATGACGTACACGTAGGATGAAAGAATAGGACCAGAACTTTAGTATTATACCACCCAAGTTACCCGTAAAAACTTAGGTTTTAGAAATATGGCTGATTAAAGTAGTCGCATTGAGATGTGCGGACAGCGATTTGTCAAAGTATGACATGAAAAATAAAATAAATACGGAAGTGTGCCAACATGACGTACACATAGAATGAAAGAATAGGTCCAGAACTTTAGTACTATACCACCCAAGTTACCGTAAAAACTTAGGTTTTGGAAATATGGGTGATTAAATTAGTCGCTATGCGATGTGCGGACAACGATTTGTCTAAGTTTGACATGAAATATAAAAATAAATACGGAATTTTGGATACATGACGTACACATTGGGTGATAGAATAGGATTAGAACTATATTATTATACCACTCAGGTTACCGTCAAAACTTAGGTTTTGGAAATACGGGTGATTTAAATAGTCGCTTTGGATGTGTGGAGAGCGATCCACCTAATTTTGACATAAAATATAAAATAAATACGGGAGTGTGTCAGCATGACGTACACGTAGGATGAAAGAATAGGACCAGAACTTTAGTATTATACCACCCAAGTTACCTTAAAAACTTAGGTTTTGGAAATATGGGTGATTAAATTAGTCGCTATGCGATGTGCGGACAACGATTTGTCTAAGTTTGACATTAAATATAAAAATAAATACGGAATTGTGGATACATGACGTACACATAGGGTGATAAAATAGGACCAGAACTTCTGTATTATACCACCCAAGTTACCGTAAAAACTTAGGTTTTGGAAATATGGCTAATTAAAGTAGTCGCATTGAGATGTGCGGACAGAGATTTGTCTAAGTTTGACATGAAATATAAAAAAATACGGAGGTGCTCCAACATGACGTACACATAGGATGATGGAATTGGACCAGAACTCCTGTATTATACCACCCAAGTTACCGTAAAAACTTACGTTTTGGAAGTATGGCTGATTAAAGTAGTCGCATTGAGATGTGCGGACAGAGATTTGTCGAAGTTTGACACGAAATATAAAAAAATACGGAGGTGTGCCAACATGTAGTAAACATAGGATGATAGAATAGGTCCAGAACTTTAGTACTATACCACCCAAGTTACCTTAAAAACTTAGGTTTTGGAAATACGGGTGATTAAATTAGTCGCTATGCAATGTGCGGACAACGATTTGTCTAAGTTTGACATGAAATATAAAAATAAATACGGAATTGTGGATACATGACGTACACATAGGGTAATTTAATAGGACCAGAACTTCTGTATTATACCACCCAAGTTACCGTAAAAACTTAGGTTTTGGAAATATGGCTGATTAAAGTAGTCGCATTGAGATGTGCGGACAGCGATTTTTCAAAGTATGACATGAAAAATAAAATAAATACGGAAGTGTGCCAACATGACGTACACATAGGAATATAGAATAGGTCCTGAAATTTAGTATTATACAACCCAAGTTACCTTAAAAACTTAGGTTTTGGAAATATGGGTGATTAAATTAGTCGCTATGCGATGTGCGGACAACGATTTGTCTAAGTTTGACATTAAATATAAAAATAAATACGGAATTGTGGATACATGACGTACACATAGGGTGATAAAATAGGACCAGAACTTCTGTATTATACCACCCAAGTTACCGTAAAAACTTAGGTTTTGGAAATATGGGTGATTAAATTAGTCGCTATGCGATGTGCGGACAACGATTTGTCTAAGTATGACATGAAATATAAAAATTAATACGGAATTGTGTATACATGACGTACACATAGGGTGATAGAATAGGACCAGAACTTCTGTATTATACCACCCAAAATACCGTAAAAACTTAGGTTTTGGAAATATGGCTGATTAAAGTAGTCGCATTGAGATGTGCGGACAGCGATTTGTCAAAGTATGACATGAAAAATAAAATAAATACGGAAGTGTGCCAACATGACGTACACATAGGATGATAGAATAGGTCCTGAAATTTAGTATTATACCACCCAAGTTACCTTAAAAACTTAGGTTTTGGAAATATGGGTGATTAAATTAGTCGCTATGCGATGTGCGGACAACGATTTGTCTAAGTTTGACATGAAATATAAAAATAAATACGGAATTGTGGATACATGAAGTACACATAGGGTGATAGAATAGGACCAGAACTTCTGTATTATACCACCCAAGTTACCGTAAAAACTTAGGTTTTGGAAATATGGCTGATTAAAGTAGTCGCATTGAGATGTGCAGACAGCGATTTGTCAAAGTATGACATGAAAAATAAAATAAATACGGAAGTGTGCCAACATGACGTACACATAGGATGATAGAATAGGTCCTGAAATTTAGTATTATACCACCCAAGTTACCGTAAAAACTTAGGTTTTGGAAATATGGCTCATTAAAGTAGTCGCATTGAGATGTGCGGACAGCGATTTGTCAAAGTATGACATGAAAAATAAAATAAATACGGAAGTGTGCCAACATGACGTACACATAGGATGAAAGAATAGGTCTAGAACTTTAGTACTATACCACCCAAGTTACCGTAAAAACTTAGGTTTTGGAAATATGGGTGATTAAATTAGTCGCTATGCGATGTGCGGACAACGATTTGTCTAAGTTTGACATGAAATATAAAAATAAATACGGAATTTTGGATACATGACGTACACATTGGGTGATAGAATAGGATTAGAACTATATTATTATACCACTCAGGTTACCGTCAAAACTTAGGTTTTGGAAATACGGGTGATTTAAATAGTCGCTTTGGATGTGTGGAGAGCGATCCACCTAATTTTGACATAAAATATAAAATAAATACGGGAGTGTGTCAGCATGACGTACACGTAGGATGAAAGAATAGGACCAGAACTTTAGTATTATACCACCCAAGTTACCTTAAAAACTTAGGTTTTGGAAATATGGGTGATTAAATTAGTCGCTATGCGATGTGCGGACAACGATTTGTCTAAGTTTGACATTAAATATAAAAATAAATACGGAATTGTGGATACATGACGTACACATAGGGTGATAAAATAGGACCAGAACTTCTGTATTATACCACCCAAGTTACCGTAAAAACTTAGGTTTTGGAAATATGGCTAATTAAAGTAGTCGCATTGAGATGTGCGGACAGAGATTTGTCTAAGTTTGACATGAAATATAAAAAAATACGGAGGTGCTCCAACATGACGTACACATAGGATGATGGAATTGGACCAGAACTCCTGTATTATACCACCCAAGTTACCGTAAAAACTTACGTTTTGGAAGTATGGCTGATTAAAGTAGTCGCATTGAGATGTGCGGACAGAGATTTGTCGAAGTTTGACACGAAATATAAAAAAATACGGAGGTGTGCCAACATGACGTACACATAGGATGATAGAATAGGTCCAGAACTTTAGTACTATACCACCCAGGTTACCTTAAAAACTTAGGTTTTGGAAATACGGGTGATTAAATTAGTCGCTATGCAATGTGCGGACAACGATTTGTCTAAGTTTGACATGAAATATAAAAATAAATACGGAATTGTGGATACATGACGTACACATAGGGTAATTTAATAGGACCAGAACTTCTGTATTATACCACCCAAGTTACCGTAAAAACTTAGGTTTTGGAAATATGGCTGATTAAAGTAGTCGCATTGAGATGTGCGGACAGCGATTTTTCAAAGTATGACATGAAAAATAAAATAAATACGGAAGTGTGCCAACATGACGTACACATAGGAATATAGAATAGGTCCTGAAATTTAGTATTATACAACCCAAGTTACCTTAAAAACTTAGGTTTTGGAAATATGGGTGATTAAATTAGTCGCTATGCGATGTGCGGACAACGATTTGTCTAAGTTTGACATTAAATATAAAAATAAATACGGAATTGTGGATACATGACGTACACATAGGGTGATAAAATAGGACCAGAACTTCTGTATTATACCACCCAAGTTACCGTAAAAACTTAGGTTTTGGAAATATGGGTGATTAAATTAGTCGCTATGCGATGTGCGGACAACGATTTGTCTAAGTATGACATGAAATATAAAAATTAATACGGAATTGTGTATACATGACGTACACATAGGGTGATAGAATAGGACCAGAACTTCTGTATTATACCACCCAAAATACCGTAAAAACTTAGGTTTTGGAAATATGGCTGATTAAAGTAGTCGCATTGAGATGTGCGGACAGCGATTTGTCAAAGTATGACATGAAAAATAAAATAAATAAGGAAGTGTGCCAACATGACGTACACATAGGATGATAGAATAGGTCCTGAAATTTAGTATTATACCACCCAAGTTACCTTAAAAACTTAGGTTTTGGAAATATGGGTGATTAAATTAGTCGCTATGCGATGTGCGGACAACGATTTGTCTAAGTTTGACATGAAATATAAAAATAAATACGGAATTGTGGATACATGAAGTACACATAGGGTGATAGAATAGGACCAGAACTTCTGTATTATACCACCCAAGTTACCGTAAAAACTTAGGTTTTGGAAATATGGCTGATTAAAGTAGTCGCATTGAGATGTGCAGACAGCGATTTGTCAAAGTATGACATGAAAAATAAAATAAATACGGAAGTGTGCCAACATGACGTACACATAGGATGATAGAATAGGTCCTGAAATTTAGTATTATACCACCCAAGTTACCGTAAAAACTTAGGTTTTGGAAATATGGCTCATTAAAGTAGTCGCATTGAGATGTGCGGACAGCGATTTGTCAAAGTATGACATGAAAAATAAAATAAATACGGAAGTGTGCCAACATGACGTACACATAGGATGAAAGAATAGGTCTAGAACTTTAGTACTATACCACCCAAGTTACCGTAAAAACTTAGGTTTTGGAAATATGGGTGATTAAATTAGTCGCTATGCGATGTGCGGACAACGATTTGTCTAAGTTTGACATGAAATATAAAAATAAATACGGAATTGTGGATACATGACGTACACATAGGATGATAGAATAGGTCCTGAAATTTAGTATTATACCACCCAAGTTACATTAAAAACTTAGGTTTTGGAAATATGGCTGATTAAAGTAGTCGCATTGAGATGTGCGGACAGCGATTTGTCAAAGTATGACATGAAAAATAAAATAAATACGGAAGTGTGCCAACATGACGTACACATAGGATGATAGAATAGGTCCTGAAATTTAATATTATACCACCCAAGTTACCGTAAAAACTTAGGTTTTGGAAATATTGCTGATTAAAGTAGTCGCATTGAGATGTGCGGACAGAGATTTGTCTAAGTTTGACATGAAATATAAAAATAAATACGGAATTGTGGATACATGACGTACACGTAGGGTGATAGAATAGGACCAAAACTTCTGTATTATACCACCCAAGTTACCGTAAAAACTTAGGTTTTGGAAATATGGCTGATTAAAGTAGTCGCATTGAGATGTGCGGACAGCGATTTGTCAAAGTATGACATGAAAAATAAAATAAATACGGAAGTGTGCCAACATGACGTACACATAGGATGATAGAATAAGTCCTGAAATTTAGTATTATACCACCCAAGTTACCTTAAAAACTAGGTTTTGGAAATATGGGTGATTAAATTAGACGCTATGCGATGTGCGGACAACGATTTGTCTAAGTTTGACATTAAATATAAAAATAAATACGGAATTGTGGATACATGACGTACACATAGGGTGATAGAATAGGACCAGAACTTCTGTATTATACCACCCAAGTTACCGTAAAAACTTAGGTTTTGGAAATATGGGTGATTAAATTAGTCGCTATGCGATGTGCGGACAACGATTTGTCGAAGTTTGACACGAAATATAAAAAAAATACGGAGGTGTGCCAACATGACGTACACATAGGATGATAGAATAGGTCCAGAACTTTAGTACTATACCACCCAAGTTACCTTAAAAACTTAGGTTTTGGAAATACGGGTGATTAAAATAGTCGCTTTGGATGTGTGGACAGTGATCCACCTAAGTTTGACATAAAATATAAAATAAATACGGCAGTGTGTCAGCATGACGTAATTGTAGGGCGATGAAATAGGACCAGACCTTCTGTATTATACCACCCAAGTTACCGTAAAAACTTAGGTTTTGGAAATGGCTGATTAAAGTAGTCGCATTGAGATGTTTGGACAGCGATTTGTCAAAGTATGACATGAAAAATAAAATAAATATGGAAGTGTGCCAACATGACGTACACATAAGATGATAAAATAGGTCCAGAACTTTAGTACTATACCACCCAAGTTACCTTAAAAACTTAGGTTTTGGAAATACGGGTGATTAAAATAGTCGCTTTGGATGTGTGGACAGTGATCCACCTAAGTTTGACATAAAATATAAAATAAATACGCGAGTGTTCCAACAAGACGCACACATAGGGTGATAGAAAAGGACCAGAACTTCTGTATTATACCACCCAAGTTACCGTAAAAACTTAGGTTTTGGAAATATGGGTGATTAAAATAGTCGCTATGCGATGTGCGGACAACGATTTGTCTAAGTTTGACATGAAATATAAAAATAAATACGGAATTGTGGATACATGACGTACACATAGGGTGATAGAATAGGTCCTAAAATTTAGTATTATACCATATTATACCACCCAAGTTACCGTAAAAACTTAGGTTTTGGAAATATGGGTGATTAAATTAGTCGCTATGCGATGTGCGGACAACGATTTGTCTAAGTTTGACATGAAATATAAAAATAAATACGGAATTGTGGATACATGACGTACACATAGGGTGATAGAATAGGACCTGAACTTCTGTATTATACCACCCAAGTTACCGTTAAAACTTAGGTTTTGGAAATATGGCTGATTAAAGTAGTCGCATTTAGATGTGCGGACAACGATTTGTCTAGGTATGACATGAAATATAAAAAAATACGGAGGTGTGCTAACATGACGTACACATAGGATGATAGAATAGGTCCAGAACTTTAGTACTATACCACCCAAGTTACCGTAAAAACTTAGGTTTTGGAAATATGGGTGATTAAATTAGTCGCTATGCGATGTGCGGACAACGATTTGTCTAAGTTTGACATGAAATATAAAAATAAATACGGAATTGTGGATACATGACGTACACATAGGGTGATAGAATAGGACCAGAACTTCTGTACTATACCACCCAAGTTACCTTAAAATCTTAGGTTTTGGATATATGGGTGATTAAATTAGTCGCTATGCGATGTGAGGACAACGATTTGTCTAAGTATGACATGAAATATAATAATAAATACGGAGGTGTGCCAACATTACGTACACGTAGGGTGATAGAATAGGACCAGAACTTCTGTATTATACCACCCAAGTTACCGTAAAAACTTAGGTTTTGGAAATATGGCTGATTTAAGTAGTCGCTATGCGATGTGCGGACAACGATTTGTCTAAGTATGACATGAAATATAATAATAAATACGGAGGTGTGCCAACATTACGTACATATAGGGTGATAGAATAGGACCAGAACTTCTGTATTATACCACCCAAGTTACCGTAAAAACTTAGGTTTTGGAAATATGGCTGATTAAAGTAGTCGCATTGAGATGTGCGGACAGAGATTTGTCGAAGTTTGACACGAAATATAAAAAAAATACGGAGGTGTGCCAACATGACGTACACATAGGATGATAGAATAGGTCCAGAACTTTAGTACTATACCACCCAAGTTACCTTAAAAACTTAGGTTTTGGAAATACGGGTGATTAAAATAGTCGCTTTGGATGTGGACAGTGATCCACCTAAGTTTGACATAAAATATAAAATAAATACGGCAGTGTGTCAGCATGACGTACACGTAGGGTGATGAATTAGGACCAGAACCTCTGTATTATACCACCCAAGTTACCGTAAAAACTTAGGTTTTGGAAACATGGCTGATTAAAGTAGTCGCATTGAGATGTGCGGACAGCGATTTGTCAAAGTATGACATGAAATATAAAATAAATACGGCAGTGTGTCAGCATGACGTACACGTAGGATGAAAGAATAGGACCAGAACTTTAGTACTATACCACCCAAGTTACCGTAAAAACTTAGGTTTTGGAAATATGGGTGATTAAAGTAGTCGCATTGAGATGTGCGGACAGAGACTTGTCGAAGTTTGACACGAAATATAAAAAAAATACGGAGGTGTGCCAACATGACGTACACATAGGATGATAGAATAAGTCCAGAACTTTAGTACTATACCACCCAAGTTACCTTAAAAACTTAGGTTTTGGATATATGGGTGATTAAATTAGTCGCTATGCGATGTGAGGACAACGATTTGTCTAAGTATGACATGAAATATAATAATAAATACGGAGGTGTGCCAACATTACGTACACGTAGGGTGATAAAATAGGACCAGAACTTCTGTATTATACCACCCAAGTTACCGTAAAAACTTAGGTTTTGGAAATATGGCTGATTTAAGTAGTCGCTATGCGATGTGCGGACAACGATTTGTCTAAGTATGACATGAAATATAATAATAAATACGGAGGTGTGCCAACATTAAGTACATATAGGGTGATAGAATAGGACCAGAACTTCTGTATTATACCACCCAAGTTACCGTAAAAACTTAGGTTTTGGAAACATGGCTGATTAAAGTAGTCGCATTGAGATGTGCGGACAGAGATTTGTCGAAGTTTGACACGAAATATAAAAAAATACGGAGGTGTGCCAACATGACGTACACATAGGATGATAGAATAGGTCCAGAACTTTAGTACTATACCACCCAAATTACCTTAAAAACTTAGGTTTTGGAAATACGGGTGATTAAAATAGTCGCTTTGGATGTGTGGACAGTGATCCACCTAAGTTTGACATAAAATATAAAATAAATACGGCAGTGTGTCAGCATGACGTACACGTAGGGTGATGAATTAGGACCAGAACCTCTGTATTATACCACCCAAGTTACCGTAAAAACTTAGGTTTTGGAAACATGGCTGATTAAAGTAGTCGCATTGAGATGTGCGGACAGCGATTTGTCAAAGTATGACATGAAATATAAAATAAATACGGAGGTGTGCCAACATGACGTACACATAGGATGATAGAATAGGTCCAGAACTTTAGTACTATACCACCCAAGTTACCTTAAAAACTTAGGTTTTGGAAATACGGGTGATTAAAATAGTCGCTTTGGATGTGTGGACAGTGATCCACCTAAGTTTGACATAAAATATAAAATAAATACGGCAGTGTGTCAGCATGACGTAATTGTAGGGCGATGAAATAGGACCAGACCTTCTGTATTATACCACCCAAGTTACCGTAAAAACTTAGGTTTTGGAAATGGCTGATTAAAGTAGTCGCATTGAGATGTTTGGACAGCGATTTGTCAAAGTATGACATGAAAAATAAAATAAATATGGAAGTGTGCCAACATGACGTACACATAAGATGATAAAATAGGTCCAGAACTTTAGTACTATACCACCCAAGTTACCTTAAAAACTTAGGTTTTGGAAATACGGGTGATTAAAATAGTCGCTTTGGATGTGTGGACAGTGATCCACCTAAGTTTGACATAAAATATAAAATAAATACGCGAGTGTTCCAACAAGACGCACACATAGGGTGATAGAAAAGGACCAGAACTTCTGTATTATACCACCCAAGTTACCGTAAAAACTTACGTTTTGGAAATATGGGTGATTAAAATAGTCGCTATGCGATGTGCGGACAACGATTTGTCTAAGTTTGACATGAAATATAAAAATAAATACGGAATTGTGGATACATGACGTACACATAGGGTGATAGAATAGGTCCTAAAATTTAGTATTATACCATATTATACCACCCAAGTTACCGTAAAAACTTAGGTTTTGGAAATATGGGTGATTAAATTAGTCGCTATGCGATGTGCGGACAACGATTTGTCTAAGTTTGACATGAAATATAAAAATAAATACGGAATTGTGGATACATGACGTACACATAGGGTGATAGAATAGGACCTGAACTTCTGTATTATACCACCCAAGTTACCGTTAAAACTTAGGTTTTGGAAATATGGCTGATTAAAGTAGTCGCATTTAGATGTGCGGACAACGATTTGTCTAGGTATGACATGAAATATAAAAAAATACGGAGGTGTGCTAACATGACGTACACATAGGATGATAGAATAGGTCCAGAACTTTAGTACTATACCACCCAAGTTACCGTAAAAACTTAGGTTTTGGAAATATGGGTGATTAAATTAGTCGCTATGCGATGTGCGGACAACGATTTGTCTAAGTTTGACATGAAATATAAAAATAAATACGGAATTGTGGATACATGACGTACACATAGGGTGATAGAATAGGACCAGAACTTCTGTACTATACCACCCAAGTTACCTTAAAATCTTAGGTTTTGGATATATGGGTGATTAAATTAGTCGCTATGCGATGTGAGGACAACGATTTGTCTAAGTATGACATGAAATATAATAATAAATACGGAGGTGTGCCAACATTACGTACACGTAGGGTGATAGAATAGGACCAGAACTTCTGTATTATACCACCCAAGTTACCGTAAAAACTTAGGTTTTGGAAATATGGCTGATTTAAGTAGTCGCTATGCGATGTGCGGACAACGATTTGTCTAAGTATGACATGAAATATAATAATAAATACGGAGGTGTGCCAACATTACGTACATATAGGGTGATAGAATAGGACCAGAACTTCTGTATTATACCACCCAAGTTACCGTAAAAACTTAGGTTTTGGAAATATGGCTGATTAAAGTAGTCGCATTGAGATGTGCGGACAGAGATTTGTCGAAGTTTGACACGAAATATAAAAAAAATACGGAGGTGTGCCAACATGACGTACACATAGGATGATAGAATAGGTCCAGAACTTTAGTACTATACCACCCAAGTTACCTTAAAAACTTAGGTTTTGGAAATACGGGTGATTAAAATAGTCGCTTTGGATGTGGACAGTGATCCACCTAAGTTTGACATAAAATATAAAATAAATACGGCAGTGTGTCAGCATGACGTACACGTAGGGTGATGAATTAGGACCAGAACCTCTGTATTATACCACCCAAGTTACCGTAAAAACTTAGGTTTTGGAAACATGGCTGATTAAAGTAGTCGCATTGAGATGTGCGGACAGCGATTTGTCAAAGTATGACATGAAATATAAAATAAATATGGCAGTGTGTCAGCATGACGTACACGTAGGATGAAAGAATAGGACCAGAACTTTAGTACTATACCACCCAAGTTACCGTAAAAACTTAGGTTTTGGAAATATGGGTGATTAAAGTAGTCGCATTGAGATGTGCGGACAGAGACTTGTCGAAGTTTGACACGAAATATAAAAAAAATACGGAGGTGTGCCAACATGACGTACACATAGGATGATAGAATAAGTCCAGAACTTTAGTACTATACCACCCAAGTTACCTTAAAAACTTAGGTTTTGGATATATGGGTGATTAAATTAGTCGCTATGCGATGTGAGGACAACGATTTGTCTAAGTATGACATGAAATATAATAATAAATACGGAGGTGTGCCAACATTACGTACACGTAGGGTGATAGAATAGGACCAGAACTTCTGTATTATACCACCCAAGTTACCGTAAAAACTTAGGTTTTGGAAATATGGCTGATTTAAGTAGTCGCTATGCGATGTGCGGACAACGATTTGTCTAAGTATGACATGAAATATAATAATAAATACGGAGGTGTGCCAACATTAAGTACATATAGGGTGATAGAATAGGACCAGAACTTCTGTATTATACCACCCAAGTTACCGTAAAAACTTAGGTTTTGGAAACATGGCTGATTAAAGTAGTCGCATTGAGATGTGCGGACAGAGATTTGTCGAAGTTTGACACGAAATATAAAAAAATACGGAGGTGTGCCAACATGACGTACACATAGGATGATAGAATAGGTCCAGAACTTTAGTACTATACCACCCAAGTTACCTTAAAAACTTAGGTTTTGGAAATACGGGTGATTAAAATAGTCGCTTTGGATGTGTGGACAGTGATCCACCTAAGTTTGACATAAAATATAAAATAAATACGGCAGTGTGTCAGCATGACGTACACGTAGGGTGATGAATTAGGACCAGAACCTCTGTATTATACCACCCAAGTTACCGTAAAAACTTAGGTTTTGGAAACATGGCTGATTAAAGTAGTCGCATTGAGATGTGCGGACAGCGATTTGTCAAAGTATGACATGAAATATAAAATAAATACGGCAGTGTGTCAGCATGACGTACACGTAGGATGAAAGAATAGGACCAGAACTTTAGTACTATACCACCCAAGTTACCGTAAAAACTTAGGTTTTGGAAATATGGGTGATTAAAGTAGTCGCATTGAGATGTGCGGACAGAGACTTGTCGAAGTTTGACACGAAATATAAAAAAAATACGGAGGTGTGCCAACATGACGTACACATAGGATGATAGAATAAGTCCAGAACTTTAGTACTATACCACCCAAGTTACCTTAAAAACTTAGGTTTTGGATATATGGGTGATTAAATTAGTCGCTATGCGATGTGAGGACAACGATTTGTCTAAGTATGACATGAAATATAATAATAAATACGGAGGTGTGCCAACATTACGTACACGTAGGGTGATAGAATAGGACCAGAACTTCTGTATTATACCACCCAAGTTACCGTAAAAACTTAGGTTTTGGAAATATGGCTGATTAAAGTAGTCGCTATGCGATGTGCGGACAACGATTTGTCTAAGTATGACATGAAATATAATAATAAATACGGAGGTGTGCCAACATTACGTACATATAGGGTGATAGAATAGGACCAGAACTTCTGTATTATACCACCCAAGTTACCGTAAAAACTTAGGTTTTGGAAATATGGCTGATTAAAGTAGTCGCATTGAGATGTGCGGACAGAGATTTGTCGAAGTTTGACACGAAATATAAAAAAAATACGGAGGTGTGCCAACATGACGTACACATAGGATGATAGAATAGGTCCAGAACTTTAGTACTATACCACCCAAGTTACCTTAAAAACTTAGGTTTTGGAAATACGGGTGATTAAAATAGTCCCTTTGGATGTGTGGACAGTGATCCACCTAAGTTTGACATAAAATATAAAATAAATACGGCAGTGTGTCAGCATGACGTACACGTAGGGTGATGAAATAGGACCAGAACCTCTGTATTATACCACCCAAGTTACCGTAAAAACTTAGGTTTTGGAAACATGGCTGATTAAAGTAGTCGCATTGAGATGTGCGGACAGCGATTTGTCAAAGTATGACATGAAATATAAAATAAATACGGCAGTGTGTCAGCATGACGTACACGTAGGGTGATGAAATAGGACCAGAACTTCTTTATTATACCACCCAAGTTACCGTAAAAACTTAGGTTTTGGAAATATGGGTGATTAAATTAGTCGCTATGCGATGTGCGGACAACGATTTGTCTAAGTTTGACACGAAATATAAAAAATAAATACGGAATTGTGGATACATGACGTACACGTAAGGTGATAGAATAGGACCAGAACTTCTGTATTATACCACCCAAGTTACCGTAAAAACTTAGGTTTTGGAAATACGGGTGATTAAAATAGTCGCCTTGGATGTGTGGACAGTGATCCACCTAAGTTTGACATAAAATATAAAATAAATACGGCAGTGTGTCAGCATGACGTACACGTAGGGTGATGAAATAGGACCAGAACCTCTGTATTATACCACCCAAGTTACCGTAAAAACTTAGGTTTTGGAAACATGGCTGATTAAAGTAGTCGCATTGAGATGTGCGGACAGCGATTTGTCAAAGTATGACATGAAAAATAAAATAAATACGGAAGTGTGCCAACATGTTGTACACATAGGATGAAAGAATAGGTCCTGAAATTTAGTATTATACCACCCAAGTTACCTTAAAAACTTAGGTTTTGGAAATATGGGTGATTAAATTAGTCGCTATGCGATGTGCGGACAACGATTTGTCTAAGTTTGACATGAAATATAATAATAAATACGGAGGTGTGCCAACATTACGTACACATAGGGTGATAGAATAGGACCAGAACTTCTGTATTATACCACCCAAGTTACCGTAAAAACTTAGGTTTTGGAAATATGGGTGATTAAATTAGTCGCTATGCGATGTGCGGACAACGATTTGTCGAAGTTTGACACGAAATATAAAAAAAGTACGGAGGTGTGCCAACATGACGTACACATAGGATGATAGAATAGGTCCTGAAATTTAGTATTATACCACCCAAGTTACCGTAAAAACTTAGGTTTTGGAAATATGGGTGATTAAATTAGTCGCTATGCGATGTGCGGACAACGATTTGTCTAAGTATGACACGAAATATAAAAAAAATACGGAAGTGTGCCAACATGACGTACACATAGGATGATAGAATAGGTCCAGAACTTTTGTACTATACCACCCAAGTTACCGTAAAAACTTAGGTTTTGGAAATATGGGTGATTAAATTAGTCGCTATGCGATGTGCGGACAACGATTTGTCTAAGTTTGACACGAAATATAAAAAATAAATACGGAATTGTGGATACATGACGTACACGTAGGGTGATAGAATAGGACCAGAATTCTGTATTATACCACCCAAGTTACCGTAAAAACTTAGGTTTTGGAAATATGGGTGATTAAATTAGTCGCTATGCGATGTGCGGACAACGATTTATCTAAGTATGACATGAAATATAATAATAAATACGGAGGTGTGCCAACATTACGTACACATAGGATGATAGAATAGGTCCAGAACTTTAGTACTATACCACCCAAGTTACCGTAAAAACCTAGGTTTTGGAAATATGGCTGATTAAAGTAGTCGCATTGAGATGTGCGGACAGCGATTTGTCTAGGTTTGACATGAAATATAAAAATAAATACGGAATTGTGGATACATGACGTACACATAGGGTGATAGAATAAGACCAGAACTTCTGTATTATACCACGCAAGTTACCGTAAAAACTTAGGTTTTGGAAATATGGGTGATTAAATTAGTCGCTATGCGATGTGCGGACAACGATTTGTCGAAGTTTAACACGAAATATAAAAAAATACGGAGGTGTGCCAACATGACGTACACATAGGATGATAGAATAGGTCCAGAACTTTAGTACTATACCACCCAAGTTACCTTAAAAACTTAGGTTTTGGAAATACGGGTGATTAAAATAGTCGCTTTGGATGTGTGGACAGTGATCCACCTAAGTTTGACATAAAATATAAAATAAATACGCGAGTGTTCCAACAAGACGCACACATAGGGTGATAGAATAGGACCAGAACTTCTGTATTATACCACCCAAGTTACCGTAAAAACTTAGGTTATGGAAATATGGGTGATTAAAATAGTCGCTATGCGATGTGCGGACAACGATTTGTCTAAGTTTGACATGAAATATAAAAATAAATACGGAATTGTGGATACATGACGTACACATAGGGTGATAGAATAGGTCCTAAAATTTAGTATTATACCATATTATACCACCCAAGTTACCGTAAAAACTTAGGTTTTGGAAATATGGGTGATTAAATTAGTCGCTATGCGATGTGCAGACAACGATTTGTCTAAGTTTGACATGAAATATAAAAATAAATACGGAATTGTGGATACATGACGTACACATAGGGTGATAGAATAGGACCAGAACTTCTGTATTATACCACCCAAGTTACCGTTAAAACTTAGGTTTTGGAAATATGGCTGATTAAAGTAGTCGCATTGAGATGTGCGGACAACGATTTGTCTAAGTATGACATGAAATATAAAAAAAATACGGAGGTGTGCCAACATGACGTACACATAGGATGATAGAATAGGTCCAGAACTTTAGTACTATACCACCCAAGTTACCGTAAAAACTTAGGTTTTGGAAATATGGGTGATTAAATTAGTCGCTATGCGATGTGCGGACAACGATTTGTCTAAGTTTGACATGAAATATAAAAATAAATACGGAATTGTGGATACATGACGTACACATAGGGTGATAGAATAGGACCAGAACTTCTGTACTATACCACCCAAGTTACCTTAAAATCTTAGGTTTTGGATATATGGGTGATTAAATTAGTCGCTATGCGATGTGAGGACAACGATTTGTCTAAGTATGACATGAAATATAATAATAAATACGGAGGTGTGCCAACATTATGTACACGTAGGGTGATAGAATAGGACCAGTACTTCTGTATTATACCACCCAAGTTACCGTAAAAACTTAGGTTTTGGAAATATGGCTGATTAAAGTAGTCGCACTGAGATGTGCGGACAGCGATTTGTCAAAGTATGACATGAAATATAAAATAAATACGGCAGTGTGTCAGCATGACGTACACGTAGGGTGATGAAATAGGACCAGAACTTCTTTATTATACCACCCAAGTTACCGTAAAAACTTAGGTTTTGGAAATATGGGTGATTAAATTAGTCGCTATGCGATGTGCGGACAACGATTTGTCTAAGTTTGACACGAAATATAAAAAATAAATACGGAATTGTGGATACATGACGTACACGTAGGATGATAGAATAGGACCAGAACTTCTGTATTATACCACCCAAGTTACCGTAAAAACTTAGGTTTTGGAAATACGGGTGATTAAAATAGTCGCCTTGGATGTGTGGACAGTGATCCACCTAAGTTTCACATAAAATATAAAATAAATACGGCAGTGTGTCAGCATGACGTACACGTAGGGTGATGAAATAGGACCAGAACCTCTGTATTATACCACCCAAGTTACCGTAAAAACTTAGGTTTTGGAAACATGGCTGATTAAAGTAGTCGCATTGAGATGTGCGGACAGCGATTTGTCAAAGTATGACATGAAAAATAAAATAAATACGGAAGTGTGCCAACATGACGTACACATAGGATGAAAGAATAGGTCCTGAAATTTAGTATTATACCACCCAAGTTACCGTAAAATCTTAGGTTTTGGAAATATGGGTGATTAAATTAGTCGCTATGCGATGTGCGGACAACGATTTGTCTAAGTATGACACGAAATATAAAAAAAATACGGAAGTGTGCCAACATGACGTACACATAGGATGATAGAATAGGTCCAGAACTTTTGTACTATACCACCCAAGTTACCGTAAAAACTTAGGTTTTGGAAATATGGGTGATTAAATTAGTCGCTATGCGATGTGCGGACAACAATTTGTCTAAGTTTGACACGAAATATAAAAAATAAATACGGAATTGTGGATACATGACGTACACGTAGGGTGATAGAATAGGACCAGAACTTCTGTATTATACCACCCAAGTTACCGTAAAAACTTAGGTTTTGGAAATATGGGTGATTAAATTAGTCGCTATGCGATGTGCGGACAACGATTTATCTAAGTATGACATGAAATATAATAATAAATACGGAGGTGTGCCAACATTACGTACACATAGGATGATAGAATAGGTCCAGAACTTTAGTACTATACCACCCAAGTTACCGTAAAAACCTAGGTTTTGGAAATATGGCTGATTAAATTAGTCGCATTGAGATGTGCGGACAGCGATTTGTCTAAGTTTGACATGAAATATAAAAATAAATACGGAATTGTGGATACATGACGTACACATAGGGTGATAGAATAAGACCAGAACTTCTGTATTATACCACCCAAGTTACCGTAAAAACTTAGGTTTTGGAAATATGGGTGATTAAATTAGTCGCTATGCGATGTGCGGACAACGATTTGTCGAAGTTTGACACGAAATATAAAAAAATACGGAGGTGTGCCAACATGACGTACACATAGGATGATAGAATAGGTCCAGAACTTTAGTACTATACCACCCAAGTTACCTTAAAAACTTAGGTTTTGGAAATACGGGTGATTAAAATAGTCGCTTTGGATGTGTGGACAGTGATCCACCTAAGTTTGACATAAAATATAAAATAAATACGCGAGTGTTCCAACAAGACGCACACAAAGGTCGATAGAATAGGACCAGAACTTCTGTATTATACCACCCAAGTTACCGTAAAAACTTAGGTTATGGAAATATGGGTGATTAAAATAGTCGCTATGCGATGTGCGGACAACGATTTGTCTAAGTTTGACATGAAATATAAAAATAAATGCGGAATTGTGGATACATGACGTACACATAGGGTGATAGAATAGGTCCTAAAATTTAGTATTATACCATATTATACCACCCAAGTTACCGTAAAAACTTAGGTTTTGGAAATATGGGTGATTAAATTAGTCGCTATGCGATGTGCAGACAACGATTTGTCTAAGTTTGACATGAAATATAAAAATAAATACGGAATTGTGGATACATGACGTACACATAGGGTGATAGAATAGGACCAGAACTTCTGTATTATACCACCCAAGTTACCGTTAAAACTTAGGTTTTGGAAATATGGCTGATTAAAGTAGTCGCATTGAGATGTGCGGACAACGATTTGTCTAAGTATGACATGAAATATAAAAAAAATACGGAGGTGTGCCAACATGACGTACACATAGGATGATAGAATAGGTCCAGAACTTTAGTACTATACCACCCAAGTTACCGTTAAAACTTAGGTTTTGGAAATATGGGTGATTGAATTAGTCGCTATGCGATGTGCGGACAACGATTTGTCTAAGTTTGACATGAAATATAAAAATAAATACGGAATTGTGGATACATGACGTACACATAGGGTGATAGAATAGGACCAGAACTTCTGTACTATACCACCCAAGTTACCTTAAAATCTTAGGTTTTGGATATATGGGTGATTAAATTAGTCGCTATGCGATGTGAGGACAACGATTTGTCTAAGTATGACATGAAATATAATGATAAATACGGAGGTGTGCCAACATTACGTACACGTAGGGTGATAGAATAGGACCAGTACTTCTGTATTATACCACCCAAGTTACCGTAAAAACTTAGGTATTGGAAATATGGCTGATTAAAGTAGTCGCTATGCGATGTGCGGACAACGATTTGTCTAAGTATGACATGAAATATAATAATAAATACGGAGGTGTGCCAACATTACGTACATATAGGGTGATATAATAGGACCTGAACTTCTGTATTATACCACCCAAGTTACCGTAAAAACTTAGGTTTTGGAAATATGGCTGATTAAAGTAGTCGCATTGAGATGTGCGGACAGAGATTTGTCGAAGTTTGACACGAAATATAAAAAAAATACGGAGGTGTGCCAACATGACGTACACATAGGATGATAGAATAGGTCCTGAACTTTAGTACTATACCACCCAAGTTACCTTAAAAACTTAGGTTTTGGAAATACGGGTGATTAAAATAGTCGCTTTGGATGTGTTGACAGTGATCCACCTAAGTATGACATAAAATATGAAATAAATACGGCAGTGTGTCAGCATGACGTAAACGTAGGGTGATGAAATAGGACCAGAACTTCTGTATTATACCACCCAAGTTACCGTAAAAACTTAGGTTTTGGAAACATGGCTGATTAAAGTAGTCGCATTGAGATGTGCGGACAGCGATTTGTCAAAGTATGACATGAAATATAAAATAAATACGGCAGTGTGTCAGCATGACGTACACGTAGGATGAAAGAATAGGACCAGAACTTTAGTACTATACCACCCAAGTTACCGTAAAAACTTAGGTTTTGGAAATATGGGTGATTAAAGTAGTCGCATTGAGATGTGCGGACAGAGACTTGTCGAAGTTTGACACGAAATATAAAAAAAATACGGAGGTGTGCCAACATGACGTACACATAGGATTATAGAATAGGTCCAGAACTTTAGTACTATACCACCCAAGTTACCTTAAAAACTTAGGTTTTGGAAATACGGGTGATTAAAATAGTCGCCTTGGATGTGTGGACAGTGATCCACCTAAGTTTGACATAAAATATAAAATAAATACGGCAGTGTGTCAGCATGACGTACACGTAGGGTGATGAAAAAGGACCAGAACTTCTGTATTATACCACCCAAGTTACCGTAAAAACTTAGGTTTTGGAAATATGGCTGATTAAAGTAGTCGCATTGTGATGTGCGCACAGCGATTTGTCAAAGTATGACATGAAAAATAAAATAAATACGGAAGTGTGCCAACATGACGTTTACATTGCATGATAAAATAGGTCCTGAAATTTAGTATTATACCACCCAAGTTACGTTAAAAACTTAGGTTTTGGAAATATGGGTGATTAAATTAGTCGCTATGCGATGTGCGGACAACGATTTGTCTAAGTTTGACATGAAATATAATAATAAATACGGAGGTGTGCCAACATTACGTACACATAGGGTGATAGAATAGGACCAGAACTTCTGTATTATACCACCCAAGTTACCGTAAAAACTTAGGTTTTGGAAATATGGGTGATTAAATTAGTCGCTATGCGATGTGCGGACAACGATTTGTCGAAGTTTGACACGAAATATAAAAAAAATACGGAGGTGTGCCAACATGACGTACACATAGGATGATAGAATAGGTCCTGAAATTTAGTATCATACCACCCAAGTTACCGTAAAAACTTAGGTTTTGGAAATATGGGTGATTAAATTAGTCGCTATGCGATGTGCGGACAACGATTTGTCTAAGTATGACACGAAATATAAAAAAAAATACGGAGGTGTGCCAACATGACGTACACATAGGATGATAGAATAGGTCCAGAACTTTTGTACTATACCACCCAAGTTACCGTAAAAACTTAGGTTTTGGAAATATGGGTGATTAAATTAGTCGCTATGCGATGTGCGGACAACGATTTGTCTAAGTTTGACACGAAATATAAAAAATAAATACGGAATTGTGGATACATGACGTACACGTAGGGTGATAGAATAGGACCAGAACTTCTGTATTATACCACCCAAGTTACCGTAAAAACTTAGGTTTTGGAAATACGGGTGATTAAAATAGTCGCCTTGGATGTGTGGACAGTGATCCACCTAAGTTTGACATAAAATATGAAATAAATACGGCAGTGTGTCAGCATGACGTACACGTAGGGTGATGAAATAGGACCTGAACTTCTGTATTATACCACCCAAGTTACCGTAAAAACTTAGGTTTTGTAAATATGGCTGATTAAAGTAGTCGCATTGAGATGTGCGGACAGCGATTTGTCAAAGTATGACATGAAATATAAAATAAATACGGCAGTGTGTCAGCATGACGTACACGTAGGATGAAAGAATAGGACCAGAACTTTAGTACTATACCACCCAAGTGACCGTAAAAACTTAGGTTTTGGAAATACGGGTGATTAAAATAGTCGCCTTGGATGTGTGGACAGTGATCCACCTAAGTTTGTCATAAAATATAAAATAAATACGGCAATGTGTCAGCATGACGTACACGTAGGGTGATGAAATAGGACCAGAACTTCTGTATTATACCACCCAAGTTACCGTAAAAACTTAGGTTTTGGAAATATGGCTGATTAAAGTAGTCGCATTGAGATGTGCGCACAGCGATTTGTCAAAGTATGACATGAAAAATAAAATAAATACGGAAGTGTGCCAACATGACGTTTACATAGGATGATAGAATAGGTCCTGAAATTTAGTATTATACCACCCAAGTTACCTTAAAAACTTAGGTTTTGGAAATATGGGTGATTAAATTAGTCGCTTTGGATGTGTGGACAGTGATCCACCTAAGTTTGACATAAAATATAAAATAAATACGGCAGTGTGTCAGCATGACGTACACGTAGGGTGATGAAATAGGACCAGAACTTCTTTATTATACCACGCAAGTTACCGTAAAAACTTAGGTTTTGGAAATATGGCTGATTAAAGTAGTCGCATTGAGATGTGCGGACAGCGATTTGTCAAAGTATGACATGAAAAATAAAATAAATACGGAAGTGTGCCAACATGACGTACACATAGGATGAAAGAATAGGTCCTGAAATTTAGTATTATACCACCCAAGTTACGTTAAAAACTTAGGTTTTGGTAATATGGGTGATTAAATTAGTCGCTATGCGATGTGCGGACAACGATTTGTCTAAGTTTGACATGAAATATAATAATAAATACGGAGGTGTGCCAACATTACGTACACATAGGGTGATAGAATAGGACCAGAACCTCTGTATTATACCACCCAAGTTACCGTAAAAACTTAGGTTTTGGAAATATGGGTGATTAAATTAGTCGCTATGCGATGTGCGGACAACGATTTGTCGAAGTTTGACACGAAATATAAAAAAAATACGGAGGTGTGCCAACATGACGTACACATAGGATGATAGAATAGGTCCTGAAATTTAGTATTATACCACCCAAGTTACCGTAAAAACTTAGGTTTTGGAAATATGGGTGATTAAATTAGTCGCTATGCGATGTGCGGACAACGATTTGTCTAAGTATGACACGAAATATAAAAAAAATACGGAGGTGTGCCAACATGACGTACACATAGGATGATAGAATAGGTCCAGAACTTTTGTACTATACCACCCAAGTTACCGTAAAAACTTAGGTTTTGGAAATATGGGTGATTAAATTCGTCGCTATGCGATGTGCGGACAACGATTTGTCTAAGTTTGACACGAAATATAAAAAATAAATACGGAATTGTGGATACATGACGTACACGTAGGGTGATAGAATAGGACCAGAACTTCTGTATTATACCACCCAAGTTACCGTAAAAACTTAGGTTTTGGAAATATGGGTGATTAAATTAGTCGCTATGCGATGTGCGGACAACGATTTGTCGAAGTTTGACACGAAATATAAAAAAATACGGAGGTGTGCCAACATGACGTACACATAGGATGATAGAATAGGTCCAGAACTTTAGTACTATACCACCCAAGTTACCGTAAAAACTTAGGTTTTGGAAATATGGGTGATTAAATTAGTCGCTATGCGATGTGCGGACAACGATTTGTCTAAGTTTGACATGAAATATAAAAATAAATACGGAATTGTGGATACATGACGTACACATAGGGTGATAGAATAGGACCAGAACTTCTGTATTATACCACCCAAGTTACCGTAAAAACTTAGGTTTTGGAAATATGGCTGATTAAAATAGTCGCATTGAGATGTGCCGACAGAAATTTGTCGAAGTTTACACGAAATATAAAAAAAATACGGAGGTGTGCCAACATGACGTACACATAGGATGATAGAATAGGGCCAGAACTTTAGTACTATACCACCCAAGTTACCTTAAAATCTTAGGTTTTGGAAATATGGGTGATTAAATTAGTCGCTATGCGATGTGCGGAAAACGATTTGTCTAAGTATGACATGAAATATAATAATAAATACGGAGGTGTGCCAACATTACGTACACATAGGATGATAGAATAGGTCCAGAACCTTAGTACTATACCACCCAAGTTACCGTAAAAACTTAGGTTTTGGAAATATGGCTGATTAAAGTAGTCGCATTGAGATGTGCGGACAGCGATTTGTCTAAGTTTGACATGAAATATAAAAATAAATACGGAATTGTGGATACATGACGTACACATAGGGTGATAGAATAGGACCAGAACTTCTGTATTATACCACCCAAGTTACCGTAAAAACTTAGGTTTTGGAAATATGAGTGATTAAATTAGTCGCTATGCGATGTGCTGACAACGATTTGTCGAAGTTTGACACGAAATATAAAAAAATACGGAGGTGTGCCAACATGACGTTTACATTGCATGATAAAATAGGTCCTGAAATTTAGTATTATACCACCCAAGTTACGTTAAAAACTTAGGTTTTGGAAATATGGGTGATTAAATTAGTCGCTATGCGATGTGCGGACAACGATTTGTCTAAGTTTGACATGAAATATAATAATAAATACGGAGGTGTGCCAACATGACGTTTACATTGCATGATAAAATAGGTCCTGAAATTTAGTATTATACCACCCAAGTTACGTTAAAAACTTAGGTTTTGGAAATATGGGTGATTAAATTAGTCGCTATGCGATGTGCGGACAACGATTTGTCTAAGTTTGACATGAAATATAATAATAAATACGGAGGTGTGCCAACATTACGTACACATAGGGTGATAGAATAGGACCAGAACTTCTGTATTATACCACCCAAGTTACCGTAAAAACTTAGGTTTTGGAAATATGGGTGATTAAATTAGTCGCTATGCGATGTGCGGACAACGATTTGTCGAAGTTTGACACGAAATATAAAAAAAATACGGAGGTGTGCCAACATGACGTACACATAGGATGATAGAATAGGTCCTGAAATTTAGTATCATACCACCCAAGTTACCGTAAAAACTTAGGTTTTGGAAATATGGGTGATTAAATTAGTCGCTATGCGATGTGCGGACAACGATTTGTCTAAGTATGACACGAAATATAAAAAAAAATACGGAGGTGTGCCAACATGACGTACACATAGGATGATAGAATAGGTCCAGAACTTTTGTACTATACCACCCAAGTTACCGTAAAAACTTAGGTTTTGGAAATATGGGTGATTAAATTAGTCGCTATGCGATGTGCGGACAACGATTTGTCTAAGTTTGACACGAAATATAAAAAATAAATACGGAATTGTGGATACATGACGTACACGTAGGGTGATAGAATAGGACCAGAACTTCTGTATTATACCACCCAAGTTACCGTAAAAACTTAGGTTTTGGAAATACGGGTGATTAAAATAGTCGCCTTGGATGTGTGGACAGTGATCCACCTAAGTTTGACATAAAATATGAAATAAATACGGCAGTGTGTCAGCATGACGTACACGTAGGGTGATGAAATAGGACCTGAACTTCTGTATTATACCACCCAAGTTACCGTAAAAACTTAGGTTTTGTAAATATGGCTGATTAAAGTAGTCGCATTGAGATGTGCGGACAGCGATTTGTCAAAGTATGACATGAAATATAAAATAAATACGGCAGTGTGTCAGCATGACGTACACGTAGGATGAAAGAATAGGACCAGAACTTTAGTACTATACCACCCAAGTGACCGTAAAAACTTAGGTTTTGGAAATACGGGTGATTAAAATAGTCGCCTTGGATGTGTGGACAGTGATCCACCTAAGTTTGTCATAAAATATAAAATAAATACGGCAATGTGTCAGCATGACGTACACGTAGGGTGATGAAATAGGACCAGAACTTCTGTATTATACCACCCAAGTTACCGTAAAAACTTAGGTTTTGGAAATATGGCTGATTAAAGTAGTCGCATTGAGATGTGCGCACAGCGATTTGTCAAAGTATGACATGAAAAATAAAATAAATACGGAAGTGTGCCAACATGACGTTTACATAGGATGATAGAATAGGTCCTGAAATTTAGTATTATACCACCCAAGTTACCTTAAAAACTTAGGTTTTGGAAATATGGGTGATTAAATTAGTCGCTTTGGATGTGTGGACAGTGATCCACCTAAGTTTGACATAAAATATAAAATAAATACGGCAGTGTGTCAGCATGACGTACACGTAGGGTGATGAAATAGGACCAGAACTTCTTTATTATACCACGCAAGTTACCGTAAAAACTTAGGTTTTGGAAATATGGCTGATTAAAGTAGTCGCATTGAGATGTGCGGACAGCGATTTGTCAAAGTATGACATGAAAAATAAAATAAATACGGAAGTGTGCCAACATGACGTACACATAGGATGAAAGAATAGGTCCTGAAATTTAGTATTATACCACCCAAGTTACGTTAAAAACTTAGGTTTTGGTAATATGGGTGATTAAATTAGTCGCTATGCGATGTGCGGACAACGATTTGTCTAAGTTTGACATGAAATATAATAATAAATACGGAGGTGTGCCAACATTACGTACACATAGGGTGATAGAATAGGACCAGAACCTCTGTATTATACCACCCAAGTTACCGTAAAAACTTAGGTTTTGGAAATATGGGTGATTAAATTAGTCGCTATGCGATGTGCGGACAACGATTTGTCGAAGTTTGACACGAAATATAAAAAAAATACGGAGGTGTGCCAACATGACGTACACATAGGATGATAGAATAGGTCCTGAAATTTAGTATTATACCACCCAAGTTACCGTAAAAACTTAGGTTTTGGAAATATGGGTGATTAAATTAGTCGCTATGCGATGTGCGGACAACGATTTGTCTAAGTATGACACGAAATATAAAAAAAATACGGAGGTGTGCCAACATGACGTACACATAGGATGATAGAATAGGTCCAGAACTTTTGTACTATACCACCCAAGTTACCGTAAAAACTTAGGTTTTGGAAATATGGGTGATTAAATTCGTCGCTATGCGATGTGCGGACAACGATTTGTCTAAGTTTGACACGAAATATAAAAAATAAATACGGAATTGTGGATACATGACGTACACGTAGGGTGATAGAATAGGACCAGAACTTCTGTATTATACCACCCAAGTTACCGTAAAAACTTAGGTTTTGGAAATATGGGTGATTAAATTAGTCGCTATGCGATGTGCGGACAACGATTTGTCGAAGTTTGACACGAAATATAAAAAAATACGGAGGTGTGCCAACATGACGTACACATAGGATGATAGAATAGGTCCAGAACTTTAGTACTATACCACCCAAGTTACCGTAAAAACTTAGGTTTTGGAAATATGGGTGATTAAATTAGTCGCTATGCGATGTGCGGACAACGATTTGTCTAAGTTTGACATGAAATATAAAAATAAATACGGAATTGTGGATACATGACGTACACATAGGGTGATAGAATAGGACCAGAACTTCTGTATTATACCACCCAAGTTACCGTAAAAACTTAGGTTTTGGAAATATGGCTGATTAAAATAGTCGCATTGAGATGTGCCGACAGAAATTTGTCGAAGTTTACACGAAATATAAAAAAAATACGGAGGTGTGCCAACATGACGTACACATAGGATGATAGAATAGGGCCAGAACTTTAGTACTATACCACCCAAGTTACCTTAAAATCTTAGGTTTTGGAAATATGGGTGATTAAATTAGTCGCTATGCGATGTGCGGAAAACGATTTGTCTAAGTATGACATGAAATATAATAATAAATACGGAGGTGTGCCAACATTACGTACACATAGGATGATAGAATAGGTCCAGAACTTTAGTACTATACCACCCAAGTTACCGTAAAAACTTAGGTTTTGGAAATATGGCTGATTAAAGTAGTCGCATTGAGATGTGCGGACAGCGATTTGTCTAAGTTTGACATGAAATATAAAAATAAATACGGAATTGTGGATACATGACGTACACATAGGGTGATAGAATAGGACCAGAACTTCTGTATTATACCACCCAAGTTACCGTAAAAACTTAGGTTTTGGAAATATGAGTGATTAAATTAGTCGCTATGCGATGTGCTGACAACGATTTGTCGAAGTTTGACACGAAATATAAAAAAATACGGAGGTGTGCCAACATGACGTACACATAGGATGATAGAATAGGTCCGGAACTTTAGTACTATACCACCCAAGTTACCGTAAAAACTTAGGTTTTGGAAATATGGGTGATTAAATTAGTCGCTATGCGATGTGCGGACGACGATTTTTTCTAAGTTTGACACGAAATATAAAAAATAAATACGGAATTGTGGATACATGACGTACACGTAGGGTGATAGAATAGGTCCAGAACTTTAGTACTATACCACCCAAGTTACCGTAAAAACTTAGGTTTTGGAAATATGGGTGATTAAATTCGTCGCTATGCGATGTGCGGACAACGATTTGTCTAAGTTTAACACGAAATATAAAAAATAAATACGGAATTGTGGATACATGACGTACACGTAGGGTGATAGAATAGGACCAGAACTTCTGTATTATACCACCCAAGTTACCGTAAAAACTTAGGTTTTGGAAATATGGGTGATTAAATTAGTCGCTATGCGATGTGCGGACAACGATTTGTCTAAGTTTGACATGAAATATAAAAATAAATACGGAGGTGTGCCAACATGACGTACACATAGGATGATAGAATAGGTCCAGAACTTTAGTACTATACCACCCAAGTTACCGTAAAAACTTAGGTTTTGGAAATATGGCTGATTAAAGTAGTCGCATTGAGATGTGCGGACAGCGATTTGTCTAAGTTTGACATGAAATATAAAAATAAATACGGAATTGTGGATACATGACGTACACATAGGGTGATAGAATAGGACCAGAACTTCTGTATTATACCACCCAAGTTACCGTAAAATCTTAGGTTTTGGAAATATGGGTGATTAAATTAGTCGCTATGCGATGTGCGGACAACGATTTGTCGAAGTTTGACACGAAATATAAAAAAAATACGGAGGTGTGCCAACATGACGTACACATAGGATGATAGAATAGGTCCAGAACTTTAGTACTATACCACCCAAGTTACCGTAAAAACTTAGGTTTTGGAAATATGGGTGATTAAATTAGTCGCTATGCGATGTGCGGACAACGATTTGTCTAAGTTTGACATGAAATATAAAAATAAATACGGAATTGTGGATACATGACGTACACATAGGGTGAAAGAATAGGACCGAATTTCTGTATTTTACCACCCAAGTTACCGTAAAAACCTAGGTTTTGGAAACATGGCTGATTAAAGTAGTCGCATTGAGATGTGCGGACAGAGATTTGTCGAAGTTTGACACAAAATATAAAAAAATACGGAGGTGTGCCAACATGACGTACACATAGGATAATAGAATAGGACCAGAACTTTAGTAATATACCACCCAAGTTACCTTAAAAACTTAGGTTTTGGAAATGTGGGTGATTAAATTAGTCGCTATGCGATGTGCGGACAACGATTTGTCTAAGTATGACATGAAATATAATAATAAATACGGAGGTGTGCCAACATTACGTACACATAGGATGATAGAATAGGTCCAGAACTTTAGTACTATACCACCCAAGTTACCGTAAAAACTTAGGTTTTGGAAATATGGCTGATTGAAGTAGTCGCATTGAGATGTGCGGACAGCGATTTGTCTAAGTTTGACATGAAATATAAAAATAAATACGGAATTGTGGATACATGACGTACACATAGGGTGATAGAATAGGACCAGAACTTCTGTATTATACCACCCAAGTTACCGTAAAAACTTAGGTTATGGAAATATGGGTGATTAAATTAGTCGCTATGCGATGTGCGGACAACGATTTATTGAAGTTTGACACGAAATATAAAAAAATACGGAGGTGTGCAAACATGACGTACACATAGGATGATAAAATAGGTCCAGAACTTTAGTACTATACCACCCAAGTTACCGTAAAAACTTAGGTTTTGGAAATATGGGTGATTAAATTAGTCGCTATGCGATGTGCGGACAACGATTTGTCTAAGTTTGACACGAAATATAAAAAATAAATACGGAATTGTGGATACATGACGTACACGTAGGGTGATAGAATAGGACCAGAACTTCTGTATTATACCACCCAAGTTACCGTAAAAACTTAGGTTTTGGAAATATGGGTGATTAAAATAGTCGCTTTGGATGTGCGGACAACGATTTGTCTAAGTTTGACATGAAATATAAAAATAAATAAGGAATTTTGGATACATGACGTACACATTGGGTGATAGAATAGGATTAAAACTATATTATTATACCTCTCAGGTTACCGTCAAAACTTAGGTTTTGGAAATACGGGTGATTAAAATAGTCGCTTTGGATATGTGGACAGCGATCCACCTAAGTTTGACATAAAATATAAAATAAATACGTAAGTGTGTCAGCATGACGTACACGTAGGGTGATAGAATAGGACCAGAACTTCTGTATTATACCACCCAAGTAAAAACTTAGGTTTTGGAAATATGGCTGATTAAAGTAGTCGCATTGAGATGTGCGGACAGCGATTTGTCTAAGTTTGACATGAAATATAATAATAAATACGGAGGTGTGCTAACATTACGTACATATAGGGTGATAGAATAGGACCAGAACTTCTGTATTATACCACCCAAGTTACCGTAAAAACTTAGGTTTTGGAAATATGGGTGATTAAATTAGTCGCTATGCGATGTGTGGACAACGATTTGTCTAAAAACTTAGGTTTTGGAAATATGGCTGATTAAAGTAGTCGCATTGAGATGTGCGGACAGCGATTTGTCAAAGTATGACATGAAAAATAAAATAAATACGGAAGTGTGCCAACATGACGTACACATAGGATGATAGAATAGGTCCTGAAATTTATTATTATATTACCCAAGTTACCTTAAAAACTTAGGTTTTGGAAATATGGGTGATTAAATTAGTCGCTATGCGATGTGCGGACAACGATTTGTCTAAGTTTGACACGAAATATAAAAAAATACGGAGGTGTGCCAACATGACGTACACATAGGATGATAGAATAGGTCCAGAACTTTAGTACTATACCACCCAAGTTACCGTAAAAACTTAGGTTTTGGAAATATGGCTGATTAAAGTAGTCGCATTGAGATGTGCGGACAGCGATTTGTCTAAGTTTGACATGAAATATAAAAATAAATACGGAATTGTGGATACATGACGTACACATAGGGTGATAGAATAGGACCAGAACTTCTGTATTATACCATCCAAGTTACCGTTAAAACTTAGGTTTTGGAAATATGGGTGATTAAATTAGTCGCTATGCGATGTGCGGCCAACGGTTTGTCTATGTATAACATGAAATATAAAAAAAAGGAGGTGTGCCAACATTACGTACAGTAGGGTGATAGAATAGGACCAGAACTTCTGTATTATACCACCCAAGTTACCGTAAAAACTTAGGTTTTGGAAATATGGCTGATTAAAGTAGTCGCATTGAGATGTGCGGACAGCGATTCCATATTTCCAAAACCTAAGTTTTTAAGGTAACTTGGGAGGTATAGTACTAAAGTTCTGGACCTATTCTATCATACTATGTGTACGTCATGTTGGAACACTTCCGTATTTATTTTATATTTCATGTCAAACTTAGACAAATCGCTGTCCGCCCATCGTAAAGCGACTACTTTAATCAGCCATATTTCCAAAACCCAAGTTTTTACGGTAACTTGGGTGGTATAATACAGAAGTTCTGGTCCTATTCTATCACCCTATGTGTAGGTCTTGTTGGCACACTGGCGTATTTATTTTATATTTCATGTCAAACTTAGGCGGATCGCTGTCCACACATCCAAAGCGACTATTTTAACTACCCATATTTCCAAAACCTAAGTTTTTCGGATAACCTGAGTGGTATAATACTATAGTTCTGGTCCTATTCTATCACCCTATGTGTACGTCATGTATCCAAAATTCCGTATTTATTTTTATATTTCATGTCAAACTTAGACAAATCGTTGTCCGCACATCGCATAGCGACTACTTTAATCAGCCATATTTCCAAAACCTAAGTTTTTACGGTAACTTGGGTGGTATAATACAGAAGTTCTGGTCCTATTCTATCACCCTACGTGTACGTAATGTTGGCACACCTCCGTATTTATTATTATATTTCATGTCATACTTAGACAAATCGTTGTCCGCACATCGCATAGCGACTAATTTAATCACCCATATTTCAAAAACCCAAGTTTTTACGGTAACTTGGGTGGTATAATACAGAAGTTCTGGTCCTATTCTATCACCCTATGTGTACGTCATGTATCCACAAATCCGTATTTATTTTTATATTTCATGTCAAACTTAGACAAATCGTTGTCCGCACATCGCATAGCGACTAATTTAATCACCCATATTTACAAAACCTAAGTTTTTAAGGTAACTTGGGTGGTATAATACTAAATTTCAGGACCTATTCTATCATCCTATGTGTACGTCATGTTGGCACACTTCCGTATTTATTTTATTTTTCATGTCATAATTAGACAAATCGTTGTCCGCACATCGCATAGCGACTAATTTAATCATTCATATTTCCAAAACCTAAGTTTTTACGGTAACTTGGGTGGTATAATACAGAAGTTCTGGTCCTATTCTATCACCCTATGTGTACGTCATGTATCCACAATTCCGTATTTATTTTTATATTTCATGTCAAACTTAGACAAATCGTTGTCCGCACATCGCATAGCGACTAATTTAATCACCCATATTTCCAAAACCTAAGTTTTTACGGTAAATTGGGTGGTATAGTACTAAAGTTCTGGACCTATTCTATCATCCTATGTGTACGTCATGTTGGCACACCTCCGTATTTATTTTTATATTTTATGTCAAACTTAGACAAATCGTTGTCCGCACATCGCATAGCGACTAATTTAATCACCCATATTTCCAAAACCTAAGTTTTTAAGGTAACTTGGGTGGTATAGTACGAAAGTTCTGGTCCTATTCTTTCATCCTACGTTTACGTCATGCTGACACACTGCCGTATTTATTTTATATTTTATGTCAAACTTAGGTGGATCGCTGTCCACACATCCAATGCGACTATTTTAATCACCCGTATTTCCAAAACCTAAGTTTTGACGGTAACCTGAGTGGTATAATAATATAGTTCTAATCCTATTCTATCACCCAATGTGTACGTCATGTATCCAAAATTCCGTATTTATTTTTATATTTCATGTCAAACTTAGACAAATCGTTGTCCGCACATCGCATAGCGACTAATTTAATCACCCATATTTCCAAAACCTAAGTTTTTACGGTAACTTGGGTGGTATAATACAGAAGTTCTGGACCTATTCTATCACCCTATGTGTACGTCATGTATCCACAATTCCGTATTTATTTTTATATTTCATGTGAAACTTAGACAAATCGTGGTCGGCACATCGCATAGCGACTAATTTAATCAGCCATATTTCCAAAACCTAAGTTTTTAAGGTAACTTGGGTGGTATAATACTAAATTTCAGGACCTATTCTATCACCCTACGTGTACGTAATGTTGGCACACTTCCGTATTTATTTTATTTTTCATGTCATACTTTGACAAATCGCTGTCCGCACATCTCAATGCGACTACTTTAATCAGCCATATTTCCAAAACCTAAGTTTTTACGGTAACTTGGGTGGTATAATACAGAAGTTCTGGTCCTATTTTATCACCCTATGTTTACGTCATGTATCCACAATTTCGTATTTATTTTTATTTTTCATGTCAAACTTAGACAAATCGTTGTCCGCACATCTCAATGCGACTAATTTAACCACCCATATTTCCAAAACCTAAGTTTTTAAGGTAACTTGGGTGGTATAGTACTAAAGTTCTGGACCTATTCTATCATCCTATGTGTACGTCATGTTGGCACACTTCCGATTTTTTTTTATATTTCGTGTCAAACTTCGACAAATCTCTGTCCGCACATCTCAATGCGACTTCTTTAATCAGCCATATTTCAAAAACCTAAGTTTTTACGGTAACGTGGGTGGTATAATACAGAAGTTCTGGTCCTATTCTATCACCCTACGTGTACGTAATGTTGGCACACCTCCGTATTTATTATTATATTTCATGTCATACTTAGACAAATCGTTGTCCGCACATCGCATAGCGACTAAT